>AP027108.1:8671853-9101853 GCA_028142955.1 Pinctada fucata | reverse complement strand
ATAAATCAACGTGTGTAACAAGATCCAGTTTATGAAGAAAATCTTTATAATTATTTCAAAATTCCCCAATGGTGCCTCATCATAATCTAGCACTATCTTGCAAAGTCGGTCAATGTATTATAGTCTATTTCACACATACATAGGTGGGGGACGATTCAGTGAGCAGTGGTCCGTGAAGAAAACACCAAGGGGAGATAACCAGCTGTCTGCATCCTTTCTTTTGTTTTGGAGGTTGTTTTATTTGTGGATACTAAAAGACCTTTGTAGGATGCTAATTAGTGAATAAGCTCAATTTGTCGCGGAAAGGCGGGAGGGGAGGGGGGGGGGGGGGGAGAGAACATAGACATGGGCGGATCTAGAACTTCTTTTCGACGGGGTGCAAAAAGCCTGTGGTTTTGGAAAAAAAAAATTCGTAAAAACGGGACTACGCGGCATAATTTTTATTTTGGCAAATTTAAGGATCGGTGCATCCCCCCCCCCTTCCGGCTCCCGAGTTTGTTATGACTTTTGTCGCGTAGAAAAAAAGACCATTATCAATGATAAGACTATCTATATATACGTATACATCTGGGTGTTTGGTGTCACTTCTTTTCATTTACTTTTGTTCAATTATTCATTTGAGCTGGAGGTGAATACCGTTTTCGAATTGGTTTTTTGCTTTTGTTTTTGTTTTTGTTTTTGTTTTTGTTTTGTTTTGTTTTGTTTTGTTTTTGTTATGTTTTGTTTTTGTTTTTGTTTTTGTTTTTTCTTTCTTTTTTTTTTTTTTTTTTGCTAAATAGATAATAATACTAAATCTCTGTTTGAATAGAAACGCTCATGCAAACGTTACATCGTTTCACTTTTAAAAATTTATTTATTTATTTAATCATTCTCTATTTAAATTTTGAGTGCCCGCACGGACTCATTTTAATTAATTGTGAATACGATTATTCAAAATTTTAACGGGGTTAGATACTGTCCTTTAGGCTTTACTTTATGAGTCCAAAGGGCGAGGCGAAGATACCATTTATAGACTGAAAAGAAATAAAATCATTTTAGAAATACTAGTAGATGAAATATGGCGGATCCTGTTCGTTGAACATTGTGTGCCAACATATGTACATGTCTTGTATACCGTTTCTCTGAAAATCGTAGAAAGGGGACGCTTTTCGTTCAAGGAATTAAACCAAACATGATTATTAAAAATTAATTAAAAAATATAATTTCCGTTTTCTCTTCTTTCACATGAAGCTAGGTCAACTTTATTAAAAGAAATTATTTCTCTTATTTTTGATAACCCTAGTGCGAATATATTGTATTTATGTTGTTTACCATGTAACACATTAATTGTTTGTTACTGTAACTGCTGTATGCCCTATGCGAAGCGGCATAACTCTTGCACAGAGCGACCTGGCTCGGTTTGGGCCATCTATGCTGCTATTCTGCACAGTGGCGGATTCAAGGGGGTGGGAGGAGCGTACGCCCCCGCCCTAAAATTTGCAAATCATAGGTTAAACGATAATTTTCCATATAAAAAAGAGTAAATATAAGTTAGTTAATATAAATGTCAAATGCATCAATTTCAATTAATTAATCAATTTCAGTCATGAAAACGGGTCCGAAAAGGCTGATATTCGTTAGCGGTCCGCAGACCCCTCGCCTTTTTTACGCCCCTCTAACTCAAAACCTAGTAGATCCGCCACTGCTGCATACGTGTCTATATGGTATAATAATCACTAAATACTAGTAGGTAAAGTACCGTAAGCATGGTAAGCTACTACAGTAAAATTTGTCATTTGAAACAAAACAAGATCTGGATCTGTATAGCACCATGCACATACTTAAAGGAGCTGATAAGATAAGGGTATATTCTGATGGCGTATTTGTTTCCACATGGCAATTCGTATGCAGGGGAAAAGATCGATTCGTTAAAAAACGCGCCACTTAATTTTCATGTTTTTCGTCTCTGAGATAGTGCCCCCCCCCCCCCCCCCCCCGGGATGCATAACCCCACTTAGCCATAAATAGAAAAAAACCTTCCTTTCCCGACCTCGTACCAAGCTTGTAAAATAGTTTTTGCGGGAAACTAACGACGTCATTTGATTGTTACATCACAACGTCGTTACCAAGCGTGTTTGTGACGGGGCGATACATCGAAAATGGCCGATGAACGTCATGGGTGATGTTTCCTCGCGTGTTTATACAAATTCTATTCATATTAAGCTTTGTCCTATTGGAAAATTTTGTAAGTTATCAAGCTAATTTGAAAACTTATTCTGGAAATTCCAAAATTAATGTAAAGGATCTTATAATGGTGACAAAAGGACATTGGAATGGGCAGCGGAATTTAACCAGTGCATCACAAATCAACCGATACAAAATAAAGAGGTCTGTAAGGAAGAACAATGGACGGAAAAGGATACGACCAATATCAGGTAATATGAATCAAGGCAAACCCTTTTTGTGCGAGCAGAGAGAAAATAGATATGATTATATAAAATAAAAAAAGATCTTACTTTTTTATTTTGACTATGATGGTTTATCTTATCTTACAAAACTTTATGTTTTTATGATTGCCAAAAAAAGGTAATATAAGGCGAGTGGAAACACGGAAGCATTTGTGAAATTGATCTAGACCAGCAGATGAACATTTTAAGGGGGAGGAGGCTTACACTATGGTTCTTTAAAAATATGGTTCTTTATAATTCATTTTTATTTTGTAAGAATAATGTTTACTGTCCTGTTCACTAATTCCAGAGCACCCTGTTTTCCCGGTTTTCTCTAAAATATGATAATGTCATCTTCCAAAAAGATATCAAATTGCGCAACAAATCCGTCCGTGTGAACGCAAAAAAGCTTATTGCGAAACGAATTTGTTGCGCAATAAAGTTATTGCGAAATAAATTTATTGCGCAACCGTGTGAACGAGGCATTATATTACTCCTTTAGTCGTAACAGAAAAAAACATTGTTTTGGCCCTGCGTCAGTTAAGTAAGAAATAGGACGGAAAATAAAAAGTCTACGGGGATTTTCTATAGTAAAATCGCTGAAAATGTGTGATGTCGGAGGCTTTGACGTCACTGTTTACTATTGTTGACACGGAGAACAAGATGGCGGCGGCTTGAAATTAACATGGGAATTTCCCGTAGACATTTTATTTTTCATATTGCGGTTTAAAGCAGTGATTTTTTTCAGTAATTTGGGAATGGGGTCGCGGCCCTTGCAATTGGGAAAATTAACGACATTTGGGAATATTTGGGAAGTACTAAATATCAAAGTAAAAGTAAAATGACAGTTTATACAATCAAAAGTTAAGAATTGAATGTTTAATCATATAATTTTCTTTAAATATGATTTAATTTCTTATGCTTACAACAATATGGCAAATAATTAGTAAATTTGCTACTTTTGAACCAGTTATTTTCACTATTTTCGCTGATAATTCCATCTGAATGAAATTGGGAAATTTTAGAGTCATAATTGGGAAAAAAAGATACTATTTTTCATTGGGAATGGGGCCGAATAACGGCCCCAAAAAGGGGCAAAAAAAAAATCCCTGTAAAGGCAGCTGATATGGTAAGTTGAAGTTAGTTTCCAGTTACGACTAAAGGAGGTCAATGCTCGGAAACAATAATTTATAGCAAAATTCTTCAGACGACAGAATAAATCGCCAAAACAGGGTGCTCTGGATTTAGTGAACAGTACAGTAGGCTAGCTGGAAATAAATTACTGAGGAACAAAAGAAAAAACAAACATATGTCGGATTTCCCGTGGTTACGCCGTCTTGTTGATGCTTTATCGTTACCTGATTTACGAAAAATGTTTTCAATAAATTTAACTTATAAACAAAAATTGAGTTTAACATATACGTCTACTTGGAGTCAAAAAAAAAAAAAAAAAAAATGGCAATATCCAGCATCTCCGCAACAACTCTGTCTGCGAGGGGACGAAAGTTTTTGAAAGCATAGTAGTACATTCTCATTCTTTGATTCAGCATATTTTCTCAATAAGATATGTGTATACGCGTTACCATAAGGGCGAGCTTCGCTCGCAAAGGCCCTTCAGGCCTTTGCAGCGAGCTCCGCTTGCTATAAAGATACTAGGATTAAATTAGGACATCAAGTGAATTTGTTAGACACAGCAAAAGATAGTTCATTTCAGTTCATTATGTACATAGTTTCCTCAGGACTGCTTAAGGTGCACCCGAAAAAATCTTTGAATATGTACATTTTTGTACAGAGAGGTGTGTATGAGTAAATAAAGAAGATTTCGGCATTAACATGTACTTTAGTATATTAGAGATATTTTATCATATATTTTGGACAGTTATTATGTAGTGTCAATTAAACAAGCAGTGGATATATATAAGTCATGTGTATACAGCACCACAAAATATTGTAAAATCTATTTAAGGCATTAGATGTATAATGAGGGATCATTGGTTCACTCATTTATTGAGTTTGGAATTCTAAACTTATAGTAATAATATAAAAATTTATTGAACATTTTCCACCAGTGCGTTTTTTACAAAAAATAGTTCCTACAAGAGTTATCGGTCCTTAGAGTTTACATTGAACTCTATTGAAAAAATAATATTTCAGCCATATTTTCCAAGAAAATAATGGGGGCTCAAATTTGAATGGATGAAAAATTTCTAAAAGTTGACATTTATCAAAATTCGCGGAAAAATCTTAAGTAAGTTCACCATTTAGATCTTTCGCAATTGATTTTTAAAGTGTTCTCCATCAAGGGGAGATAACTCTTAAAAATGACCCAATGAAAAAAATCCTTTTCCGATACCTACCATTAAAATATAAAAGTTTGTGCAACATCAAAAGCGATTGGGAAATATGAAATAATTAATACACATAATTTCAATATTTTGACATGATTCCCTTTATTATACAACTATCATGATTACATTTTTGGTTAAGCCCCTAGGTGAATCAAAAATGTAATCATGATAATACAAGCTCTGAAACCTTGTGGATTTTACTCTTAAACAATTTTTATGCTGGCTTAAAGTAGAGTACCTCTCAATTTTCATATGCTAATTAATATTTCCATGATACATGTATATATCTTTGCAAATATGTACAATCTATAAGTTTATGTACAAATAATTTCCGAATTTCTTTAGTCTTAGAGTCCGTATAAAATCAAATAGAAAATTAGGATTTTGCTAGTAGATGACAACTTTTTTTTTATCCATAGATTCAGATAAAAGTAGTTCATCGATGTCTAAAAACAGCATGAGGCAGCTGGCTGATGGTAAATGTAATTAGAGTTATCTCTCTTTTCCCACACAAAACATTTTTGCAATCAACATGATCAAAGATGAACGGGCAAAACAAGTATCTTTTGCAAATTAAATGGTTGAACCCTTCTACATGTTCTAGATCCTATTTCATAAAATGTAATGTTAACAATTTCTTGATTAAATGTTGGATAACTATGTTTTAGGATAACTATTGAAACCATTTGTAACAAAAACTTGGTTTGAAAGTTTATAAAAAGTATCAAAATTTCATTCAGAGAACTATGGAGACCCATGTGTAACAGACCCTTGTCGCCACGGTGGTACGTGTATCTGGAGGAAGAATAGAGTTCCTAGCTATACGTGTACATGTCGTTTGGGCTATACGGGAAGAAGGTGTCAAAAAGGTCAGACTAATTTTAAAACAAAATACTAAAACTCATTTTGAAATGCTGTAGATGAATAAATATTATGTACGTAAAATATGAGCTAGTACTTAATATAATTAATAAAAAAATAATAATTTATACTCATTTAAGCAAAAATTGTTATAAGACGATTTTGACATGTATTTGTGAAACAAAAACCAAAAAAAAAAATAAATAAATAAACCTGTGTTTGTGAAACGCGAATGCCCTCGTTGGCATCTTTGACAGTAAAACAGCTGAAGAAGTAGTTTCACATTATGAGGGCAAGGTCACAAGGTCAAATTTGGTATCCATGGAAAAGTCTTGCCACATCGAATTCATATGTGAAATATGAAAGCCATATTAATTAGCATTCAAAAGTTATGACTAAAGTAAATGAGGTCAAACTCAAAGGTCAAGTTCAAGAGGTAAATAATTTTGGTATCCATGGAAAGGCCTTGTCACAAGGAATACACATGTGAACTATGGAAGCCCTTCCATGTACTATTCAGAAGTTATGGCCAAGGTTAAAAGTTTTTCGAAAGTAGGTCAAACTCCGATGTCTAGGTCACAGATTTTGGTATCCATGGAAAGGTCTTGTCACAAGGAATACACATGTGAAGTATGAAAGCCCTATCAATTACCAATCAAAAGTTATGGTCAAGGTTTAAGTTTTTCAAAAGTAAGTAAAACTCCAAGGTCAAGGTCTCAAGGTCAAAAATTTTGGTATGCATGGAAACTTCTCATCACAAGGAATACAGATGTGGAATATGAAAGCCCTATCCCATTCAAAAGTTATGGTCAAGGTTAAAGTTTTTCAAAAGTAGGTCAAACTCCAAGGTCAAGGTCACAAGGTGAAAATATTTTTTGGTAACCATAAAAAGGTCTTGTCACAAGGAATGCACAAATGAAATATGAAAGCCCTATCACCTACCATTCGAAAGTTATGCCCAAGGTTAAAATTGTTCAAAAGAAGGTCAAACTCCAAGGTCAAGGTCCCAAGGTCAAAAATTTTGGTATCCATGAAAAGGTCTTGTCACAAGGAATACACATGTGAAATATGAAAGCCCTATTCCTTACCAATCAAAAGTTATAGCGAATGTTAAAGTTTTTCAAAAGAAGGTCAAACTCTAAGGTCAAGGTCACTTATTTTGGTATACATGGAAAGGTCTTTTCATAAGAAATACACTTGTGAAATATGATAGCCCTATCAATTACCATTCAAAAGTTATGACCAAGGTTAAAGACAGACCAAAAGCCTTATGCCCCCGTAATCGAAGATTCGGGGGCATATAGTTTTTGGTCATAGCAAACCACTCTAATTGATTCAAATTCTGCTTATGCAAAGCCTTGATAGTCTTAGAAAGCTGTCATGGTTCACATCACTGACATTTTGAAACTCAATATAGATGCATGTATTTCTACAATGAAACAATGAATGAACGAAGCAAAGAAAAGCTGTCAAGAGGAACAAACAATAACATTATCCTTTGGGGGGATTTAAGATAAGATAAACTTTTTTAATGCCCTCGTAATCGGAGATTCGAGAGCATATAGTTTTTGGTCTGTCCGTCTGTATGTCCGCGAAAACTTTAACCTTGGGCATAACTTTTGAATGGTAAGCGATAGGGCTTTCATGTTTCACATGTGCATTCCTTGTGACAAGACCTTTCTATGGATACCAAAATTTTTGACCTTGTGACCTTGACCTTGAAGTTTGAACTACTTTTGAAAAATTTTAACCTTTGTGCATTCCTTGTGAAAACACCTTTGAATGGATAACAAATTTTTTGACCTTGTGACCTTGACCATGGAGTTTGACCTACTTTTGAAAAACTTTAACCTTGGCTTTAACTTTTGAATGGTTAGTGATATGGCTTTTATAAGTGACAAGACCTCTCTATGGATACCAAAATTTTTGACCTTGTGACCTTGACCTTGGAGTCTGACCTACTTTTGAAAAATGTTTACCTATGTGCATTCCTTGTGACAACACCTTTGAATGGATAACACATTTTTTTACCTAGTGACCTTGACCATGGAGTTTGACCTACTTTTGAAAAACTTTAACCTTGGCCTTAACTTTTGAATGGCTAGTGATATCGCTTTCATATTTCACATGTGCATTCATTGTAAGAAGACATTCCACGAATACCAAAATTATTAAAACTCTTGACCTTGACCTTGGAGTTTGACCTAATTTCCAAAATCTAAACTTTAGCCATAACTTTTGTATGGTAAGTGATATGGCTTTCATATTTCAAATATGAATTCCATGTGGCAAGACGTTTCCATGGATACCAAATTTGACCTTGTTACCTTGACCTCAAGATGTGAAACTACTTTTCATCTGTTTTACTGTCAAAGATGCAAACGGGGGCATTCGTGTTTCACAAACACAGTTTTTTTTTTATTTTTCATAATTTTCTTTAGCATTGCCTGAATGTGACAAGGGTCCGTGTCGGCAGCACGGGGATTGCATTGCTACAGAGAAAGGATTTGTGTGTAGATGTACGGACGGATATGAGGGAAGAACCTGTGAAATAAGAAAGACGAACAATGCACATGGTCGGAAAACTGGAGGTTAGTCAGAGAAGAAACTGAATAAAATGTCCAAAAGATTTCCAGCTAGATAACATCATGTTTTCCGAAATCATTTCTATATATTCATAATGAAAGATCAGTTCTGAACTAAAACTTTTTGAACATTTGTTTAATGATAAGTACTGTGTCGAATTTTTTTTCCCATGAAACCTGGCACACAGATCTTAGCTAATATATTTTCTTTCAAATATTGAGTTTTCAAAAGAAAGAAAAATAATAATAAAAAAAAAATAAATCAATGAAATTTAATGTGAATGTAAAAATAGGCCATAAAATAGACACTTAAAAACTGGATCGAGCAAATTCTGCTTTTTAGCTCACCTGAGCCATAGGCTCATGTGAGCTATTGTCATAGTGTTGCGTCTGTCGTCCGTCGTCCGTTGTGGTCGTCGTCGTCCGTCGTCGTAAACTTTTCACATTTTAAACTTCTTCTCCAGAACGGCTGAAGGGATTTTGATGAAACTTGGTAGGTATGAAGTACTCATGGTCCCCTACAAGTGTTGTTGTTTTTCGTCCGGATCTGTCAACAGATGGCGCCACCACAGCCAAAAGTAGGTCACGGGGGTACCCTCCTTTGACAAACTTCTTCTTCAGAACCGAAGCATGTATCGACAAACCGAAAGCATCAGGATGATCTAGAGAGATGTCGTAAGAAGTGTTGTTATTTTTGGTTCAAATTTTTGACGCGTTTTTGACGTCTTTTCGGACTTAGTCAGAAATGCACATTTTGCACTATTTCTTTAAATAACTCAATATTAAGTGTATGATTTTACACACTCATTTACTATATATTTATCATATTTAACTTACTTAATGCTTTGATATGTATTTTATGCTTAAATTTTATTTTTTTGATTTTTTATGATTTTTTAGCTCACCTGAGCCATAGGCTCAAATGAGCTATTGTCATAGTGTTGCGTCCGTCGTCCGTCGTCGTCCGTCGTCGTCGTAAACTTTTCACATTTTAAACTTCTTCTCCAGAACGGCTGAAGGGATTTTGATGAAACTTGGTAGGTATGAAGTACTCATGGTCCCCTACAAGTGTTGTTGTTTTTCGTCCGGATCTGTCAACAGGTGGCGCCACCACAGCCAAAAGTAGGTCACGGGGGGTACCCTCCTTTGACAAACTTCTTCTTCAGAACCGAAGCATGTATCGACAAACCGAAAGCATCAGGATGATCTAGAGAGATGTCTCAAGAAGTGTTGTTATTTTTGGTTCCACTTCGAAGTCAAATTTTTGACGCGTTTTTGACGTCTTTTCGGACTTAGTCAGAAATGCACATTTTTGCACTATTTCTTTAAATAACTCAATAAGTGTATGATTTTACACACTCATTTACTACATATTTATCATATTTAACTTACTTAATGCTTTGATATGTATTTTATGCTTAAATTTTATTTTTTGGATTTTTTATGAATTTTTTTCTTATGTAAAAAGGAAGGGGGGGGGGGTGATTTTCATACATTTTCTGCTTCTTTTCTATAACCACTCTTCATATTGTCATGACAATTTGTAGGTATGAGGTACTCATGCATGGTACCCTACAAGTAAAAGAATTTTGTCAAGATATCCACTTTTGGATTTTTAAGGAATATTTTTTAAGATTGTACATAGGTATAATGTATGTTTTCTTACCAAAAATAGGAGAAAAATTCTCAAATCGCACCGGGTTATATACATTGATATTACTTTTGAATGAAGAAATTTTATTTGAATCACAAAAAAAAAAAAAAAAAAAAAAAAATGCCGTAAAGATTAAAAGTACACAACATTTTTAATATTTTTTCAAAGCCATGCACCTGGTTCCGGACCGGAATTATTCGAATTTTATGATCTGAGGACCCATTTTCACACGTATTCTTCCACACATGTAGATGTCTCACACACTTTAAACTTATATTCAAAATTTTATTTCATCTATCTAGTAAACAATCACGGGAAGACAATTCAAGATAAACATTGTGTGTATTTTCCACCAATTGTTGAAAATAATAAGAAAATAATCGGAACTATTTGACAGGACAATGACCTAGAGGTCTCACTGGGGTAAATTAATCCCTATATGTTTCTATAGTAACTTGTCAACTTTGATCGCCGATATCTCAGCTCAGAGGAAAAAGAATAAAAAACGCTTTCACACATGCATAGTCAAGATTTCAAACTTTTTTCTCATATAAGTCTGCAAAAAAAGTCACGCTGCATCTTTCGAGCAATTTGGCCTTGAAAATTGAGGACGATTTTAAAAGCACCTCTCAGTTTCATCCAGTGCTCTCATACTACCCTATACATATCGCATCCTTCCACGAAATATAGTGCCTCATTCCGTATCAAGTATAGTTCATTTGATAGAATATAAAATTTCCTCAAACATGATATAAAGTTTTCGCACAAAAATAGTTGTTTTCATACTTTATTTGTATTCAAAAGCGCCAGCGTTCTATCCCTTAGGAACTATATTCCCCTATTACAGGCTTCCGCGAAGGCGATTTACCCCAGTGAGACCTAGATATGCATCAATTCATCAAGGCGCATCGTATTCTGCTAGGCGCTTCATTGCAATACAAACCGCAAAGTAGTACTGCGATATATTTCAGGAGATACAGTGCAAACGGAATAGATTTTTATACTTGGAACACTTTCATAATGGTTATCATTCATGTACTTGGAACACTTGCATATACTTGTTATCATGTATAAAGTTTGCTCGAATTTCCTCTGTCTTAGACTCTCTTAGATGAAGTAATTTACGGACTGATTTCTTGAAGAAACGTCTAATGAGTAATCTCTTCCTCTGGATTTTGAGAATGCATAGGACATTTAATATCTGAAATTCTTGAAAATAAATAATTCCGTTCAGAGTACCTGAAATCTTCCAATGAAATGTTGGACCACAGAAGCTGTTGTTTTAATAGAGAAAATAAATTATTATTCACAACCTGAAGCCATTGTGTTCGTCATCTTGTATGTATAATATTTCTAAGAGGAACACAGAGGCCTGAGGTTGTGAATAATAAAACATTTTCTCTCATAAAACGACAGGATCCTGTGTTAAGACATTTGGGAATTTTTATCTGTTCAAATAATAGATACATGATGAGTTTTTATCAGACCAAATAACTTCTTGTCGGCAAATCCAATGCAACCGATACATTTCATGAACTCTCTCCGCTAACAACTTGTCCGTGTAACAGACCTATGATGAGGTAAAACAATTAGTTAACAGTAAATAAAGATGCCGTAGGTCTGCTACAAAAATGTAGTTGGACAAGCTTAACAATTTCATGGGCCTTTTAATTTGTTTCAAACTGCGAAACCTTAGAGAAACCACTTGAGTTGTTGAACAGCGTATGCTGAAATGCGACGCTCCTTCTCGCTTGTTGAAATATGCATAGGCAAGAAGCGTCGCATTTCAGCATATTTACTGAAAATTATTTGTTCAAGTGGCTTCACTGGGTCATGAGGTTTGATACAACATACACTGCTTTTTTGGAAAACAAACTGGCACAATTTCTGCACAACTCACTTGAATTGATGAATATTGGATCAAAACTATTTTAACTTGGGTCCCTGTAAAGTGCGAAACGAAACAAAACAAATCGAAACGAAACGAAACAAATCGAAACGAAACGAAACAAATCGAAAGGAAACGAAACAGATCGAAACGAAACGAAACGAAACAGATCGAAACGAAACGAAACAGATTGAAACGAAACGAAACAAAACATTAAACTTAAAGAAAATGAGAAAAAGAGGAAAAATCGCCAAGAACGAATATTTCAAGACAAGATCAGCATGTAATATTGCCTTAATCCAAGAGTTCTACACTTGTAACTAGTGCCGAGAGGGTTTCTTGAAAGAGTCAAAGTTGACAATTAAAAAAAGTAAATGTCAAATGCCATTCATGTATTTAAGAGGAAGAAAAGGGAGGGGATAGAAAACCACACCATGACACCGTAATGAGATCATAAAACGGGGTGGGGGCACATTTCAGGAATTCTGTGAAAAAAATCTTATTTTTTTTCAAACGAAATGTGCCCCCCCCCCCCCCCCCCCCCCCCAGTTTTTAATTGTTCTCATTTTTCTGATAAAATTTTCAAATACACATAATGGAACAGTTCCGTTTCCTCTGCACTAGATTCCCCCTGCTAAATAATATTTTTCCGTCTATGACGAGGTTCTTCATCCCATTCACTCTCCTTTAAAATGCAATTGTGCATATACTGTATATATTATGTTTTAATCGTCAACTTTGATTCTTTAAAAAACCCTCCAGTCACAAGAACTAACGGTTGAAGGCAATAATGAGAGGGTGGACAGGGACAAAGGGAGGGGAGAGAAAGGGGGCGGGAGGAGGGAAGAAGGGGGCGAGAGGAGGGACAGATGATTGGGAGGGTAACAGTAACCCCCAAAAAATAGGAAATTACTTCTAATATAAATAATCTTGCTCTTATGCGTTCATGCACATAATCTCAATTTTAAAAATGACCACAAAATTCATCTATATAAACCTTGAAAATGTTTTCCCGATCGCTTAGCTTGCCGCAATTTTCAATTCATTTTTCAAATACTTCAGTCTCGTTTCGCTCACCTTAGTTTTTCATCTAAACAGGTCTATTTCCTTTTTCAAGGTTTAAAAAAGGAAATAACCCAAATAACTTCACTATTGCACCAATTTACACTTTAAAGTTTAAAAATTTGTCTTGACCACCCAAGACCCCCTCCCCCCACGGGGAGGGGGCGACAGGAGGAGAGTGGTATCCCTGACCCTTCAATAAGATATATAAGATAGATGAAATATTCGTTCTCGGCGATTTTTACACTTTTTCTCATTTTCTTTAAGTTTTATGTTTTGTTTCGTTTTGTTTCGATCTGTTTCGTTTCGTTTCGATCTGTTTCGTTTCGTTTTGTTTCGTTTCGATCTATTTCGTTTCGTTTCGATTTGTTTCGTTTCGTTTCAATTTGTTTCGTTTCGTTTCGTTTTTGTTTCGTTTCGCACTTTACAGGTACCCTTTTAACTGTATGTTTCATGTATTTGAGATGAAATCAATACTATTCAAAAGCATAATTCATAGATTTCAGTGAATAAAGGCAAAACCGAAAAATCTTTGTTTTTTATGCCCCTGGAATAAAAGATTCGGGAGCATAAAGTTTTTGGCCTGTCCGTCTGTCTGTTTGTCTGTCTGTTTTCCGAAAAACTTTAACATTGGGCATAACTTTTGAATGGAAGCTGGTGATAGAGGTTTCATATTTCACATGTGTATTTACCAAAATTTTTGACCTCATGACCATAACCTTGACCTTTCACATACTTCTCAAAAACTTTAACATTGGGCATAACTTTTGAATGGTTATAGTGATAGGGCTTTCATATTGTACATGTGTATTCCTTGTGACAAGATCTTTCCATTGATACCAATATTACGCTGACCCTGACCTCTCACATACTTAACAGAAAATGGCGTTTATATTAACAAAGATGCCGCCAGGGGCATTCTCGTTTCACAAACACAGGCTTTATAATTTCTGGCATGCTAGCTATCAATAATGAAAGGTTTTGTGTTCAATTTTAAATAAACTTAATTTGAGAAATCATTTCATTGTTTTATTCTTTTTCTGTTGCACATTAATGTGGAATTTTACAATATGATTTTATTTTTGATGTTGCATAATTGAACTATACTAGCTGAGCATATGACGTTGGACCACTTTATCCGTTTTTTTCAAATCAGTAAAAAAGTTATTGTTTTGAAATGTGACTATTTTTTCTTTTTTGTACTTTTAAAGGTTGTCTGAAAAAAACACTTCTCTGCATCCGGCAAAAATCTTTTTAGAAAGGTTGTGGGCTAAAATCCTGGCACTGGCACTATCAGTATTCAATGTCAGTATGTCAATTAGAGCGTGCATGGGTATCAGGTGAGCGTTGTGCCCCCTGGGGCTCTTGTTTTCTTATGTAAAAACAGGGACGTATATAAAATATACGTCCCTGGTAAAAAGGAAAGGGGACCGGGGGGGGGGGTGATTTTCATACATTTTCTGCTTCTTTTCTATAACCACTCTTCAGATTGTCATGACAATATGTAGGTATGAGGTACTCATGCATGGTACCCTACAAGTGAAAGAATTTTGTCAAGATATCCACATTTGGATGTTTAAGGAATATTTTTTAAGATTGTACATAGGTATAATGTATGTTTTCCATGCCCAATGTTACAGGTGCAACTACAGGAAAAAAACCTTCTTTGTATGATTGATCATTTTTAGATCGACCTTTCATCCATAGTTACAGCTGATAATTCAACAAGTGACACATGCTTCAATGTCTTATTGATTGACCTTGTATGTGATATGATTCAATTATTTAAATTCTTTATACTTATTTAGAATTTTATTTTTAAAGTCGGGAACAAGATTTCAAAAGCGGCCATGTTTTTCCGTGTACCCGAAGGGGATTCCCCATGTAGAAATGTGATACCTTTAGTACGTCTTCCACCGCAACGTCATAGGTTCCTTCCAATACTTTCCACTCTCAATATGACCTTGCCTTCACCCCTTAGGTCCCATGTATTTTTCTAATTATTTAAAAAGGAAATAATTTTTACATAAATTCAGATTGAAGATAGGGATAAAGTTAGAATAACTGTTCTAAATTATGGCGCCGAAAATTAAAAGTAATCGCATTTGTTGTTTTCCGACGTCATTAAACTACAATGACGTGACGTCATAATAGGGCCGCCGACAGAAATCCTGTCGAAACTGGGGACCCCTGAATCCAAGGGTACTTTGCGATGAAGCGTCTCGCGTAATGCGATGAAACCCTTGGTGCACCAAGATGACCTTTAGTACTGTGATACATTTCAGGAGATACAGTGCAAACGGAATAGATTTTTATTTATGCCTCGTTTACACGGAGAGTTTATTGCGCAATAAACGTAAATTTGTTGCGCAATAAATTTGTTTTGCGTTCACACGACGTATTTTATTGCGCAATAAATTGTCTATTTGTTTCGCAATAACTTTATTGCGCAACAAATTCTGCCATGTAAACGCTAAGCGAAACTGTTGCGCAATAAATCTGACGCATGCGCATCAACATGACAAGGGAAAGAGATTGTTATACTTACGAATATAACTACTCGACGTGTTTATTTTTACGATTCTTTTGGGAGATTCCGATTTTTCGTATATATAAGAACGCTTTTCTTTAAGTCTGGGCCCCTTGTAGAGAATGACGTCACAATTGAATGACGTCATGCTCTAGACTGAAATGACAAAGAAATGAATGAACTACCTCCCAAAATAGTCTTAAATTTGACTTTACGAAAATTATTCGAACAATTTTTCCCTAAGGTATTCGTTTTACACTTTTATTCATGATTATTGTGCATGTTCATTGGCATTTTATTGCGCAATAGTTTCGGTCTCGTGTGAACGCAAAAAAAGCTTATTGCTCGAATTTCCTCTGTCTTAGACTCTCTTAGATGAAGTAATTTACGGACTGATTTCTTGAAGAAGCGTCTAATGAGTAATCTCTTCCTCTGGATTTTGAGAATGCATAGGACATTTAATATCTGAAATTCTTGAAATAAATAATTCAGTCCAGAGTTCCTGAAATCTTCCTATGAAATGTTGGACCACAGAAAGCTGTTGTTTAAATAGAGAAAATAAATTATTATTTACAACCATAAGCCACTGTGTTCGACATCTTGTATGTATAATATTTCTAAGAGGAACACAGAGGCCTGAGGTTGTGAATAATAAAACATTTTCCCTCATAAAATGACAGGTTCCTGTGATGAGACATTTGGGAATTTTTATCTGTTCAAATAATAGATACATGATGAGTTTTTATCGGACCAAATAACTTTCTGTCGGCAAATCCTATGCAACCGATACATTTCATGAACTCTCTCCGCTAACAACTTTTCCGTGTAACAGACCTTTGATGAGGTAAAACAATTTGTTAACAGTAAATAACGATGTCGTAGGTCTGCTAGTTGGACAAGCTTAACAATTTCATTGGCCTTTTAATTTGTTTCAAACTACGAAATCTAGAGAAACCACTTGAGTTGATGAACAGCGTATGCTGAAATGCGACGCTCCTTCTTGCCTGTTGAAATATGCATACAGGGTTTTTTTCCCTTGTTTTTGGGCCGAATTTCGGCCCCTTCCCAATGCCAGTTTTCCTCTATTTTTCCCCAAAAATCATCCTGAAATTCCCAAAGAGGAATTATGAAAAAATCACCCTAGAAAATAAGACCCAAAACATGAAAGTCAGCACAAAATGTCCTATTTCTAAGTGCATTTTTAAAAGTTTTTTATTCATCCCATGTTCAGTTCAAGCAAATCAATGGATTATCAGTGTTGTTTTTTATTCATCCCATGTTCAGTTCAAGCAAATCAATGGATTATCAGTGTTAATAAATGATACTTTAAGGTTATACTTTGGTGAGAATTTGTACAAAAATTTTCCCAATTTTAGCAAATTGTCGCAAATTTTCCCAAATGGGACAGGCACAGGCACCTTCCCCAAAATAATAATAAAAAAAAAAACCCTGGCGCCATAGGCAAGAAGCGCCGCATTTCAGCATATTCACTGAAAATTATTTGTTCAAGTGGCTTCACTGGGTCATGAGGTTTGATACACCATACACTGCTTTTTGGAAAACAAACTGGCCCAATTTCTGCACAACTCACTTGAATTGATAAATATTGGATTAAACGATTTTAAAATTATTTTAACTGTACGTTTCATGTATTTGAGATGAAATCAATACTATTCAAAAGCATTCATAGATTTCAGTATACTTTAATATGAATAAAGGCAAAACCGAAAAATCTTTGTTTTTTATGCCCCTGGAATAAAAGATTCGGTGGCATATAGTTTTTGGCCTGTCCGTCTGTCTGTTTGTCTGTCTGTTTTCCGAAAAACGTTAACATTGGGCATAACTTTTAAATGGAAGCTGGTGATAGAGGTTTCATGTTTCACATGTGTATCCTTTCCATTGATACCAAAATTTTTGACCTCGTGACCATAACCTTGACCTTTCACGTACTTCTCAAAAACTTTAACATTGGGCATAACTTTTGAATGGTTAGTGATAGAGGTTTCAATTTTTACATGTGTATTTCTTGTGACAAGATCTTTCCATTGATACCAATATTACGCTGACCCTGACCTCTCCCATCCTTAACAGAAAATGCCCTTCATACTAACAAAGATGCCGCCGGGGGCATTCTCGTTTCACAAACACAGGCTTTATAATTTCTGGCATGCTAGCTATCAATAATGAAAGGTTTTTTGTTCAATTTTAAATAAACTTAATTTATGAAATCATTTCATTGTTTTATTCTTTTTCTGCTGCACATTAATGTACAATATGATTTTATTTTTGATGTTGCATAATTGAACTATACTAACTGGGCATATGACGTTGGACCACTTTATCCGTCTTTTCAAATCAGTAAAAAAGTTATTGTTTTGAAATGTGACTATTTTTTCTTTTTTGTACTTTTAAAGGTTGTCTAAAAAAAAAAACTTCTTTGCATCCGGCAAAAATCTTTTTAGAAAGGTTGTGGGCTAAAATCCTGGTACTGGCACTATCAGTATTCAATGTCAGTATGTCAATTAGAGCGTGCATGAGTATCAGGTGAGCGTTGTGCCCCCTGGGGCTCTTGTTTCACAATGATTAGTTCGAGATGTTCCTCTACTTATGAACATTGATGATTCATATCATTTCCACTTCAAATCGGCGGTATGCTTCGTTTTCAGAGTCTCAGATAGTGCTTACAAAAGACCAAGTCGTAGAAATAGAGTACGTTAGCGCCATTGTGACCGGAAGTATATTCATTTCCTGTTTGATTTTCTGTGTCCACTGCTTTAAAGTTTACGTCCGAAGGTATGTACGTGTATGTATGAGAAGTCTGTTCGTCTTAATATTTTGTATAGTCTGATGAAAATCATAAGACATCGTCCAAATTTATGACGTCACGATATATATTCACATTTACGTAAAACGCAAAAATTTACGGCTGTTGTTTTTTTTTCCAAGGACACGAATGGTCCCTTAAGGAATTGTAATATTAGAAAACATCTTTCAAATTAGAAAATATCTTTCAAATGATGACAATGAATTAATGCTTAAACTTTTCTTTCAAATAAGTATAATATTGATGAAGATTTAGACTTGCGTGGTCTTCGAGAAACTATACAGGGAGGATTTTTTCCACATGCTAGTTTTAATAACCCACGTCTAAACAATTCTCCAGAATCATACCCCAGCTGACTTAAATTAAAACGACCTGGCTTGTAAGAATTTTGCAAATTACAAATTCTAAGCTTTCTGCTGGTATATACGTGTAGGCCAAGGCCCAATGCTTATTGTCACCTTCACTTTAAAAGTTACACACGAAGCTTACACCATGCGTCCTTGCGATAACGTCTTTACATATTCATTTCGTTGCTTCCATCAAAATTCCAGGACACAGCAATATCAGCTATATGAACAGAGACTGACAGAAGGAAATGTCCCTACGTCACTTCCGCCAGGTTTAATAGATACCAGTAACCAGATTTGCTGCGAAACATTTTGTTGTCGAAATCCTAACGGTGTAGAAGTAACAGAGAAAGGTAATTCAAAGAATTTTCGTATCTTCTCTTCAATTATTATAGTAAGTATTTTTGCGGGGGGGGGGGGGGGGGGCATAACTGTAGTCAATATTGCTTTATTTTCATATAAAATCTTCACAAAATGCATTTATAATTGATCATGCGATACTTCATTACACGTGTCAGCTTATATATAAATATCTATATAAAATGATATGCCATCATTATATTTCAATGTGCCCAAAAATATACCTGCGTTCAGCTATCTGTTGGTCTATCTTCCCAACGAATTTGTGTCAAGCAGCTGCTATAGGTCTCAAATAATTGTCGAATGACGATAATTTATAATTGCTGCTTAATTAATGTAACCCCAGAAACGAATTCTTTCGATAGTCTCTCTAATATTAGTGAAATTCGGTCCTAGTAACTGGTCATTAATGCAGGACCAGAGCTACTTTGATTGCTTCCATTTCTTTTATAGCATCCAAACACGAGAGGACCAAAACAAAAAAGACTAAAAGCAAGCATAAAAGAAAACGATCAGAATACAGTGTTTCTCCAGAACTAAAAATTAAGAGGAGTAGTGCGTCTCGTCGGGAATCTAGAATACAGGAAAACCTTTCGAGACCAATATCTAGACAGTTCCATTCGGTACCGTCTGTTCTTAGCCATCCTCAGCAACACCTCTCCTGGATGAACACCGAGGGCGTGGAGCGGGAATCCGAAAGTAGCCGTCTGCTTCCAAAGCCTGGATATTCAACTAGCGGCCATAACACGAGACCTTCCGAGATCCTAAATGCTCATCGAATGTCGAACGAAAGGATCCGTCAAATGGACAATAACGATAACGATGCCTTTGTGAAAAGACAAATCAGTACTTCCCAAACAGAACATCCATCTGCTGCGTTCTCACAACACAGTGCACTGTCGGAACCTCACAGGAGTCTAATACTTCCGCCTCTTCCCCCCTTTCCTCCGCCGCCATTAGATCTTCGTGATTGAAAATTTGACGTCATATCACAATCTGTGTAATTACAATTAAATTTATGAAAATCCGCACATTTTTTCCTCTTTCCAAAACTATTGCCGCAGCAAAATTGACCGAATACCGAGTGATCTTCTGGTACGGTAATATAGACCTGCGTCTTTGAAGACCTCTATATATCCGGATAAGTTGATGCGTTGTGTGCAGAGATGTCTAAAAGTGTCAGTCCGAAGGAAATGTCTCACAACAATTATTTCGGACTGACAGAAGTTCGCAGTTCTTTTCATTGTTCAGACTGACAAAATTACTAAAATGTCTGACAAGAATGAAACAGATTTCGACGTCTCTTTGTGCGTTCATAAAACTACTATAGCAAATTGCGACCCAAAGTCGGCAGCAGATGTACATTTGTCTCCCTCTTATTATGCAAATTAACCGTTCTTTAATACTTGTGACTTGTTAGTCAGTGTTATGTTGGTGTACGTCTAAGTGTTTCATTGTCTCATGTGTTTGTTGAGGCTGGTTCTTTTGTCTGATGTACATTGTTTGTTACAATATTAGATTTTCTGACATAATTTTGGTATCTCATCCGCAACTGTTGCAAAGAATTCGAATTCACGAACCAAGCACGGAGTTTTCTCTTCAGGGTTCGTATTGTTCAAGCAACGTGGCTAACGAGGGCCTTTATTACCTGATGCATTTTCTCTCTGTTGTAAGAGGACACTCCTAATGCAAATTCTGACCATTCATTACAGTTTATATATGTATGAATTTTTTCTCATATCCATTTTAAGGTTCTATATTTCATTTATTTATCATATCGGCACACAAAGCGATTTCAAAAACAATACCCACGCTTGCGAAAAATGTCTCACTCAGTAGAAAGTGAAAGAATCTATTTATTCTTCCACGAAACATAAGGAAAAAATGAATTCAAACAACGTTCCATACCATCTAACGGTTTCTGACGACATTACTGTGACGTCACAATAAGATTATCTTTTATCATTGGTCTATTGGAGCCTTTGAGGCAACTTATGTGTCTCAAATAGGCTGTCTCACAGGATATGAGCAAAACTGAAGAAGAATATGTGTTCCAAATGTAAATTTCAAGATTCGATTGTGATGCCCCCTAGACTTCCGCCACCATACAACATTCTATTTTCTCAAATTATCGTGTGCTCTCGTATTTCGGGCTTCCTTCAAAGTTTTTATGATCATTTGTAGAATAAGTGCCAGTTTCATTTTTGGGTTTCTGAAATAGACGCTTTCCATGTAAAAAGCTACGATAAATTTTAAGTCATCGCGGGTTCAGCTTGACGATTATAATAGCTAGGCCAGCACCGCGCTATGTTTCTAGTGAATTGTGATGTAACTATGTATTTAGACGTAAACCTCAGGGAATCACAGTGGTTGTATATACACAAACTAGTCATTGTCTGGAAATGTCATAAAAGTTACTTTCTTTTACTTTCCTTCCTTTTAGACCTTTTTAAGATTTGGCGAAACACTGTCTAGGCAAGTTGTTGGAAATCTCATGGGTTCTAATTGTGCGCCTCTGGTTACAGATTTTTTTATATCCATACGAAAAAGAACTCATGCAAAATCTGCAAAAACTTAAGAAATTTGACGACTTACCGGTATTACTTGTTGCAGTGTGGAGCAGTTGAAATCCTTCCCCGTGACTTGATGTTTGTGAAGTGTATTAATTACTTCTTTTCAGCTCTGTCACCTGAAAGAAGCTTTGATTTGGCTCTTTATCAATGGGGCATCATATATATTGTTTTGCTATTTCGGAAACTTGCCAATTCATCGAAAAATATCATCGAAATTTAAGGAGGTTAACAACTTAACACGATCACTGCAATGCTATTTTGAACATAGATTTTATTTGGATATCCTACTTAATCGACCCTACAACAAATTTGGAGCCGCGCACTCTCTGTAAAGTAAATGCAGGAATTAAATTCTAAAAATACCACTAGAGGGCGCAAGTGACATTAAATTTGGCTGCTTATGAAAAGCACTTTGACTGGAAGCATAACTGATGAGAATTTAATATTCGAAACACGTGTCTGGTGCATCAAAAATTGGTTTGAAATTTTCTTCAAGAAGGTATAGAATTGGAACCCTCCCGCATTATTGAAATGTTTTTAACAATGGCCCCCTCTAGGTATCTTGATAGTATTTTGAATACTGATAATCCACATTGAAAACCCACATTTTGACCAATACAAAAATAATATAGCTACACCATTTTGAATCTGGATATCAAAATCAATAACAGGGCTATTCAGACAAAGATATACTGCAAAAGAGAAGACATTGGCTTCAACATTTAATTTTTCTTGGCTTGAAGGCGATGTTCCAAGATTGCCATCTTACGACATTTACCTCTCAAATCATCAGATACGATAGAACTTGCCTTCGTGTCTCGGACTTCCACGATAAAAATTTAAAAATTACTAATAAAATTATAAAACTCAAGGATTTCATAACCCTGCAAAATCTTGTGAAAATTTTACAATAACTATTCTGAACTTCTTTCAAAATTTAAGATAACTCCAGCATTAGAGTATGTATCTTTGGGAATTAGTTTGTCTCGACTGTTTTTGTCTGTTTTGTATGATATTCTAGTGCATATTGTTGTTTCCTGATGCGGGTTGTAGTAGTGTCTGATGTCATTTATGTGTCACTTTCTTGTGGGTTTGTTCCGCTGGGTCAGTGCAGGATGACCATGCTGGATATTTTTTTCATTTTCTTTCAAATTCTGAACCATTACAGAATTAGACTTAATATTCTCCCCTTCGTTGTAAGGTGACGTGTTAAACAAAACAAGTAATATCTTAACCCCCCGTTTACACTATGTTCCCGGCGGCCACGGAGGCCACGTTTCAAGCCACCGTGGACGAAACGTGGTGATCGTGAGACAACGTAGGGTAACGGAATCGACAAACGTAACTAGCCGTGGTTCCCGAGGCTGACGGGGCAAATGTTTAAACTGTCAAAACATTTGTCACGGCAGCCCACGGTGCAGATGACCTACTTTAGAAACCGTAGCAAAACGGGTCGAACGCAACGCAACGTGACAGAACGTTACAGATCGCAACAAAACTTGGGACAGTGTCCGTGGCGGAACGGGAAGCAAAAGTATGACTCGGCAACTTACGATCCTAGTGAAGTTGAGCTACGGTCTGTTACGTTTACGTCCCGTTTTACTGCGGCTGCTTTAGGATAGATGCACGTTTTATCAAGGTGTGCCACGATTTCTCACGGCGAGCTAAGGAATGGAATGAGTTAGCCGTTTCGTCACGTTCAGTCATGGTACGTCCCGGCTTGTTACGGTTTATTTCAAGTTCTACTACGGCCTGGCACGGTACGCACGGTCACACAAGAAGTATAACAAACCAAACCCCTTTATGCAGCTTTTTGTGTCTCCTTTTCCCGGCGGTCACGGTTAATCCGTAGTGGGCCTTGACAGAACTTGGTAGACATGTGATTGGATCATAACAAACCGTGACAGACCTTATCAGAACGTGGCAGGTCGCGAGGAAACGTAGAAACGTCCGTAACAAGCCGTACGTTGAAACGTATAGCAGTCACGGATACATTGATAGACCGTGCGAAAACGTAACGAGACCTGGCAGAACTTGAATACCAAGATGACAACTGCCAAAACTCATACGGTGTGCTACGTTTTTGGCCGCCGTGACTGCCGTGGTCGCCGGGAACATAGTGTAAGCCTAGGGTTAGATTGAACTAAAATAAAAACTGTATAAAGTGCGCCCAAATTCGGGAACATGTACCTTGTCCGATAGCAGTCATGTTAAATAACAGTTAAAAGTTGGCATACTCTATATGTTGTCATCGCTATTTCGTGTCGAAAAACTCTTTTACTTATTCCTAAAGCTCTCTGTCGTCATTGCTTACCATTGTCAGAAACAAAACTCTTGAATTTGTAATGTGACATGTATCTATCCAATATGTCCGAAGTTATCACTTTGACATACAGTACTCGTCAAAGAGTTTTTCGACACGGTATAGCGATGTGCAGAATGCCAACCTTTAACTACAATTTGGCATGGCTGATATCGGCCATCGTAGTCATCCAAAGATCGCGCAAAGCAGCACATGGTACGGGGAAGTTCGTACCAGCATCTTTAACAGCATCGCACAATGATCGCCTACAGGATGTTAAACGTCTTCAAATTCAATAGCATCATTTATGAGCAGATAAATTTTCTGCATGGACCATATGAAACTCCAGACATACAAATAATACGGAGACGTTCCAACTCTATACCTTCTTGAAGAAAAATTCTAACCAGTTTCCATAAACAAACGGACAGAAACAATATAGCCGCCTATTTTTGAAATGGGATCCCATGTCCGGACGTACAAAACTACGGCCTGGTTTCACGTGATTAAAAAAATTCGTTGACATTCGGCTAAGTCCAATAATTTATAAACGTGTGTGTTACCTCAGTAAACTTCAAGATTACGGTTGTTTTTCTCTTTAAACCGAGAGGAATGACAGATTCTTCTAAACAGAATTATTTGATTTTAATGCGCGGTAACATCAAAGGCTTACTATATCCAATAAGTAACACTTTAACGTGAGAAAGACTACCCTGTTTACGGTTAGCTTACATCGTAACGGAAAAATGTAAACAACATTATAATTAACAGCATGACAACGTAACTTAGTGTGATAAAACCATCTCTGTAAATTTGAATTCACCACAATCTTGATGTTCTATGCATGATTGTTTCATTTCAATGATAATTAATGTGTGCTAAGAATTATACATATACATATTTATTCATCTATCAAAAAAGCATAAACGTAAAGATCAGAGATGTGTCCTACTCTCAATTTTTTAAAAGATTTTCAAGGCAATCTTCAGATGATCAATGGGAAAAATAACGTTTAAAGATACCGGTATTTGGGTTAACACATTTTAAATTAAAAATATGGAAAAGCAAAAGGTCTACCAGAGGGTGCTAATGGAATACATTTGGCTTTGTAAAAAGCATTTCGGCATTTAATTAGTACCACTGATGAGGAATTTTAACAATTGCTTTAAAATTTTCTTTAAGGAGGTAAAGAGTTGGAACACTTCCGTATTTTTATTAAAACACTTATTTCCTTTTGCAGTGAGTTCCCCGTGACCTGATGTTTAGAAGTGTATTAGTTACTTCTTTCCAGTTCTGTCGCCTGAAAGAAGCTTTCTTTTGGCCCTTTATCGATTTGACATCATAGATATTACTTTGCTTTTTCGAAAACTTTTCATTCCATTTAAAACTATCGCCGAGTGTAGAGCAGTGAGACTTGTTCCTCGTGACTGGATGTGTAGAGCGTAAAGCTCTGTCGCCTGAAAGAAGCTTTGTTTTGGCCCTTTATCAATATGACATCATATACTAGTATATCATTTTGCCCGTTGGGAAACGTATCATTTCATACAAAAATATTACGAAATTAAAGAAAGTTTACATCTAAGTTTCATCCCTTGGTCATAACTTTCATTTAACTATAATACTGGACCGTACACAAAATTTGGAGCCGCACCCTCTCTGCAAAGTTAATGCATGTACATAAATTAAATTCTAAAGAGGGCGCTACTGAAATACATTTGGCTGTGTCAAAAATCACTCATGGGGATTTACTATCTGGTGCATCATTAGTCCCCAACCAGCACGGAGGGGTACTTATATTTTCCACCCCGTTTGTCTGTCTGTCCATCTGTCTGTCTCACTGTAGTTTTACGGATTTTTTTCGCTGTTGTTGCATATAATAATGAACTCATTTTTGGTATGTGGATATATCGCAATATGATACAGATCAAGTTTGAATTTGGATTTTTTTACAAGAGTTTTGGTTCTTGCACTTTCCTTTAGTTCTATTGCAGATATCGAACTGAGTTTTGGTATATGAATACATCTGTGTGTGATACAGATAAGATTCGAGTGTAGTTTGGATTTACATGGTTTTACAAGAGTTATGGCCCTTGAACATAGCAAATTTCTTTTTTTTTTTCAGTTTCCGGACTTTTCTTGGGTTCTATTACAGATATTGAACAGATTTTTGGTATATGAATACATCTTAGTGTGATACAGATCAAGTTTGGTTTGGATTGACTTTATTTTACAAGAGTAATGACCCTTGACTGAATTGATTTTTGATATGTGGATATATCTCAATGTGATAAGTTTGGTTTTGTTTGACTAATTTTTACAAGAGTTATGGCCATTGGACTTAGCAAATTTAGTGAATTTATCAATTTTCCGGACTTTTCTTGGCTGTTGTTGTGGATATTGAACAATTTTTTTTGTATACGAATATCTTGTGTGATACAGTTCAAGTTCTAGTTTGGTTTCGATTGACCTTATTTCACAAGAGTTGTTGTCCTTGGACCAAGCACACTTCAGAAAAAAATTATGTTTTCCAGACTTTCCTTGACTGTTATTGCACATAATGAACTGATTTATGGTATGTGAATACATCTTAGTGTGATACAGATCAAGTTTAAGTTCAGATTTGATTTACCCGGTACTTTTTTAAATTTTATGACCCTTGACTTGGCAAATGTCATTAAAATTTCCGTTTTCCATACCTTTTCTGTTGCTGAAGGTAATGAACTGATTTTTGTTAGGGCATTCATCTTTAGGTGCAAGTGCAGGACGAGACAGTCTTGGGCTTCCCCGAGACAGTGTACATCGATGGATTGATTGCTGTTTGACATTTGGTTCAAAATGATGGACTAATTACTCTCGAAACTGACGAGACAGTCTTGGTCTACCTCGAGACAGTTTACTTCCATGGATTAATTGCTGTTTGACCTTTGGTTCAAAATGATGGACTACTTACTCTCGAAGCTGACGAGACAGTCTTGGTCTACCTCGAGACAGTTTACTTCCATGGATTAATTGCTGTTTGACCTTTGGTTCAAAATGATGGACTAATTACTCTCGAAGCTGACGAAACAGTTTTAGTCTTTCTCGTGACGTACTCACACATCTCTGGAAAAAAGTAGGCCTGATTTCCTTGTAATGACAAATATGGATAATGACCATATCCCTGTATACAGCACAAAATCGATAATTTAGAAAATCAGAAACCGAAGGCACACAAAATCAGGATAAAACAGAAACCAAAGCAGACAAACAAAAACCTCCACCACATGAAAAGAAGCGGACTCCCGATATGAGAGTGAGACCAGGTGCCCAGGAAGAGTAAGCATCTTCTGCTTGCATGCAACACCCGCCGCTTCAATTCGGTGGAACTATCACATCCGGTAACTTCCATTTCGGAAGACATAGAGTACAATCTTTGGTCGGATGGTTCAAATGGTCTATGACAGAATGTCATCCACCATTCTGGAGAGTGGGACATCATAGTGTATGAGGAGTTCCCCATATCGACCGTAGAACTTCCTCAGTGACGATGTTAGTCGGTCACAAATATATCCCTGACTGAGAAGCTTATCTGAAAGACGCCTAGCTCTCAGAACAAAATCCGTATATTTGGTACTTGCTCTGGCATAGCGTATCAACTGAGATATGAACACGCCATAAGCAGGCGATGAAGGGATATTCTAATTCACTCCGTTTGTAACGCGCATTCTGATTGGCTGAGCGATTAAAAAACTGCAAGGGGATTCACGTTTCACTGCAGTTTTTGCCATGACGTCATGCGTTGCTATGGCGACGTCGTTAAAAGCAGACGTTTTCTAGCTTCTAACTGACTAAAGCAATAGAATAGGGTTACCATGCGTGTGTTTTACAAAAACTGACAGGGTATCGGCGAATAATAATAATAATAATAATAATCCCCTGTCAGAAATTGAGTTTTACCGCGAGGCGTTAGCCGAGCGGTAAAACGGATATTTCTGACAGGGGATTCGCCGATACCCTGTCAGTTTTTGTAAAACACACGCATTGTAATCCCTAAGTCTGGTGCTTTCTGATGTTAAACGTCTTCAAATTCAATAGCATCATTTAAGAACTGATCAATTTGCAGCATGGACAAGACATGTATGTTTCGGGTACTTAACCCTCGTCAGTAATCCTCAATCCAAATAATGTTATATGGCCAAAGAGTGTGAAAATAAATATGTCCAAAATTGTACCTACAACGTAGCAGGATGCATTGGGTGGAATATGATGCTACAGGATCCACGTTTTAGAACTTTCAAGATTTTCAGTAACAGAAATTTTCGAATGCGTTGAAGAGACAAATGATCAATCATCAGAAGTTTTTGTAAATAGCAGACCGAAAATATCATACTGAAATATATGCTCTATCGTAAAAATAAAATGCAGCATCTGCGCATTTTTACAAACAATGTAGCATCAGTTATGCTCGAAGTAGAGAGAGAGGAAATCTAAATTGTGATTATATGAAGAGTGAAATTCGTGGCCTAAAAACTAGCTTAGGATAGAACTATGCCATTAGTTTCAGAATAAATTATCAAAAGTAGAAGTACATGTATTAGAATACATGTATTTATAAATGTATTTCAGGGCAGTGGAGAAGAACAGTTAAACTAGGCGAACTATATCCTCGGGGACTAACTATCAGCAGAGATAAATTTCTAAAACTAAGGGGTAACTTCCCTCATTGCATAGCTCTGTCCTTAGCTGGGTTTCGGCATAATTGTTTTCGGTCATGTTTAGAATTAAGCACCTTGTGCCTAGCTTCGAACGATTTTGGCCATATTTTTCATTTAAATACGCTTCTGAATAAACCCTACACAAAATTTGGAGCCGCTGATTTTGGCAAGAGGAAATTAAAGCTCTGTATTGTAGATGGCGCCAGGAAAATTCTTTTTGACTTTATTTAAAGAACTACTGACGAGGATTAAAATATCCGAAACACGAGGTTAGTACAACAAAAATGGTACTATAGAACATATATTTTAATACTGACAATACCAATTTACTGTCCTGTTCACTAAATCCAGAGCACCCTGTTTTCCCATTTTTCTCTAAAATATTACACTGTCATTTTATAAAAAGATATCAATTTTATAGTACTCATTTAGTCGTAACAGAAGATACCATCATTTTGGCTGTACATCAATTAAGTTAGAAATAGGACGGAAAATAAAAAGTATACGGGGAAAATCGCTGAAAATGCGTGAGGTCGGGAGCTTTGACGTCACTGTTTACTATTGTTGACACGGAGAACAGTATGGCGGCGGCTTGAAAGTAACATGGAAATTTCCCGTATCCATTTTATTTTTCATATTGCGGTTTGAAGGCAGCTGATAGGGTAAGTTGAAGTTAATTTCCAGTTACGACTAAAGGAGGTTCTCGGAAACTATACTTCTTTTTGGAAAATTCTTCAGATGACAGAATAAATCGTCAAAAGAGGGTGGTCTGGATTTAGTGAACAGGCCAGTAGTGGTTGAAATTATCATATTGAAGTATAAAGTCAATAGTAATGATAAAGTACAACATCTGCGCATTTCGTCAATGTATCAAATAGTAGATATATGAAGAGCAAGGATTCTAAACATAGCCTAGTATATATGCCAAAAAGCCAGCTAAAGACAAAACTATGCCGTGAGAGAGATACTTCTTAGATTCTGAATGATTTATCAAATTTTGAATCAGGAAATTTACAAATATATTTTAAGTCAGACAGAAGTACAGTAAAACTAGGCGAAATCAGCTTAAATATATGTACAAAACTATTGGTTGCAATAATCATATTGAGATATACTATTATGTTATGTCGTAATAATTTAGTGCACCATATGCGCATCTCAACAAGCAATACATCATCAGCAATACGCGAGCCAAAATGAGAGAAAATCTATATATTGAATGCTAGTAACTGAAGAACGAAATTCCAGGATGTATTTCAAAGAGTTAGTCAAATTTATTTTGGTCTATTAAGAATTCAGAGGATGTGATTGACAAAATGAAATCTGGAAATTTCCAAGCCAATACGATTTCTTCATACGACTTCTCTAATATGTACACCACACTTCCTCATGACAATATAAATATCAACCATATGTTTGTCATTTGGGATGAGAAAAGCCCACCCCGAGGGGTCTGGTTTCTGGTCAGGGAACGAGGCTTGCCGAGTTCCCTGACCAGAAACCATACCCCCGAGGGTGGGCTTTTCTCATCCTACATGACAAACATATGGTTGATCGTTTTTCTCCCATTTCTAGGGGCCTTTCTTGAAATTCCATGAAATCATGAAATCGTCAACTTTATCGAATTCGAAAAATAAAGGAATATTCGTTTTCAGCGCCTTCAAAAATTGTTTATTCTAAAAGAATAAACCGTTGTCCTTAGCCTTTATCGGTTTAGCAAAAATTAGAATGTAAAAAAAGAGTTTTAAAACGACGTTTTTGTTGAGAGGTCGCCGTTTTAGGTGCTAAAATCGTGACGTCACAATGGATAACAACGATGTCACAATATGGATACGGCCTATACGGCCGACGTCAAAAGTCACGCGAGCTACATGACGCGTCGCTATGGTCAAACTCTATCCCACGTGGGGGCAAATGGGAGAAAATTAATGATCGATTATCTAATCTCATTAAATGGTGTTTTGATAGAGAGCGGAAAACTTACATTTGTACATCTGAATCGAAGGGTTTCTTTTCCTCGACAGACTACATATCATACAAATCATGGACATGTAGTGACCTGTGTAATGCCTTGTCCTTACTTTTGGACAATATTTACGTTAGATTTGGTGAGGATCTATACAAGCAGGTTGTAGGAATTCCTATGGGTACTAACTGTGCGCCTCTTGTTGCAGATTTATTTTTATACACTTATGAAAAAGAATTTATCCAAAATCTTCAAAAGCAAAGAAAATTTGATTATCTGAAATGCTTCAATAATACTTCTAGGTATCTGGATGATATTGTAACTGTTGACAATCCTGCTTTTGAATTATATAAGAATGAAATTTATCCACAAGAATTAACACTTAACAAGGCAAACGTTACAAATACAGAAACACCGTTTTTGGACCTAAATATCAAAATTGTAAACGGAAAGATTCATATAAGTGTATTTGACAAAAGGGATGATTTTGGATTCAACATAGTAAATTTCCCCTGGCTTGACGGTGATGTTCCAAGATTACCGTCATACGGCATTTACATATCACAGCTCATCCGGTACGCTAGAGCATGTACTGATATTTTGGATTTTCACAGTAGAAATTTACAAATTACCAAAACACTTTTAGGTCAAGGTTTCCGCTTTCATAAACTAGTTAAGACTTTCTGGAAATTTTACAAAAATTACAGTCAACTTCTTTTAAAATTCGGATCTATACACGCAACAGAGTACAATACTTTGGGTTTTACAAACCTGTCTTTTATGGTGATATGATTAACAAAATTAGAAGGATCAAAGGTAGGCAGCGTAACCATCGAAAATGCGTCAGAATCATCAAACGCCTTTTATACCGTGGAAATGATCCTAATGTCACCAGACGGACACTAGGCTTGGTACTTGACCAATCTACACTGTCTTGTACAAGCGCATCCTTGAGACTTGCACTTTGACTGACTGTGACGACGGGGCTCCATGACGGGTCCTGTCCAAACCTCTTTAGAGAAGACAGGGACTCCTCGGGTGATTACATACATGTGCCCGCTACAGCCGGCAGAGCACGGACTGTATTACGCATGCCCTCTTCTTATATCCATTTACATATTCATCTGTGTTTCTGGGGCCTCTACGTTTCGCGGTCTTGTTTGTGTGAGGTCATCTTACAGTGAGGAGGTTGTTTTACACCACAATTGTACGTTCTTCGAGACCTCTGGGTAATTGGAGAAGTGAGAGTGTTGTGCGCACGTAATCCAGGATAACCGCACCATTTGCTACTTGCATGACAAATGGCCGTCCAAAGTCGGCACCGGTTGCCCATTGGTCTCGTCGGTTTATGTGTAGTCTTTTGTGTTTGGTGTTTACATGTCTTGTGTCTCTTTTCCGTCTCGTGCTGTACTCGTCTTTTGTGTTTTTGCATCGAGTGTTTTGGTGTTTTACTGTTGATGTTGCAACGGGGTCTTGTTGGAGATCTCCTCCCTTCTTTCAAAGACAAAGCCATGACAGGAGGGATATCCCTTTTAAGTTCAGACTAATTTTTTTCAAATTTTGTACCAGAAAATCTTATAAATATATTCCAAGTCAGTGCAGAAGCACAGTAAAACATATATTCTAATATTGATAGTTAAAAATTTCTTCTGTAGGTCATAACTACGATTTCTGCAGTTTCAAAGTGAAGGTTTACCAAGACGATGTCATCTAACTACATTGTCTGTCACGATCAAAGTCCGACACTCTATTCTTATTGTAACATACGAAGGGTCATCTTCCCCTAGTGTCTATGAATATATCCTATTAATGGGATCTCCAACAAGACTCGACCGAATCACCCACAGCAAAACACCGCAAGTGAAAACACAAAGAAGACACACACAGCAAGAGACGTAAAGGGGACAAAGAACACCAAATACGGCAACAACCTTAAACACAAAAGAGACACAATACACGTTTAAACGAGACGAGACCAATTGACAAGCGGTTCTGACTTAAGATGGCCATCTAACACGTTATTAGCAAATGGTGTGGCTATCAGATTACGTGCGCACAACCCTCTCACTTAACAAGAGGTTTCGATGAACGCTCTGTGGTGTATAATAAGGTATTTTATATGATAATTGAATCGTTTCTATACACCAAATATGTCCATGCTGTTTAAACCACTTGTCTTGTTTTGTTTAGAGTGTTATCTCGTCGATATTTATAAACTGACCAATTCAGACCACAGCTTTATATGAATAGTCGGACTCAAACGTCCATACTATACTCACAACATAGCAATCAGTCCTCGTATTTCATGAGATTGCAAATAGTTCGAGGAGAAAATTGTGTACAAACAGGAGTATGATTGTATACATTCTGACTATTGACAAGCCTGCTTTTGAATTATATAAGAGTTAAATTTATCCACAAGAATTAACACTTAACAAGGCAAACGTTACAAATACAGAAACACCAATTTTGGACCTAAATATCAAAATTGTAAACGGAAAGATTCATACAAGTGTATTTGACAAAAGGGATGATTTTGTATTTAACATAGTAAATTTCCCCTGGCTTGACGGTGATATTCCAAGATTACCGTCATACGGCATTTACATATCACAGCTCATCCGGTACGCTAGAGCATGTACTGATATTTTGTATTTTCACAGAAGAAATTTACAAATTACCAAAACACCATTTAGGTCAAGGTTTCAGCTTTCATAAACTAGTTAAAACTTTTGGAAATTTTACAAAAATTACATTCAACTTCTTTTAAAATTCGGATCTATACACTCAACAGAGTACATTACTTTGGGTATTACACAACCTGTCTTTTATGGTGATATGATTTACAAAATTAGAAGGATCAAAGGTAGGCAGCATAACAATCGAAAATGCGTCAGAATCATCAAACGCCTTTTATACCGTGGATATGATCCTAATGTCACCAGACGGTCACTAGGCTTGGTACTTGACCAATCTACAGTCTTTTACCAGCGCATCCTTGAGACTTGCACTCTGACTGACTGTGACGACGGGACTCCATGACGGGCCCTGTCCAAACCTCTTCAGAGAAGACAGGGCCCCGACCACCTGTCCTCTCTGAATGTCAGTCGGACACCTCGAGTGATTACATACATGAGCTCGCTACAGTCGGCAGAGCACAGACTGTATTACGCACGCCCTCTTTTTATATTCATTTACATATCCATCTGTGATGCTGGGCCCTCTACGTTTTGCGGTCTTGTTTGTGTGAGGTCATCTTACAGTAAGGAGGTTGTTTTACAGCACAATTGTACGTTCTTCGAGACCTTTGGGTAATTGGAGAAGTGAGAGGGTTGTGTGCACGTAATCCAGGATAACCACACCATTTGCTACTCGCGTGGCAAATGGCCGTCCAAAGTCGGCACCAGTTGCCCATCGGTCTCGTCGATTTATGTGTAGTCTTTTGTGTTTGATGTTTACATTTCGTATGTCTCTTTTTCGTCTGATACTATGCTCGTCTTTTGTGTTTTTGTATTGGTATTTTGCTTTTGATGCTGCAACAGGGTCTTGTTGGAGATCCCCTCCCTTCTTTTGTCTCAGCGAATTGAATGAGAGTGTGAAGTGACCTTCGATAAAGTATATTCATCACAAGTAAAGCAGTAAAGAATTATTATACGCACAAAAAAAAAAAAACAGAGTATTACTTAACTATCAGAAGACAACGCCATGCAAGACAACTTACCACGAGGGTTAAGTACCCGAAACGTGGATGTCTGGTCCATGATTAAAATTTACCTGTTCTTAATGATGCTATTGAATTTGACGACGTTTAACATTACTACAAAGCATGCATGTTTCAAGAGCTTGAACACATAAAGAACAACCAGGCGAACAATGGACGATTCGATATGAAGTACAATGTATAACAAATATTGAAACGTAACAGATATTACGAACTGGCACTCCAAAGATTACAAACATCATAGATTTATTGTAATAAAATCAAAATTTTGAGAAAGTGATATAAAACTGATGAGCTCGTTCTAATTTTGCATGCTCTAAATTTGACAGTTAATGATTGCAAACAGCGAACACGTTGAAGATCGAAATTGACAAACTTTGAGGAAACATCCACCTCGATAAAAGAGTTCTAACACTCAAACCTAGGCAAATTACGGGTAATTTACAGCTGAAGGGCCACAAAGATAGAAACATTTATTAAGGTAGGTATTCAACACGGTGAAAACAATGTAGGATTTTGTTATAGGGTTTATGAGCATACTGGAGAGCAGAATGGACACACAACGCACAACAAGGTCTCCTTCCGCACGTCAAGTGTGATGTTTACAACAGAGTAATCCTTTGATGTTAGAATGTATTAAATTCTAATAATTCAGAATGTTAGACTAATCTTTTGTGATGTTTGAATACCGTATCAACAAACGTTCAAACAAGCTATAATGATGTATACATAGGCCTAATTGATCACGTCATATTATTCAAATTTTGTAAACAGCATCCGTTGTTTTAAGGTAGGGTGGTACGGAGGTCACGTGGGGTCAGGGAAACGACAGACAAATGCGGTGCAGGTGTGAATTTTATCTAGGTTTGCACTTCAACAGATTATATAGTGGTCGTAGTTTGATATTCATGAGAATCTTTTGCGCTCAAGGAAATTTGAACATCGTTAGGCGATCCATCATCTTTTGAGAAGACGATGATCAAGTCCCTTGGGGGTTATTTTTTAAAACTCAAAGCACAATTTTGAGTTGTATCTTTCTTGTGTAACTGTTACACATCCATCTCGCATGCAAAACTCGTATTTAATCTTTTTGCGATGGGAAATGTAAAAATATCTAGAAAGTCTTCAAATCCTGGTTCAAATACGGAATTCACCTGGACTTAAATATCACGGAATATTCACTTCCTTTGAGGTCCCCAAAAATCTTTTTTCTACTCCCCCCAAAAGTTATATCCGAATCACGTGTCTGGTGCATAATAAATTGGTTTGAACTTTTCTTCAAGAAGGTATAGAGTTGGAACCCTTCCGCATAATATAAACACGTATTTCCTGTTGCAGTGTGGAGCAGTTAAACTCGTTCCCCGTGACATTGGATGTTGTTAGTGTATTCATTACTTCTTTCCAACTCTGTCGCCTGAAAGAATCTTTGTTTTGGCACTTCATCAATCTGACATCATACATTTTATTTGGCTATTTCGGAAACTTATCATTTCATCCAAAAATATTATCGAAATTAAAGTGCATTTGTTTTGCGACAGATGTCGTGGTGCATAATAAATTGTATTGAAATTTTCTTCAAGAGGGTATAGAGTTGGAACCCTTCCGCATCATTATCAATGTTGACGCATGTTTTGTATATCAAGCTCATGAAAAAGTTCTTTATAAAGAGAAGGGATTTTTTTAGAAAATTATATTGGTTAAAAGCCAATTTTTGTGAGTATATTGATATCAATGCCGTGTGAGGGGATGCTACGCTTTGTGTTGCTTAGTTTTTATTGCTATTAATTACCACTCTCTTTCACATTGAGATTCATAAAATCATCTCTGTTGGGGCCTAAACGTAAAAGAGAAAAACAATGACGTGATGTTGCTAGGACAAAACGTGACGTCTTGTGGATAAACGAGCTTCGCATGACGTCACGACGCAGCAACCGTAAACAGTAATTCAAAATGGCGATTACACGTTTTCATTACGGGATGAGATTGGAGTAAAAAGACTTTTTACCAAGTCAATGGAAAATTTTACATTTACGTCTTCTCGATTATTGCTGATTTAGCGATGCATAGCTTTTGAAATGACACATCTATTTGTCACTTTTCTTGACGCTTATGGGGTCACCATTTTGTTAACGCTGCTGGGAACAAAAGTAACGTGTTCTCTCGACAAAACGTGATTGATTAAATGTTGGAATCTACTTTTTGTTGTAATTTTTTTATTACTGATATGCACAAAAGACATCAGATAAAGGAGAAAATGTCTCACAATTGTAAGTATTTCAAGGAGGGACTAGTTAGGACCGGAAATAGGGTGAGTCCGTTGCAGATACTTCTTGTCATCAAGGTACGTAACTCTTCATGGGAGATTGATTAATTACCTGCAAAATTGGTAAGAAAATGAAATAAACGTCAAGAACTCTGGAAGTTTCGAGGATGTATTCAGTTTTAACTTTGACTTTGTATGAAAAACACTATTATATATCTCTTTCTCTGCAATGTTGAAAGACATTTTAATTTTAGGTAAGGACAATCCATAAAAATATAGGACTTTCTGTCATCAAAATTTCTTAAAAGCATCATATCCCACCCATCCTGCTACGTCTTTCGGTACATTTTTGAACATGATAACTTTCACACTCTTTGGCTACATTACATTGTTTAGATTGAGGATCACTGACAAGGGTTAAGTATCCGAAACGTGCATGTCTGGTCCATGCTGCAAATTTATTTGGTCTTAAATGATGCTATTGAATTTGAAGGCGTTTAACATTAGACATATTTAACCGTTTGACCATTTCTGCACGACTAAAGCTATTGAGATGTCACAGATAGGAAGCAGGAGAGGCTTCTTCTTCCTGGCTCCTCGGTCTCCTCTCCATTGGAGATTCACGTTAGCTTTAATGTTTTGTTTGGTTTTGTATTTTGTCGTGATATGTCCACTGATTGTGATTTATAGGTTTGGTGTTTGACTTTCAGTCATTGATTGATATGAAAAATCACGTTGAATTCTTATAAATTTGTTCACCATGCAGGTAAGTGTTTACTAGGCGAGTCATAGTCAAAACGATTCGTCCGTCGTCCGTCTCTTATATTGTTATCTATGTTGTATATGTATGAAAATTCCTTAAAATTTTCGTAAGAACTTTCGCTGTTTCCTTTAATAGCCTGAAAAGAAAAATTTCTCGGGAAGAAACTCGCTATTCTGATAAATGGTTTTCATTGTTTAAAAAAACGAATAGAGGACAAAAGCGAATACAGAGAATCGTTCGAGACATTTCTTCATGAAAATGGTGGCCATCTTCAAAATAACGACCATTTTAATTCAGGGAGGTCGGTCCATAGAATGTTTAATAGAATGACGACACAATTTGTCATGCTTTCTTGAACATTTACATTATTATTTCAACATTCAGAACTGACAGAAGTACTACTCACGGACTCCAACTACAATACATGAATGTCATTCACTTCAATTCCTCTACAACAATTTTTGAACATATACAATGCATCAATGGGTCCAATTGGCTAACGCATCGTCGACTTCTCCACAACCTTTTCACGTATCTTTTTATAAACTTTACAGGAAGCAGGAACTCAAAGTCCATTGCAAGACTCACAAGACTCACAAGACTCTCAAGACTCACAAAGACTCACAAGACTTGCAAGACTCACAAGACTCACAAGACTCACAAAGACTCACAAGACTCGCAAGACTCACAAGACTCACAAGACTCACAAGACTTGTATTTCTTGAAAAGATCATTAAGAAAACACGCCGATATTCAAATCCTTCTTTACGTTTGATCAATGAATTCGAATTATCAAATATAAGTTGTTTTTTTTATAATTACTGTGATCATTCGTTTTACAGAACTTCATGGAACATCTCAGGACATTATCATTCATCTTCTCGAGACAAGTGTACGTCATACCTTACTGGAGTAAGTAAGGCATTACGTACACCTTGTCTTGAGAAGGTGATTATTCTTATGTTAATTCGGAAACATATTAAAAAAATATGTTTAAATCCATTCACGATTCCATGCCATACCATGTTTCACTTGATGCCATACATGTAACTCCCATATACTAGTATCATCCAAATGTTTATCTTGAAGAAACGCCAATGGCTCAACGATTGGTAGAAGTTATTTGACAGGAACTGTTGGAACGTATTATTATCATAAATACTTATATATTCTTTTGCAGTGTGGAGTAGTTAAACTCGTTCCCTTGATTGAATGCTTAAAGTTTTCCAGCTCCGTCACCTGAAAGAGGCTTTGTTTTTGGCCCTTTATCAATTTGACATCATATATTATTTTGCTATTTCGGAAACTTGTCATTTCAAAAATAAAGGAGGTTAACATCTAAGCACCATCCCACCAATGCTATTTTGGTCATAGATTTTATTTAACTGTGCTACATACAAGAAATTTTGAACCGCGTAACGAAATTTTAGGTTTCAAAGCCCTTTCATGCATTTTAGACCTATTTCAATTAGAAATGGGCCAAAGCGTTTTGTCTACGGAGAATATAGGACAACGAGCAGTGTAACATCTATGTTCAGAAACCTACAGTGGGACACATTACAACATCGTAGAGTCATCAATGGACTAGTGGCCATACCATCAGAGCCATACTTGATACCAAGGAGTGCCTCAACTACAACTAGAGGACAAAGTTTACGCTTCATCACTGTGTATAGCCGTACACCGGATATTGGTACTATTTGTCGGCGTATTGGTACTACCGAGGCGGTAAACAAGTATGACATAGGTATTACTTTTAGCATTTGACAATGATTTCTGAAGAAAATATGATTTTATATGGAGTGAGCTTCAAGCAAATACTTCTGTGATGGTAAACTCAACAATGAAACCCTCAAAACAAAGGATTTTATCGCAAGATAATAGTGAAATAATAAAATTGCACATGTATATATATGACGTTTCTATTCTTTTTAACGAAAGAAATTACTATTGCAGATCATGATTCTGTGCACAGTCTATGTAGAAATTCATAACTATTAAATATAAATCAAGGGTAATGTAGAAATAGCATCTATTTTTTTACATACGAGGTCAACAAAGAAATTGCTTGTGTACGGCTTGTTATTAGCTAACTGTACGGTTTGTTGAAAACTAGGTACTAGGATTCCTTACAGATTAAATCATATAACTAAAGACTCATAAACACTCAAAGTCAATAAAACAGTGCAAATACTGTCCCCGGCTGTTTATTTTTCATAGACAACAGATGCAAGGCATTTCTATATGCCGTGACTTAGGAGTACATAGGACCTCATTGGTCATATACGAAAAATATATTTGTCACTATCATCCTGTCTGCAACCAGCTCAAACCCCCATTTTTGTAACATACGTGACTGTCGCCATTTAAGAATTTTTTACATTCAAGTCACTGAAAACAAAGTAAAACACTTTCAACCCAGGAAGACTTCATTTTCTCATTCTAGGGGGATGGTTTTACATCTTTTCAGATTAATGAATTTTCCATTTGAACCTTTTAAGTTTGATTTCCATCACATTGAAAAATGTCGCCAATTTTTGATTTTTCAACGTAATGAATATATAACGTTATACTATGTTGGCTAAAAAGATAGTTATAAATGATTAAATGAATTTATGACAACGAAAAAAGGTCGAATTTAACATGCGTTGAACATTTTTTCGAGTAAACAGAAGTATGTCTGAAGAAAGTCAAGTTTTTCATCAAAAAATGGATTGGTCATTTAAGAATGTAACATACGATACCTATCATAATATTTCTCACGAACATGACAGATGGTGCCTACACTCTTTTTACACTTCTTTGCTAACGTAAGAAAAAAAATTCAATCGAGTGAAACGAGAAAAGTATCATAAATTACGAAATAAACTGGAGATGAAAGTTGATTTTTAACATACGTGATGTAACATACGTTGTCTGCCACTACAATTCATTGGTATAAAATCATTTTTCTGATGATCAGTGATCACGTGGTAGGTCACATGGTTTGGGGAGATGTTGTTCGTTCATAACAAGCAAAAATAATACCGCTATGTAGGAGAAAAAATTGTGAAATTACTTTTATTCCAAATTTTATTCAATTTTAAATAGTGTCGGAAATTTTATGTAAAATTTTCAGAAATTAAGTATAACACGTATAAAATAGTTCAATGCTATTTTCAAAACACAAAACTGTGCATGATCAGCTCAAATTTCCTCTGTTGTACATATTTATTGTGTATTTTAGTTTGTGACATACGTTACAATTGGTAACAAATGTAACCATGTGCAATTCTTTCCATTTTACGAATCGGTGCGAAGAACCGTCGGTTGTAAGTCCTGTATTCTATTAGAAATCACTTAGAACCATACAATTAGAGCATAAGCATGTAAGAAAATTTCATTATATGCAATATTTGGCAAAATATGAGCATTTTGCATCAAAGAATGAGGTAAAATGTGAAAGAATACATCTCACATGGAAGAAATTTCACTCTTTTAGTGACTTTTCTATCATTAAAGTTTGAACCGATCTGTTTGAATTCATGTTCTTTGATAATTGATTATACACCCATGATTGCACTGTATAATAAACGTAAAATTATGATTCTTCATTTGGGAAACATACGTTACCATGTTTTTCTCATATATTTGGAGACTTCTTTGGTCCATCACCAACCTCTAATTAAGTAAAAGGGTTAAGACTTATCCAAGTTGGTTAATAAACGAGGAAAATTGGGGTTTTGGTCCCATATGTTTTTATTGGATTAAAGTTAGAATTAATATCTTTCATAAATTAAATTTGTATTGGCTTATGTTTAAATCACTCCGACGAAAAGTTCTTAAAATAAATACTTAGTTGAAAATATGGTTCTTGAATATTGAAAAGGATAAAATCTTAAGAGAAAACTGATAAAATGTCAAAAAATATTCTAACTTTAAGCAACTCTAGAATATAAAGTCATCAGTAATTTATAATTTGAAACATACGTTACTTCTGATTAACGTCAATAATATGCTTCAAAAATTAAAGAGAGCTGTTAAAATTTCTTAAATCAAGTGTATTTGCATACATACATATATGAAACAGATAATAAATGGTTTTCAGGATATTAAATTTTCACAAATTAAAGATATTGATAATGAAACACAGTCATTATGTTTGCACCTTTCTTTGATTTGTAGCTCTTCTTAATCAGAAAAGGGGAAAAATGAAGAAAGGTGAACACAAATTCATTAGTTTTGCAGAATAAAATTATATATTGAAGAATCAGTAATAATAAAGGAGAAATAACAGAGTAGGAAACATTTTTACGCATTATAGTGACGAAGCATGTAGGTAACACATGTTACATTGAGGTAAATTAATAAAATATGGTCATCTTTTAAATTCATATTTTAGGAAAACGGAAAAAAGTAATGTTGAAAATATTTTAGGAATTAAACCCTCGGGTATGTAGCTTTATTTCCCCAAGAGATTGAAATTTTATGAGGACACTCATGTCACCTCATTTTTCAGACCCTATTTGCACGGTTTTATTGACTTTGAGTGTAAAGATAAACTTATATTTAAAAATTTCTTTCTTTCTTTAGAGATGAATATACATATGCGTATGAATGCTACATACAAAGCCCCAAAACCACGTGACCCTCGAGTACTCGTAAGATATTACGAACACTTGTCTCGAGAAGTTGCCATCTGAAGAATTTGCATGGTCATCTTCATATAGACCCAGTATTTTGTCGGAAGATACTTCAACGACCATTTTTTTATTGGGGGGGGGGGGGGGGGTTCGAATATAGTTTCGGCTATTGTGTTTGACTTACATTTACTGATTCGAAAAGACGCGACAAGTTTCAACAAAATAAACCCCATCATTGCCAATGTTTCGCGTCGACGAGGTGACTTATGGACGAATTGGATGACGGCGAAGCGCAATGCCTTGTAGTTTTGAACCTTGAGCGAACAGTAGCTCGAATCACGACAACTACTCTATATAATAACACTCCCCCCAAAAAATGATGCTACTGAAACAAGAGCCCCAGGTGACACAACGCTCACTTGATACCCATGCACACTCTTAACCTACCAACATTGTATTATGGTTGTGTCAGTGCCAGAATTTGAACCCACAACCCTGGGTCTACCAGTATATGCAAATAAATCTTCTTTTTTTCAAAATTAAAAAAAAAAAATCCAAAATAAAAAATTTAGGCATAAATATATATATAACAGCATTAAGATACTTAAAAAGGACAAATACACAGTGAATAAGTGCGCAAAAGATTAAAATGAAACTGGAAGAAAAAAATTTAAGGACAAAATTGAAATTAAAGGTATTCAGATGAGTTAAAAGTGCATAAAATGCTGACAAAATGGGAAAAAAAGTCAAAAAGGAAGAAATAAAAAATTGGAGTGCCGGAGCCGGGACTTGAACCCACAACCCTTAGGTCCATGTTCACAGTAAACATATCTACTCATATTTTTAAAAATTCATGAAAATTCCAAAAAAGAAGATTATAGCATGTATATCAAAGCAAATAGTAACTTTAATATGACAAACATGCACGAAACAATGGCACAAAACAACACATTTATAGAGTTAGTCAAAGAAACAGTTCAAAAATTAGTATTTCTGACAAAGTCCGCGGAGATGTCATAAACACGTCAAAAATTTAACTTCGGGCTGAAACCAAAAACAACAACACACTTTAAGACATCCTTCTAGATCATCCAGATGCTTTCGGTTTGTAGATATGTGCTTCTGTTCTGAGGAAGAAATTTGTCAAAGGAAGGTACCCCTGTGACCTACTTTTGCCTGTGGTGGCGCCACCTAATGACGGAACCGGACAAAAAACAACAAAGCTTGTAGGGGACCATGAGTACTTCATTTCTACCAAGTTTCATTAAAATCCCTTTCGTGGTCCTACCAGGGCTCCGTCCTGGACCCGCAGGGAACCTAGGCGGTACCCAGACCCCTCGCCGTTTTTACGCCCCCTCTAACTCAAAAGCTGGATCCGCCACTGACACGTGTCGTAACGCCGCTATTATACATGTACAAAAAAATGTATGTATGTGCACCACAGGACTGTCTTCTTTTATTATAAATATTTTTTTTTAAATGCATGCATAACACGAAAATTACGTCTTATGACCTGAGTGTTATTCAATACATCAGAGAAATGAGTGGAGAAGAAAAAAAGTTACATTTTGTCCTAATTTCTAGAGAGTAGAAACAATAAAATTATCATATTGAGGTTCTTGTCCTTCTGTGATTACCAATGTTTTATGAATACATTCACACCCTTGAACTCCTTCATAACAAAAATAAATAAAGACATATGATGGACGAAGTGACGGACAGGTACACATAGTGGGTGGATTGTCATCCCCGAATTTGCTTTGCAACTCCGAGCCTAAAAGCAAGTCGCCGTACTCTTCGTATTTCAACATGCCGTACAGTAAATTCTTTTTCGTCCAGCAATATGCCGTACACCTGGCGTGTATCTTTTTGGGGAAAATATACGTTGTTCTTACTAAGATCTTTACAAATCCATGAAATCATGATACAGTGATCAAATCGTAAAACATAGATATATTGAAAGTCTAGAAAAAGTGCAATATGCGAATTTAAATCCAAATAATGTTCTCTGTATGGAAAAATTTACGGTACTAGGTGATGCATTTTGCTTTAAAAAAATTAAAAAGTCTTCTACTTAGACATATCTTACTCATATAACTTCAAGGATGACATTCTGTAATAATGCATTATACAGTTGCTTTTGAAGGGAGCTGCCAGATTCGAATAAAAAACGATGTTAGAAAGGGACACTCACACCTCATTTGTTAAACATTCAAAATCAGTTAAGTTGCGCCAATACGCAAAAACTGTGTCACAATACATTTTTGAAAGAAACATTGAATCATGGAAAGATTTTTTTGCTTTTACTTTTTACTTGCATTAGTTGCTATTCCCCCATATGCCTTATAGTTACCTCAGAACTCGATATATGTGGAATTTTCTATCATATAAGGGTCGTATTTGTCGAAAAATGCATGTCACAAACTGAGTTGTATGATAAAATGGGTTCTCGGTGACACGATGATGTATTAAATTCAAAATATTTAGCACATATTTTAATAAAAGTAATATCAGTATTTAAAAAAATCGAGTTCAGTTCATACGCTTTATAGTATTTTACTCTGAATTATACTAAACTCGATTGTCACAAGATTTACGGTGAATTACGTTACCATCTTTGGAGATCTAGGATGAGTTAAAATTAGAACGATATGATATCATAACAATACTTTTCTAACTTGTAATAGACCAAACTTTAATATGTTTTCATTGTATGTTTTACATACGTTTCATTTTAGGAAAAAATCCTTTCATTTCTTATTTTCAGAAATATTCACTGATTTTGTGAATTACGTTACGCAGCTTTTACAGCGAAAAGAATCGCAGAGTGCATTACTTTGGTTATGTTGTAATCGGGTGTTTATGCCTTTATATAAAGACAATCACAATTTGATTAAAGCTCCCTTGCGTATGGAGAGACAGATAATAAACACACAAAAAAAAACATGACCGTGAATTACGTGACGGTGAATTACGTTACGTAGTAGATACTAAATTCAGAGAAATATCCATTCCTGATTGGTCTAGATGGGATTTTTCGTAATTATTTTTCTTTCAGACATGCTAGCTAGTGATAATACCTAGTTTGTGGGCAGAAACACTATTTAAGACGTCAAATATATACAATTTACCATGTTTTAGCTAGTAGGCATTCTTTTTAATCACAATATTCTTAATTTTGCAGATTATTTGATAAAGTTTGTATTTGAAACATTTGAATGTATCTCATACGTATGTGTATTGAGAAAAATAGTCATCAGATTATGCTGATGTTTCCAAAAACAGGCGAGAATTCATGCCATAACGTAATTCACGTTGTGTAACGTAATTCACTTTTGTGTATCTTTATTGATTACACAGGACAGTGATTGCACAGAGTAATACTGAATCAAACAGATGTATACAAAAGATGATATGGAAGATAGAATCAGCTTAAAAATAAGAAAGAAATACACTAATATAAAGTATTTATATGTACAAAAACACTTTGCTTTTCTTGTCTGTAAGATGTTCTATTTCAAGTATGTTAAAACATGCAAGATGATTCAAGTTTGTGATATATTTTGATCTAACATATATTCAGATCCTGTTTGAAGGTCTACAGAGCAATGGATCGGCAAGGAATTATAAAGTTAAACATTATTATTTCATGGACAATAAAACTTTAAAAGAATTTTTGTGAATTACGTTACGGCACTTTGGGGTATGAAAACTCTGAAATTTGGAAACTAAACATACTAATTTTGGGGTCTTCTGTTAAAGTTTGTATTATATCAATTCAAATTATAATTTAAAATGAATTGGGACGGTGCTTGTAAAAATATGTCTGTGTTAAACGAATTTGAAAAGCTAAATACATGTGAATACTCTTAATCATAAAACATTGCATGACAGTATTTGATGCCATTTGGCTGTAATATTCATATTCTTTATTTCTTCAAGTACGATTTACTGTTCTATGATCGTGTCCTCTTGATATAAAATGCTATCAGAGATTATAAAACTAGTTAATCTTGCTTAAAAGGTGACGGAATTTCTCGATTCGTGAATTACGTTACGAGGTACTTTCAATGTATGTCTTTATCTTATAGCCATTCCCTCCGAGTTATTGTAGATTTTGCAGTTTATATGTTTTCACTATCAACTAAAAGCAAAATCTGGGGAATCTGTTTTACTCTGTTCTCCCTTAAAATCAAACTATCATAATTGAAAAACATCAATAACTTAAATTTCGTGATTAATTTGAACGAACAGGTTTGAGGTACTATAAATTAGCTGCTCTCCTTCACGAATATATGAAAATCTATACTAAATGCATTCGTTGACCACCATAATGACTACAGTTACCAATAAAGCAAACTATTTAACACTTACGACGTCTTTCGTTGTCAGAAAATTTTATTATTAACATATGCTCTTATATGTAACGTAATTCACATACAATAACACATCAATCTACATCTAATCAAATTTCTGGCTAAAATGCTGGTGAAAAATTTTTCTATAGCCTTTTCCAAAACACATATATACCAAGCTTAAAAATCGACATGGTTTTGAAATATTCCTGATCTTAAAGTTTGCGGCCGTTTTGAAGTTGAAATTGGCGCAACTTAACTGATTTTGAATTTAAAATCTCTCGCCTCAGTAGTACCAATACGCCGACACTTAGTACCAATATCCGGTGTACGGCTATACACAGTGTTCATGGTCCCATACTCTTGAGTGCAGTATGATCGGCATGTTCTGAAAACCTGTCTTGCGTTTAACCATTTGCCTTGCCTTGCCTCAAATTTTGCATTGATTTTTGCCTCTTGTCTCTTGCCCCTAGCCTCTGGATTTATCCCTAGCCTTAACCTGACCCAAAATGACCAGACACTATAATCACTTTCGGGTCACAGACCACGTGCCATATCTTCTATTCTGATAGATTTGAAAATCAAATCTTCGCGGTCTTCGCATTAATTGCTATCAATAGGTATCAAGGGATTCAAAGAAGGAACTGCATGCATGGCGTGCACTTTGATTAGGAAATATTTAAATTACGTTTATACTTGATGTATAGCGGCGCAGTTTGTTTTATACAGTTATGCTCAACCTTGTAATGTAAGTTATAATTTTATAATGTTGATATTCATAATTTCACAGAGAAATGAAATAAACTTACAAAAATTTGACGTTTCAAAACGTCTTATCTGAGATTGGGACTTAGCACTTCCAGGCGCAAAGAAAAGAAAAAAGCACTAGGAATGTTCATCGCTTTACATTGCACATTAATTGGCACCTTACAACCACGCATGTCTCATCAACAGGACCCGACACTCTGTGCTTCTAATTTATATGATATGAATATCCGATATAAGAAGATGTAGCTTTCTCATTTTGTTGAAATAAATCATTTTGAATAATAAATCAATCAAATGACTAGATTTGATTGAGGAGCACTGGCGAGGGTTAACTTAAGTACGTGCATTTTGGTCTATACGTTTATCATTAGTTATAAATAATTATCTATTATTATCATTTATTTTCAAATTACATTTTTGATAGAGATGCAGTATTTAAACTTACGCCTAACGTTAAGAATTATCAACGCCATAAAATTCTTTCATTGAATCCCTTGATGTCTAATTGATAGCAATTGATGCGAAGACCGCGAAGATTTAATTTTCAAGCATATGAGAGGGAACGTGGTCTGTGACCAGAAAGTGATTATAGTGTCTGGTCATTTTGGGTCAGGTTAAGGCTAGGGATAAATCCAGAGGCTAGGGGCAAGAGACAAGAGGCAAAAATCAATGCAAAATTTGAGGCAAGGCAAGGCAAATGGTTAAACGCAAGGCAGGTTTTTAGAATTCGCCAGTATGATCAGCAATCCTTCTTCCCATCTACCATACGCCTATGGAACAACTTACCAGACAGAGGAGGTTATGCAGTAACCGGAAGAAGAAGAAAGCTGGACCCCACCTCCGAAAATCTCAGGGGGGGGGGGGGGGTCCAGAACCCCCCCCCCCCCCCTTCTGGATCCGCGCATGAAGTCTGGTCACAAAAACACATCCAAAAAAAAAAAGGGGGGGTAGTGCCAAGGATATTAAATTTTTCAGATAGATAAGACAGATAAATATATTTAGTCCTTTGGGAAAGAAATATTTTGTCCGAGCTGGAAACTTTGATATCAAATTACCTATAGAATATTTTCAATCCAAGATAAAGTTGGGGGGGGGGCATACATGCACCCCTTCAGTACTTTTTTTTTTTGTGAAGTGATACCAAAATGTTCCTAATTAAGAGTCTCGGAGAATTTACTCAGAAATAAAAGTTTATTTTCGATAGACAAAATGTGAATTAATAAAAAAAATTTGCGGCTCGTTCCGCTCGCCGATATCATGAGTAAAATATTCAATGTTAGTAATCATCTCGATCGAATCAAGTTGTCAAGACAAATTAATATTTCATATCTAAAAAAATTTCACGCTCGCTACGCTCGCCAATTCTTCATAAAAATAAACGTAAAAAAAGCTAACAATACCCCCCCCCCCCTCAGAACTGCCCCCTCCCCATCATGTGCACCGATATAAATGTACCTACATCATATTGTCAATATCTAGGTAGACTTCCTAAAATGGACCCCCTCTGACCAAAAATGCTGGATCCGCGCATGCAGACTGCAGCGCCATCTAACGACAGTAAGCCGCTACTTTAGCGGACGCCACGGGCTCTTTATGCGTAACACATCCAATGCAAAGTTTCTTGAATTTTTTGTTTTTTTACGCAACAGTGCCACCCCGTATACGCGTGTAGCATGAATCTTTTGTTCGCATTCGGTCTAAAATTAGATTTGTAGTTCGCGTATTGTCCTAAAAATAGTTGAACTCGAGTTACTTCGCTTGAGCTACAAAACTTATTTTAACGACATGACTTAGCAGGAAGGGCCTGTGGCGCAATGGATAACGCGTCTGACTACGGATCAGAAGATTCCAGGTTCGAATCCTGGCAGGCTCGATTCATTTTTCGTTTTTTATTGAAATAGGAAAAGAGAAATAGAGTAACTACTGTTTTTTGGGGATCTTTTGTTTTTGTATTTTTTGTTAGTTGTTGTTGTTTTTTTTTTGGGGGGGTGGGGGGTTCAACTTTCAGCGTGTGAGCAGGGGGCTTAGCAAAGGTTTCATATGGTTGAATTGGTATTGTTGCCAAATACAAAATGTAATATTTCAATGTCATATGATTTCACATACTAGTATTATATAATTAAGATTGGAACACAGACATCGCCTAAAAAATATTCTCTGGTATTCGATTGCAGTGCAATGCGAAGTGAGATTAATTTAGTTGCTGATAAAAGAAGAAAAGGATAAAATTGTGCATGAGTTATCGATCTTTGGTCGAAGATGCTGTTCTTAATGTTGGCAGACGAGGGTGATAAATGATACTTGAACCACTTGGTGAGTGCCATTGCTGGTGAACCAGGAGTCCCCGAGGGCACATGCAGCCAAGTTCAATCTACTTCGGTCGATCGTTTCCTCAACGCATTCGAAAATTTGTGTTATCTAAACTCGAAATTTCTAAACGTGGGTCCTGTAGCATCATATCCCATCTACACTGCTACGTCTTTCGGTACATTTTAAGACATTATAACTTGTCATAATACGTTGTTTAGATTGAGGATCACTGACGAGGGTTAATTACCCGAAACGTGCATGTCTGGTTCATGCTGCAAATTTATCTTTGTCTTAAATGTTTGATAGACGTTTAACAATTTGAATAAAGACATTCTTCTTCTTCTTCTTCTTCGTCCTCTTCTTCATCTTCTTCCTCTTATTATTATTTTGGTTTAATAATGTCCAATCAATAAGTAAGATTTGATCACATGACTAGTATTTTCTCATGGAGTGTTTTATCTCCATTTCTACAAAATGTTCTATTTCCACGCTTAAATTATTGTTAGTTTTCCATTTTACTGAAAAATAAAGCATTCACCCTGCATGCTTTTACAATTTTTGTAATTATTATCATTGTGTTGAATATCAGGCATATTGAAAGTCGTTAAAAGTTATCAGATTTTCTTTATTTCATTGGATTTCCTTTGAGGGAACAGAAGAAGGGAGGGTATTCTAAAAAGATAGCTGCAAGAAATATTTGGGCTATATCTTCAGGATTTTAAAAACATCGGAAAAGGTAGAGAATATTGGTTAAACAGACAGGACAATTGAAAGAGAAAAGAAACAGATGGGGTGGAAGTTCCAAGGGTGGGTAGTGGGTAGGGGGGTGATGTTGCACTATCTTCCGTTCCCTCAAATTTGTTTTATTCTTAATCATTGATGTTACGGGTTTGAGAATTATTGTTTTGAATTGTTATTATCAAGGAACAACGTTAATAAATAAGATTTTATTCTTTTAATGAAGCCTTAACACTTCTGCACTAAAGGAAAGTGTACTTGGCTCTAGCCCCATGTAAAAATTTCGAATTTCATGAGAAAAACTTAAATGTGAGATATATAATAACACATATTAGCTACTTTTCATGTATCATTTTGATGTATAATACTTTATCATTAAAATATCAAACAGAGTGGCAAAAATTTCAATGTCGATTTTCTCGAAAACAGGAAAATGGCAGATAGAACACTCTTGCACTCAATGCGCGATATCTTACGCAAAAATATGCCAATAGTAGAAATTCTTTTTCAATTTAAAATAATAGAAACTTCTATTTTCATCAGAGCCTTCAGTGGCGCTATTTGGGCAATGTAAAATGGAATGTTTTGAATGATACAGGGAGCCTTACATCTTTGTTTTCTGAGTTATATTGGAAGGAGGGGGGTATAAATAGATACGCCACTGTTTATGTAGTTAGAGATATTTTTGTCGGACAGAGAGAAAAAAAATCTGTAATACTACAGAGAACAATATAGGTTCAAGAATAACTACAACTTCCAATAAATAAATAAATAAATAAATAGATAAATAAATAAATAAATAAATAAATAAATAAATAAATAAATAAATAAATAAATAAATAAATAAATAAATAAATAAATAAATAAAACGAAAGTGTATCTATATGGGCTATTACTCTTATTTTGATTTTTTAAGAAATACAGCGAATTAATTCATTTTCATTTTTTTTTTAATCTTTTCATTCATTTCTCAAAAAGAACGTTCCATATTGGATCATAAATTATCAAGATTGGAGCAAATCATATAGAAACCTGGTTCCCATGTAACTACAAGTAAACCATGTTTTATCCGCCAATTACACTATCTATAATTACACTGTCCTTCTAAGGTAGTGTCGGTTAATTTCTTTGAAGAAGCATTTGAATCTCAAAGGTAATAAATTTGAATTTAAACGGACCATTTCACACCAAGAGTGGCGATTGAAATTTTCTTCGTCGAGAATAGCCGGTGGAAATTTTCTCCGTGTGATTGGGTATATTCAAACGGTAAACACCGACTAATGTTCCCATGGGCAAATATCTACAGATTCCATTTCTATCTAAATAAGGTAGATAAATATAACATCATAGTTATTATCTAATTAAATTATTTACGATAAAGAAATTAACAGATCGAGAATAATCGAGCCGCTTTGATACAAACAAATCGAATTAAAGGGCCTTAACTCCCTCGGGATACAACGGTCTTTAGAGATGGAGTTATCGAACGTTGGGTGAAGTACCGTTTTTCACACCCTCTTTTATTGAGGCAATATACCTTTATCGACCTTGCTTTGAATCTCAAACGAGGCGCGATGGACAATTACGTCATAAATGATTGGAAATTGAATTTTATGACCTAGAAATGATTGAGTAAAAGGTACAATCTGTCCCCCGTCTGTTTTATCAACACGTCCAGAGTCTGGTCTATTCTTTATTTTGGGAGGGTTGCTTGGTTGGAAGTCTCGAAACGTGTTTCTGTCCAATTATTAAATCATTAGATATATTTATTGAGGAAGTCCGGTACTTTACATGAATATGTAGCTCTAAATTACACCAAATTTTGAAGATTCATCGAGTTTTGATAATACTTAGCATATTGCCTCGATTTTCTCCCCTTCGATCCCTCCTGTTATCCGACCTTGGGGGCCTACGGATATAATCTACATGTATTTTGTAGAAAAAAAATACATGGGAGGGTCAAGAAGTTTAAGAAGAGGGGGATTGTTCCAGTCCGACAAGAGGAATCCAGTCCATAACTTTAAAAAAATATTTATATATAAATGTAGAAAAAATGGAGAAAATAACAATTTTTGATATATTCTAGAGGAGAGGTATCCCCATTTCTCATTCCCTCTAGATACGCCCTTGAAATATTTAATCATTAATGGAAATATCAGCTTCTAATAATCTTGATACTTTTCTTAGAGTACAAATGACAAATTATATTTCATCGTGGACACCTGATAGACACGTAGAATACATATGTACAAATGATTGTACAGAGTCACAGTAGTCTCCGTTACCTTGACACGACAATGTTACATACGTTACAATTGAATATTACATGTGTATCGAGTGTGACATGTGTGAACTAATGCATTCGCCATAAATCACAGGACATTAACATGGCTTCCCTTTTTTTCATTTTTCTGTTTAAAGGGTATAAGGATGAATAAATAGAAGGAGAAATGAATAAATAGAAGGAGAAATGAATAGATAAATAGAGAAATGAATAAATAGATAGAGAAATGAATAAATAGACAGAGAAATGAATAAATAGATAGAGAAATGAATAAAAAGATAGATAAGTGAATAAATAGACAGAGAAATGAATAAATAGATAGAGAAATGAATAAGTAGATAGAGAAATGAATGAATAGACAAAAAAATGAATAAATAGATAGAGATATAGATCAATAGACAAACAGATAGATAAATGAGCGAACAGATAAATGAACGACGAGATAAATGAACGAACGAAAAATAAAATGAAAAAAAGGAACCCATGTAAATGTCATGCGATTTATAAAAAAAAAAACGCGATAAAATTAGATTGAATAGATGAAAAGACAAATTCAGGTTTTTGATTCAATAAAATAAATTTAAGAAAAAAGACACAAATTTCTCTCGGCACATTTAAACGTTCATATTTTTACGCCAACCCAAAAATACTTGTTTCTCAAGATTTCTTCTCAATCAAACAAGAAAGAAAGTGAGAGCATGACTATGTAAAAAATAAAACTCTACAATTTTACGTTTGACATACATGTCAACAGCTTTTTTTATATTTGAATAGAGAAATTATTTCCCAGACAGACAGCACTTTAAATGGTGTCAAGGTGCACAAATTAGAGTAAGATTGAGAATTTATCTGTCTGTTACCCATATGCTAAGTTTCGTGATGCTCCATTGAGTTGCTGTGAAATCGACATAAGAAAATGACCCGACACTTAAGGTCATTTTATACTGATTTTTACCTTATGCTCGATGAAGAAAATTTGACAAGTTAATCTTTTCAATATTAATCAACTGAAAAAAATTGTGACATATTTTTACAAATCAAATTTACAAATTGGATCGTCTCAGCTAATGTAGATTACTCTCTACATCCTTTATGTAAATTATCTCACTTATGTACATGCAAATAGTATACAGATTTACAAATAAAATATCCGGCTTTTTACAAAACTAAGCTTTTGAAATATTTTGATTTTAACACTTTTTTGGAAAATAGTTTTTCGTTTTTTTTCACTCAAGATTTGTATAAATATTTGAATATATCCGGGTAGCAGGAGAGAAATTCTTGAGGAGAATGTTTTTAATAAATAAATAAATAAATAAATAAATAAATAAATAAATAAATAAATAAATAAATAAATAAATAAATAAATAATAAATAAATAAATAAATAAATGAATAAATAAATAAATAAATAAATAAATAAATAAATAAATAAATAAATAAATAAATAATAAATAAATAAATAAATAAATAAATAAATAAATAAATAAATAAATAAATAAATAAATAAATAAATAAATAAATAAATAAATAAATTCACCGTGTTTCTTATATAACAATAAAGCGCTTAATTTTTGAAGCAATTAATCTCATTTCATATTCTGTTCGGAAGGGGGGAGGGAGTTAATTCAAATCAAGAACGGGGTTTTCTTGCAAAGCTGGAACAATTCTTTATCTTTATCAATTGAAGCAAGTTTTGATGTCTTGACCCATGAGAATATCTGCTATATAAAAATAGTGCTATATCTGAACTCGAAACAAATTTGAGTTTTTTAATATATTTTAAAATCCTTTTTCAGAAGGAGTGATGGTGTGTGTAATTGCAGATGGAAGGATGCATTCATTGGAGATTTATTTTTACCTGCCGAAGCACATTTCTTTAATTATAGAAAGCAAATAAATGAAATAGATATCAGCTCCCAGCTATCTCCTGTCGGCACTTATTCGTAGATTTTCCTGCAATTTATCGATTCCCAATGAAAAGTAGAATAAATCAGAGAATGGATCGAAAATTGAGGTTCATTTTTTTTCCGTATGGAGAAATAAATATTCTGATTCATTATTTTCCATGCATTATGAGCGCCACAATATAAGCGTAACATCAGGGCTGATGTAATACGAAAGAAATGAGGTATTTACGAATCTACTATATATAGACACATATTTAAAATTTATTCTAAAGATGCAGCGTTATTTATAAGTGTTAGTAACATTATGGATTTTGCAATGCGGCAATGCTATTTTGCACTTTTAAAATAGGATTGCGACGGCATAATGATAAACGGATGAAAAGCTTACAAATAAAGAAATAAATCGCTTTGGATACATGATGGAAACTTTGAACCTTTAAATTCATTCAGTGATGTGATATAACGCAATAAAATAAAATAATTTTGATAGAATAAACGTTGCGAACATTATGTTTCCTTCGGTTAGTCAAATGAAAATACAAAACATGTATTCAAATTTGGTCTAAATAAAATACAAAACGGGAAACGGATAGGAAATCATGAACAAGTAACTGTCTATATCAAGTTAACAGAAAAAAGATAAATCTCATAAAAATCATTTGTATTTGTATATGTCATTTGTATTTCAAATTTATATTTTATAGGTATAAATAGGTATCCCGTACTAAACAAATACTTCTTTAAAAATATACATGCTGTCAATTTCATACCTATGATATAAAAATGTAAAAACATACATTAAAAGAAAAATAAAATTGCCAAAAAAATAAACAAGATCATAAATTTCAAATTTCAGAAATAGACATCATAATGTACATATGTATTCATCAGTGCCATGGTGAAATGTACAACTATAGTACAAGCAGGTGCCCGTGTATAACATATGTATGTTACATGGCATATTTTGTTCTGATCATCAAATTGGTGTAATGTTTACTTTGGCAGCATAGTGCACTCATGTTCTTTAATGAACAAACAATATTTGCATAATTCTCATTTGCGTCTAAATGATATTTACTATTTTTCAATTATTGCTACTGATTTGAATTTATCAAGTGTATTGATATGAAAGCATCGGGGAGCATGGCAAAACAAACTAAATATACCTTGCTCTATAAACAATTGTATGGGATTGCATTGGATCTTTATGAAATATGTTTTGAAAAAAAGTCTTTCTCTCTTCTTTATGTTTATTTGAATCATTTAGTTCATTTGAGGAAAAAGTGAAAGGATATAGTTATAGAATTAGATAAATCAAATTTATATTATATCCTATAATTCTTAATGACTAGATAAGACCTACAAATGTACTAGCTTAATCCATTCCAAGCTTTTACTTTAATTAGAATTTGAAAAGACTGCGCCTTCTATTCTTTCATTCTTCTTTTTTTCTTTTTTTTTTTGGGAGGGGGTGTCTTTTATTTTCCACTGTTTTCATTTTTCTTTATTATCAAAACAGATTTACAATTCTTGTATCTAATATCTATCTTTTTTCTCCTTTATTCAATCTTCAAATTCTCATTTTGCCCCCCCCCCCCCTTCACTCGAAAGCAGCCTTGAATTCAAAATACCCAGGCTTTGATGCGCTAAGCGTAATAATAGCGTCTAAGAGGTGATAAATCCCTATGGCCATCAATATCTACAATAAAGCATTCCTCACTTCATCTCTAATTTACCGAGCTATGACGGTCATTTTGTCCATTTCGCGCTACTACACTCTCCCCCTTTGATCTATTTATATAGATAATTAAGCAATTGGAGCCCGATTAGATCCAATTTGTGATTCCTATCAAAAACAACATTTTAAAGGTGTGTTTGAAATTAGGATAGGTGAAATTTGTATCGTTACCAAACTTGTGAAATTCAATTTAGGTATAAAAAGATTAAACGAAAAGAAATCACAATATTCTATTGCAAGGAGAGTAGATTTAGAAATTTGATTTGATCAACAACGCTTCAATTTTTATTGCGAATATCTGTAAGGAAAATCCAAGCTAAAAATAAAAAAGAACGTGTTGATTGTAATGGAGACCATATCTTAAATTCTTCGTGTTTTGTTTTTTAGGAGAATGAAATAAGGATTATAGGAAATCAAACATTTAACACAGAAACTTTTTTGAAATACTAGTATACACAAAATATAATAAAGTGAATAATATACTGAAAAGTCATTATTATCATTGACAGGGATAATCGAGCAATAATATATTACTTGAATTAAAAACACTGCGTATAGTATTAGAGAAAAGTGCACTATCAAAAAGTGTATGAAATACAAAAATATAACATGAATCATATCGGAAAAATAGAAAACTCATTGATATCATAGACAGGAAAAATCTGACAAAAAAATCAAACTGTGAACAAATTACACGAATGAATAAAACAAAATGTACATATATACGAATGTAGAAATAATCCAAGGATATCCTACAAGTATGGCCAATACCAAATAAATCATTTAAGAGGAATTTCGGGTGTTTATAAACTTTAATGTAACTGTTCAGCTCATATGATAACATCAAAGGAAGTAGATGTTCACGAATTATAACTATTACTTTTGAAGATAAATGAATTTACCACATTTTACACATTTAACCCGTCATTTGAGGAAATTTCGCTTTTGAAATAATTCATTTCGACCAGTTTTACAATTTAACTACGTATACATAAATTGTATGAACTTCAAACGCAAATGTGGTCATAAAAATTATTTTGCATAAACTTAGAAGCGGCATCCTTTTGAAGTGTTGAAATTTCTGTTTATTATAGAGTTAGTAAAACTAGTTAGTCGAGTATATTGATGCAAGTAGGTTATAGAATTTTATTCCATAATCCACCAACTAATGTATTTATGATTCTATTTTTCTCGTGGTCCATTTCGAAGTGATATATGACTTTTCTTTTCACACCGTTTTTTTCGGCGGCACCTTTTCAAGAATCTCCAATCTACAAATTAGTTTTTCAAACAGACAGTAAAAGTAATTTCGAACTAATTAGTCAGTATTCAGAGATAATTTCTTACGGATAAATAGATATTCGTTTGTCGGTATCTAGATAACATCTTCATTATGAGTAGCCAATCAAAATACAGGACATAGATAAATTAGCCCTGAAGCACCGCCCCTTTCTTTTCACGCGCGTGTAAGCCCCGCCTTTTTCTATCTACGCTATTGAAACAGGCCACTTTTCACAGGTATTTGTGATGATTTATGACTGTTATTACACCGTGAAGGAAAATGTTGCTTTTAACGGATGATTACCCCCTAAACTGGCATATATAAGTCACTTATTATCGTAGATTATTATTGAACATTTGACTCGCAAACAAAGTAGTCAGAAAAGGATTAACATTGCAGATTAGTGACTTTGTTTTCGTTTTCTAACTTTATCCACGGATTGTGTGTGCATACAATACGAACTAAATATCATCAAGATGCAAGGTTCACTTCCATCTTCACCAAACAACCTATCTCTCAGCGACACATCTAGTACAGAGGACAGTTTGAAGAATCTATCAGACGACAGTACGGGAAAGCTCTCCAAGTCCCTGGACAGTATCCCCGACTCGCCTAGATCTGAAACCTCGGACTCCAGTGCTGGTGCAGGGTTCGACACCCCCGACAAACACGACTTCACTGGAAAATGGAAAGGTATACATTTGTTATTTCATTACTCCTTTTATCTTTTTTGCTTTTTACTTCCTTTAACTTATTTCATTTCTTTCATTTTTTTTTCATCCAATTTCCTTAATTTTTTGTAAGTACTTTATTTTCACTTTTTTGTTAAACTCACTGTTTTCTCCAAAGCTTTTCTCTCATTTTCTTTATTTCTCTCTCTCTCTGCTATTCTTTTTTCTCCAAGGTTACCTTTCTCTTGATCTTACTTTATGTCTTCTTTCTTCTTCTCTTCTCTCTTTTTCTCCAAAGCTTTAGCTTTTTTACTCTTTCTCTGTCTTACTTTCTGTATGTATTCTGTTTGTTGATGTGTTAGTATTATGTTTTAAATCAGTATCACATTTAGCATGTTCATGTAAACGATTTTGTTGTGAAAATTCTCTATACCCCAAACTTGTGTAGACCTAATAATTTTTCCAGGTGCAAGTACTGTATTAAAAACACAAGATATCCGTGTTTACTTACATTTACCTAAAGTGTAATGATTAGGAACTTATTGGTGTACTCGGCCGAAAATTTAAATGATGCGAAATGATAAAGGGTTAATGTTGAAAATAAATCATTATGAGAGCCCATAGCTGCAAAATACCCTTATAAGTTAATGAATAATGGCTACAGTTTATAATTTGGTTATAAAATTGCCGTGCATTAGAAAAATTAATACCTCGTGTGAAATCGCATTTAAAAATTAATTTCATCGTGCTATTTATAAAGTAGAAAAACCAATATTATGGGGAATGTGACCTTATTAATATTTTTCTGACATTTCTTATTACTTTTAAACAATGTTGGGATTGAAAGGTTAGGGTGACATTTTTAATTATCATTTTATCTTAAAACTTTGTTTCACATTTATTGAATGATATTAAAAGTATGCATATGTTAAGACAAGAAAACAAAAATGAAATTGATAATCATTGAACAAAATTTATCAAAAGAAAAATTTGATTGATGTTATGGACTCGACTTTTTAGGATTTGGAAAATGAAATACTTTTTTATGACATTAGAGAATGATTTTCATGATATAGTTAAAAAAAATACATCTTTGATTTAAATCTTTTTTTCTTTATCTAAAATCAGCGAATTTCATGGTGACTGTATAATTGAATCAGAAATTCAAAGAATAAAAATGAAATGCACAAACAACTGAACCAAAGAATTAAAAGTCTCACTTTCAAAATGGGTCTCGAGGGCAGATAGAGGATATTCAGTTTTTGAATAAACTCCTAATGTCGGCATATCGTTTGTATTTTTCTCTTTTAAGTTACTAAACTCAATTATCTATGTGAATGACTACGAAGAAATTTCTTTTCCTGTTAAATGTTTCAGAAAACTATGGCAATAAAATTCTTTTCATTTGAGCAAATAGCCTGTTCATAAAAAGAACTATTGAGTCTCAAATCTCTTTGAAGTATCATCATTTTGTATTCATTCAAAACACTCTGATCAGGATTTGAACGCATCTAATCTTTTCATCTCGATTTCGTTTTTGTCCGGGAAGATGTAACAAAATTAGACGGCTGTAAAAGAACTTCGATTTTAAAACACAAAACAGGTTTAACGACTTGTAAAAAATTTGTCAGAGAAGATTCGACGACTCTATTAGCTGCATTTTGTGTAGGAAAAAGGAAAAGCTTCACAAAACAGAAGTTAAAAATTTTAAATTAGATTTTGCCGAAATTTCGGGCGCGACATTAAAGATGCTATAAAACCCTTCTTATCTGAATAGCCGGATCTTCACTCCCGACTTTTTGATGGCACAATAATTTGCTTACCCAATCTTAAAAGCGGTACTTTATTCCTTTAATGTCCGCAATTTAGCGGTTGTAATTTACCCTAATGAAATTGTTGGGACTTTTAAACTCTGGATTGAAATTGGATAGGGTATTTTCTCAAGTTGGTAATCGCTGCCACTACAGAAAATCGACTATTACTTTTATTTCAGTTGATTCCTTTTATTGCATTCTGAAATAGCAAGGGATCAAAGCCTGATTATGAAAGTAGTATTGGTAATAAAATGAACAGCCAAATGACTGATAAAAAGGTCTCCCTCTGCAGAGGAAATTAATCGTGCTCCCTGAACACGTTATAGAGCTTAAAGTCTCAATACAGATGAAGACATCAAAATATTCCCAATTTAAAGTACTTTCTTTTCAGAAAAAAAATGAATCAAAGAAACAAATAGAAAATTAACTGGAAGATATTTTAAAGACCAATTAAGAGGAATTTTCACAAAATTTCATATTTTCTTGATTTCTAAATTTCTTTCAGCACCCCCCCCCCCCCCCTCAACTCTAACAAAAAGAAAAAAAAGTTAATGAAATATTATTAAAATCAAAAGTAGAATGACATAACTTGCTCATATTTACCATTTCTTTTCGCACAACGCAGAATAAAATCTCATTAATCAATATTGACTACAGGCAAGATGCTGGATGAAGGCATGTTAATGAGCAATGATGGATTGGGAATCATTTTATTGCAAATAAAATCATAAAATGAGTATTTATTTATGATAAACCAATTGTAGAAATCAAAGGAAGTTAAACATGATTGAAAATCATGAACTGCCTAAGTTTATGTTCGAACAGGCTTATGGCGAATCCGGCTCATTTTTCAAGACTATAGAACTCAGAATTTGCACCGGGCACTGTCGAGACGTCTATTCCCTGAAGATATTCGCAGATGCAATTAAACATGTAAATGAGTGTTAATTAATATTCAGTTTTAATTCGATTAATTTCCTTCCAGCTACATGAAATTATTGAACAATAATTGATGAATTGGAAAATCGGCATGGATCAAAAACAATATTTTCTATGATTGGATTTGAATTTTCCCGATAAAGTCGTATTTTTTCTAGAAATGTTAATAATTATGCAAGAAGTACTACATCAAAGTCACGAGAACGCTTGGTAAAAGCGTGCATTATCATATAAAATTTCGCAAAACCAAAAAAATATAAAATTCTGTACAAATAATTAAAAAAAATCTGGAAATTAAAAAGTGGGAGTAAAGAATCATCGATAAACATGTTCAAACACTGAAAGCTATCAAAATAATTCATACTTTCCACATGCCTTTGAAGTCAAAGTTTAATGTCTTGTCTTTCAAACTTTTATACAATGAAATGAAACGTTTAAAAGAGGTCCATTTGTACTCATAATAACACATTAGGCATTTCACGGCCGCAAATTTCGTCCTTAGACTTCGTTTATGAGGGAGGAGCGAGTTGGACATACTAATAATGATCCTGTCAAGATGTTTCCGAATGAAAATTTACTAAAGGGGGACAACTGTGTACTCTATAACCCTATTCATGAGGGAGGGGGAATGCGTTTAACATCATGCGACTCGGCCGAGTTCAAAAGACTTTCTCTAAAAGAACACCTGTAAATTTCAAAAGAAAATGAGAATATTACTGTTTTAATTTGCGAATCAAAGAGTTTGTTTTGAAAATGTAGCTATTCAAGTACGGTGTCGAAGTCCATAAATCAGAATGGGGAAATATGGTGTTCAGTCGCACGCGCTTAAAAACGGCGTTATATTAATCACGGGGCTCGAATTTGATTGGAAAAGATTTTTATGGGGAAACATTATGGTTTGCTTGAATAGAAATAAATGCTAATGACAACTCAGAACAAAATCGTTTACCCATGAAGTTATAATCCATATAAACACTAAGACATTTTACTTTATTAAAATTTCGACATTTTTCTAAGAGTTGTCTTTCTTTCTTATATCAGAATCCGCAGCCGAACGTGACATTAGGCGTTACAGAACAGCATTCACCAAGGAACAACTGAACAGACTGGAGAAAGAATTCCTGAAGGAGAACTATGTATCACGACCAAAACGATGTGAACTTGCAGCTCAGCTCAACCTTCCAGAAAGCACCATTAAGGTAAATAAAAAATACAGTTTTATGTTCTTTTTTACTTGGATTTACCCCCCCCCCCCCCTCCAAAAAAAAAAAAAAAAAAAAAAAAGCAAAAGAAAAAGAAAAAGAGCAAAATATATCAGCATACAAAAGAAAAATGCCCAAGAAGTAAATAGGAATAAATGTTAAAATTGAAAAAAAATAATAGGAATAAAAGAAGACTTTTCAAAATATCAATTTTAAACATAACATTAAATTTCTATTTTCTATATTTTTTAGGTTTGGTTTCAAAACCGCAGAATGAAGGACAAACGCCAGAGGATGGCTCTATCCTGGCCATACGGTATCCCACCAGATCCCCAACTGTACGCTTATCTCGCAGCCGCCGCTGCATCATATCCTTACGGCGTGCCATCAGCGTCATCACTCCACTATCCATCACTTGGACTGAATAGCCTAGCTTCCTCCGGAAGTTCAGCTTTCACACCATTATCCGTCCCAAGTCCGTTACAACCTCGCCTTGATATGCTTTCATCACTCCATGCTTCAAGTCCGTTACACAGAGTTTCCGGATTAGAATCATCGACCGTCCCGTCTCCGACTCCAGCACTAGGATTGCCACCCAGAATGCATTTTCCCTGGATGGAACATGCGCCAAGTCTCTGCGGCGTCTCTCCTCCCAAACCATTTACGTGTACTCCACACCCTTTGGGACTCCCAGGTGCAAGTTCAATTCATAACCCAATGTCAGGACTCTTAGCCGCATCTCATTTGACATCGTCGCCAATAAGGTCATCACCTTTGACCTCTTCACCTCTTTCCTCGTCACCGCTTACGTCATCTCCGCTTACCTCATCTCAACTCCCATTGGTGCACAAACCGGATGTGGACAGATCATAATAATTCACAAAACTGTTTCGTGTGAATGTGGTGCGAAAGTGTAACGTGAAATCCAAGTTTATATGCGAAATGTGATTGTGTTTCTTTTTACATTGTGTTCAATTCTAAACCGAGTTTTAATCATTTTTTTAATAATGAAATCAAAGTTCATATTCCAATACTGGAAAAAATATGAAGATTTATAATGTATATAATTTAGACACTTTTAAACCAAGTAGGCTATGGTGACACAATTGCAGTATGACACAAACTATAGACACAATGTAGTTTATTGATATGATATATTGTTGTGTATTTGTTATTTATCTGTTGATCATTTCTTTTGTGCAAGTAAAATTGCTTAGAAACTATCTGAATCTTTGTTTTCTGATTTCAAACAATCAAAGAGAAGGCAATGTAGACTGCATTATAGTAAAGATATACAACACAAATACAAACAAACTCATGGAATTGTTGTAATAACATAGCTTTTTAACATAGAATGATCAGCAAATTGTTGAGGATCTACAGAAGGACAGACTGAAAGACTTTCAAAGTGAGCTTTTGGGCAGACTTGGCTTGATTCCCTAATAAAATTATTTTCTTATTGAAGCCATATTTCTACAGACAGATTGATTATGAATTGACCGAATTAAAGAGGGTTTCAAGACTCACATTTTCGTATGTTCGGAGTCAAGATAAAATATCTTCTTGAAGGACTCCAATTCTTGCGAGAAAAAAAAACTCTCACAAGTCCATGTTATTATCTAGAATAAAGGATATATACACAAATAACCAAGAAGAAGACCCCCGCCAAAAAAAAAAAAAAAAAAAAAAAAACCAACCAAACACAAAAAAGTACAAAACAACAACAAAAACCGATTTCAAAATGAAACAAAAATATCCGATACATGTATATCTGCACAAGAAATATTAAAAGGAAAGATATATGGCGCCCGGGAGAGGTAGGCATCGCCTGCTCGTAAAGGAAAGATATATGGCGCCCGGGAGAGGTAGGCATCGCCTGCTCGTAAAGGAAAGATATATGGCGCCCGGGAGAGGTAGGCATCGCCTGCTCGTAAAGGAAAGATATATGGCGCCCGGGAGAGGTAGGCATCGCCTGCTCGTAAAGGAAAGATATATGGCGCCCGGGAGAGGTAGGCATCGCCTGCTCGTAAAGGAAAATCAATCTTCAGTAACTTGACAAACTTAATAATACTTCATAATGTAATTAATATTACGTTCTCAACAAAATAAATCGAATAGGAAATAGATTTCTACATCATTCCTCTCATATTAAGGATACTGACATTTCCACAAAAAACCCTTGAAATTTAGATCAAACTTTCTAAAATTTGTTGTATACCAGCATATCCAGAAGAATTCAAACCTTTTCTTACATGTATAGTCAAGGCTTGGTCCACTTTACACAAAAAAACAGACGGCTAGAAGACCCCCCCCCCCTTTATATTCTTTCAAAAGAAATCAATATCCTGCAAAACTAGAAACTTGGTTGTTGTTGACGGTGTTCCATAGTTATCGTACCATTTACATTTATACAAATGTATATTGAATAAATCGCGAAGTACATGTATTGGAACAATTATGGATAAAACATTTACCCACTATACTACGTACATTCGTGGATGATGATGATGATGTGGGGATGATGATGATGATGATGATGATGATGATGATGATGATGATGATGATGATGACACAATGTTGACTGATTTCTCTACATCATTTTATTTTGTCAAGAGAATACCCGAAGATGTCTATCCACACAACATTTTTTTTCCAATTTAGAGAGTCTTTTATATCTTTATTACATGTACAGATAAGAACACAATTTCTAGAAGTACATGTATACGCCCCTATTTGATATATTAAGTTAAAAGTAGACCACTATACATACATTACTCTGATATCAGCGGGTAAAAGTCAAACACAGTACTCAAAATCAGATTCCAAAACTCATAATCAATAAGCAATCAATAATAATCAATAAGCAATCAATAATAATCAATAATCAATCGTATGAAAAATTCAAAACAAGTTTAATATTACAAAAAGGAGAAAGAGTGGAATCCCAGTGGAGATGAGATCAGATGCGCCTGCTTGTTAGGAACACCCGTCACTTTGGCCGTGCAGAGCACAAGAGGTCAAAAACTGATGAATGTATCAAATTTGGTGTAGCTAGTATTTGATTAACAGTGGTATTGAGAAAAGATAAATGATTTATAAGATAGTTATTATAAACAAGTGTTCATGGTAAAGAATGATAGCATATTTATATGTAAAAATTGGGCAAAATAGGCATATCATAAGGATGTAAAAATGACGGAGGACAAAGATTCTGGTTAATATATCCCTATAGTAAATTTGCTGAAATTTTCTGTATGTTACAATGTTTTTATTATTTTTTTTAACTCAAACATGTTCTCAATATTTCTATATTCGGGTATCAAATTAATTTTCTCGACTCGCACAGAACTGGACATTGACGGATGTAATGGAACTCATCCTCTAATTCATTTTGAAAATTGCATTTTTATCATATTTCTTTCAATGCCGAACCATCTTCCTGGTTCTATATGTAATTTATTTGACGTACGAAATTAACAAAATATACCCCCCCCCCCCCCCATTGGAAGTTCGATATATCATATTGGTCAGAGAGTATTCCGGTTTTATTCTTATGGTAGTTGAATACAAGAAAGAAAATCTTATGAATTTTTATATCTAAAGCTAGGTTTTTTTTTTATTTCCAAAATTCTTTATCTTATCTTTCACATGATGAAATCATTATACTAATGAATAAAAAAAATTAAGAGATGTACAATTGTATTTCTGTACAAATATTCAGCGTGAAATAAAATAAAATAGAATGAGTCGAAGTTAGATGGAGTCTGAGAAATTATAACTACATGTGTACCAATAAAAAAATCTGATAAATAATAATTTAAAAAAAAAATGAATAAATGAATAAAATAAAAAATACATAGTCTAAAGCTGTTTATAAATGCATGTTTTAACGTTATATGTTGAAAATTGAACACCGCCATAGAAATTCTGTGAAAGAAAATACAAATCAGAGCTTTAATTTTTTATTCAGTTTTGTTTCAATTCTACGAGCAACGATTTTCTTTCGGCAAAGAGACGCTTATCTAAATACATGTGTATAAGATGTATAAGGAATTTGAAAATTAGAATCGGTCGATGATTAAAAAAATTAGAATAAATTTCGCTTCAAATTACGAGAAATCACTGAAAATAGAAACATACGAGTAAAACAGACAATGTTATTGTCTATTCTGAATTATTAAAAGTGAGCACATGACTAGACTAGACTACATTCGTCATGTGCTCTCTAATGATTCAGAATTGAAAGTTAGAAAAAGACTTTTGAATCTAAAAGGACAAATATAGCTTCCAATTGTTTCATAAAGGATTTTAATCAGTGTCAATCATACGACGCATACATTATCATCTGTTTAATAAGAAAGTCCAGCGACATTTATGTCCCTTTTCTGCCATCTTTAGCCTTGTAAGGCGGGTATTAATTGCTGGAATATCGATCCCTACTGTTTTTTAGTGCCTGTCAATCGCTTACCAGCCCATTACTATCAATCAATGAGTGTAATATAGGCATAAAATATCACTGCTAATTGAATGTTATATACTGAACAACGGGGCATGCATTGGCGTAAGATAATATTGACATTTATGTGTAAAATGAGCATGTTACAATATACATGGTGGCGGAGAAGGATATCATATAAATTCAGTCAAAATGAATGGAACCCTAACTGAATTTATTGCAAACGAGTTATAAGTTCTGTTTTCTTTGTTAAAAAAAAAAGAGAAAAGGAGGTACATGTAGTTAGATTCATAAACCAATGAACGGTTTCTGATATACTTAACTGATAAAAAAAATGAATATTTTACATATTTTTGAATAAGAAGTACATGGATGTAGAAAAGATCTATTGAAGAAGAAAGTTATATATTTTACTTTAAATCTCACGAAGCAATGTATTGCAAGTACATTTTTTCCTCCCATTGTCAGATAGACTGTATATAAATGCACTTGTATATCAATTAATCATCTCATTAATAATCCATGTGAATATATCTTTTGTATACATATTGTACATGTCTATATTCAGTATTAACATGCGTGTCATATAGATAAAATACAAAATAAAGATAACTAGGGATTAAGGTAATGGATTTCGCCTAAAACTTACAGATTGACATTGACGTTATTACATGGCATAATGGGTAAAAGGGATTAAGGTACCATGTACGTCAGAGACATTTATGTTCTTCATCACTGAAGAGCTACACAAGGAGGGATTAAAAATAGATTAAGATGAAAAATTGTTTGTAAAACGAGAAATATATTCAATTCCCGTAGGCATAAAAATATGCATGATTGATATTTTCGAAATGTTGGAAATACATATAAACATGTTTCCTTGGATTTGTAAATTGAAGAGATAAATAATATGCTCCTGATTGAAATACTAGTATTCTAAATGAATACGTATGCATTTATATGACTTTATTCGGTGTATAAACGATTCATGTACATTATTATTAGGATCTTACTCTAGACATAGAACACACAAATCTTATTTCTTTATTTTATTGAATATTATTAAATTATTAAAATACAAAAATGACCTACTCTTTCTCGTCTTTTCCTTTTATCTGTTTTTTTTTTTTTTTTTTTTTTTTTTTTGCTCTTGGTTTTGTTTTTCTAATCCTTGAAAAAGCACCTTTTTAACCATACTACCATAAATATTTTTCTTGAAATCAGAAATTAGTCACTAGTAAAAAGAAGAAAAGAGAGAGAGAGAGGGAGAGGGAAATTTGTCCTTTTTTCCCTCTTGCACAACAAAATATATGACATCTTATTGTCAGTCAAAGTTAACACTTGAGAAATATCGTGTATCGGTTACTCGCCGCAGGAGACGTCTTTATTACCAGGAACCCGAAACAAAAGCGTCTATAATGAATTAATAACTACTTGTTAGAGTGCTTCCCCTTGATTGACACATGACAATCTGTCTCATTAAGACGCTATAATGTGCAAATGCTTCTCACCGTTCTTGCAAGAGTTTTCAAGTCCAAGACATTAGCGTCATCACGAGCGTGTTATTGAGGTATCATTATGGCGATCATTTTTGACTGACATTTGACGTAATGATTCAACAGTCATTGTTTTATATCTGGGAAAATATGAAAAACATGAAATCTGGGCACACCCCCTGAGTCCTTATGTGATGTCCTGCATAAGTCCTTGTTCTGTTTCCTTAATTTGTAGTACATGCATATACACGTGAATTCTCTCAGTATTCTTGAAAAGAAAGCAAAGAAACTTACGAAGAATAGCTTGACTTTTGTTTATGCCGATTGAAAAGTTAAAAGATGCGTATGTGTTATGTACAAGATTTTGTATCTTCCAGGTCCAGGTGAAATTGTGATACTGGGATCGAGTTCTTGGTGTGAATTGTATGGCTAAATGAAAATAACTTGCAAAATAAAATGTGAAAATTACGCACATTGTATCTCTGGTAACATACATGTACTTACGGAGACTATCTAGTAAATCATAGCATATACACGTACGTACATTTGAACATGACGTTTTTGCTCGTAGTGAAAAAATACAGAACACATTATAGAAAACCCAAGAACATAAATCAAATAATTCGTGTTGATCAGTCAATTCAATATGAATCATGTCAAAATCAATATATCCTGATTGAACATGGATAAAAATGTAATAACAGGCTATCTACACTTGTTTCCGTGGTACGTTGTTATTGTGTATTGGTGATTACCTTGGGCCACGTCTATATGATGTCATTATATCCAATAACGGCCATTAATGTGTCTGTGGTTCCATGGTAATTGAATATTATGGATGAGTTTTTTAGGGTGACACCTGACAGGTTTTGTACGTTTTAGCAAAACAAAACGTATCAATATTTGTCTCATATCTGGTCTATAATTCCGTTCTTGGACTTTGATGTTCGAGGAAACAGTAACTATATTCAGCATCATGTGGCTGCTTTAACTCAAATTCTAAATAATGTTTACGTTCAAGGGAACGATCCGCTTGTGTTCTTGAAGCTTGGCAAGGAAAGGAGAAATTTCTAAATTTTTCAAAGACTTATGTATAAACGACATAGTATCTTGTTGAAGTTTTTATACGTAATATGCACGCTGTGAAAATACATACAGGAGACGTTAAAACGTTGTTCTTTACCATTTCGCCGACTCTAAATATTGTCGAAATTATAGCTAGATACTGGGATGCTTACGAAATAGGAATTTTCCTTTTTTCATATACACTAGCGGAATGCCCTGGAAAGGGCGATTGGTTCTCAAGTTGGTCATCAAAGTCTCCAAAACGCTTTTTCCCATGATGCAATAACACGACAAAGGCAAGAGACTTTTGATCCAAAATGTCCAAAATGGAACATTCATTATGCAAATTCTGAATTTAAGTCGTGGGCAGTTGCTTTTTTTTTCATATATTTTCCCATGATGCAATAAAACGACAAAGGCAAGAGACTTTTGGTCAAAAATGTCCAAAATGGAACATTCATTATGCAAATTTTGAATTTTAGTCGTGGGTAGTTGCTTTTTTTCATATATTTTCCCATGATGCAATAAAACGACAAAGGCAAGAGACTTTTGTCCAAAATGGAACATATATTATGCAAATTCTGAAATTTAGCCGTGGGTAGTTGCTTTTTTTTTCTTCTTCAAAATTAAGGTATGGCTACTATGTGTACCCGAATGCTTTCGTAATATCGTAATCCACGTGATATACTATTTCAAAACTTGGTGACCCATACGTTACATCTACTAACGAGATTTATTATTAACTCTGTTGCGGTTCGAATGATACATTTACAAGCTGAACTTCACTACATGATTAGTTTATCCACGCGATTACCTTAATAGGAATTTTCGCATTAAAGCGTCTTGTATATCATGATTAAGTCCTGGGTCAGACGAAAGTTTTTCGTTCGCATAAAAGTCAAATTCATTAAGAAAACAAATGAGTTTGGCTGATGTAAGGCAATAGCCTTCTTTATATAGATTAAAATGACAAATTTCGTTCATCACATATTTCATCTAATTATGCGATCATGATTCGGCGTATTAATTCCTAATGTTTTCTGCCATGTGATGTAATGGAATATGTTTTTATTGGCGGAAGGACACATATCCGTTACACGCCGTGTCTAGATCCTGCGCAGTACTAGGGATGGATTTAGCGGTTCCAGCCGATTATCTATCGGGGAAAAACAAATAAGCAGGTTAAACAAAACAGATTAGCCATGTAATTATCCAAAAGGAGTTATCGTACTTTATTTCATTAAAAACCATAATCATAGAGGTCGCCCGGTACATCGGAGTTCTTTATTTTCTTTGTAACTATTTTTTTTTTCAATTTTTAGAAATATCTTCTTAAACATTATTTCTATTTTGTATTTACGTGAATTTTTGGTGTTTTGCAGAAATTGACGTATTGTGAAAATAATTTCAGACATTCTTTTTAAACAATAAATCACATTCTCTGTCTCCTTGATTCATGATTATATTGTATGCATGCATTAAGAGTCAATTAAAATTTGATTTATCTTTTCATTTGTACATATACCGACATAAAACAAAGAAGTCTGGAAACTTTGAATTCATAGAAAAAAGAGCACAAATTGAGACACAATTGAACGCTATCACATTTCTGTCACTGATCCTCTTTTTTGCAATGATTATTATGAAAATATAGAAATTATTGAATTCTAACGATGACGAGTTAATTATGTTCCAGACACACTTGCAGACGCTACGATGGGGGTATATGACATTAGATTATATGATCAGTGTCTTCTTCCATAAGGTCCACGTACCCATTAAACCCTCTTATGACTTCACATTTGTGTAAGAGGTACTATTTCAACCATATCATTAGATTTCACCTCGTTACTGTCCTAAAAAAGAATATCTGCTTTGTAACACTCAGATATTATCGCCATTTTGAATCATTAACTTCCTTTTTGTTGTGTAAAAGATAAAACCCAATACGGAATCCGATCCGCTTTCATCATGAGGACGGTGATGCAAATTGCAGATAATTGTTACAACCTTTTTTATTTGTTGTCGAAGGTCTAAATAAATCTTTAAATTTTGAAATATTACATTAACTGCACTAAGGGACCATTTTAAAGCTTGTTTTGATTTGGATGCGTTCGTCTGTCCAACGATAACGCTTAATTAACTACGTACAGAGAAGTATAAACATTAAAAACTATTTTTCACATAGGCAGGTTCATCTGTTTACAATGCCAAAATCAAAAATGACTTCACAAAAACATATAAAAATTACACACAAAAAAAAAAACACCCCAAAACAATACAAACAAACAGAACAAAACAAAACACCCCCCCCCCCCTCAAAGGATTTTTCTTTCTGTGCAAAAGTTTCATCACTATAATGAAACATCTAAAAAAAAAATGCTGTTACTGTATAATGGTGAGAGAATTTCTTTAAGATGCCACATGTATCTGCATACAACACCTACTTGTGGTTTCATTTTGGTCATTAAGTGTGAAATATCGTCAAATGTAATTTCTCACAAAATTTTGCAATAATCTATCGTTGCTGTTTTTCTCATGTTTTTTCTTTGCAAGTATAAATCTTCGATCAACACCAATTATTTTGAAATTAGCATACATTTATGAAATTAATCTTGTACATTTCTAATGTACTTTTCCTTTTAAAATGTTAAGTGAAATGTAATTTGCAACTCATAACTCATCATGCACGACAAAAAGCATGATGAGAAAGTATAGGGACTAAATAATCCGGGTAACCATCGTGGGTCTACCTGAATATGTAAGAAAGAGGATCAAGAAAGGATGTGAAACAACAGGAAATTCAATTTAAAAAAGGAATTATAATAACTGCAGGGCGTAACTAGGGCAAAATCTAATGGATGCTTTTCATGATTCAGGAAGTTAGGATCCTACCTCATCAGTTGCCATGCAAACATAGGTGACGAAGTCCCAAGACGCTAAATAAAAAGCCAGTCGAATTAATAAATAATGCTTTAGCATACATGCAACGATACGATGGTAGTTGTGCCACTAAATTGTTTCCTATCATCATCATCATCATCATCATCATCATCATCATCATCATCATCATCATCATCCATTCTTTACTTCTACCATTGCAAAAATTTAAAACAATTTCTAATTTTCAATTCAAACATTTCCCTCATCAGTGCCCCATCGTCATAAATGTAATATCGTTAGATGCGGCTGTTAGGTACAAATGATCCTCGATTTCTCACCCATGTCATTAGATAAAGCAGAAAATCCATTAGTAGAAATGTTAAAAATGTTTTATTTGAATAGATCATCATTTCATTTACTTACCTTACGACATTAATCCTCGTATCGTGTGAGAACATGATTTTAGGCGGAATCTCATGTGACCGTTCTTGGTTTTGACCTGAACAGATACCATGTACCTGGGAAATCAGAAATAATGTAAATTTATGACGAAGTTCAGTTGATTTTGCAGGTAATTTGAATATCTCAAAGGATCATTGTAGTCTAGATTTCGCTTTTATAGAAATTTCAATGGACAGAAAAAAAATATGAATGCTTGCAAGATCGGATCTAGAGGCGAGGGGGGGGGGGGGCTGCCAGAAACCCTAATTTCTCCCGTTTTAAGGAGGCTCAATAATCGTTTGACGTCATCATATTCCCGGCGTCAATACTGGTTCGAATAGTACCAAGTGCGGTTTCGGTCTTCAAACTCCTCTAATTCGCTTGTTTCTTGACGGATTTCGACAAGTTTGGTATCGATGGAACCAGAAAATTATCATCTACAATCTGATTGTAATTAGGTCTTCCGACTTCCGTCGGAAGACCTATTGTTTTCGTAACCGTGGAAAATTGGATCAGCGATTTCTCAAGAACCATGTAAGCTAGGACAATGAAAGTTCTCCAACGTTACGTTTGGAGTAAAAGCTAGATTGGTCTTTTTTATTTTTGGTCTCTGTTATTTTTTTTTATCATGTTTTTTAGTAGATTCAAATATTTGACGGGAGCGTTGAATTACTCAAAAGGACCGAAAATTTCATGTTTTGCTATTTGTAAGCTGAAATATCTCGTATTTTGCTATCTACAATTTCCATTCTTTTTGAAAGTCGACAGCCATGCAAGATATGAAATGCTAGATGCACACTGTAACGATTTATTACGATGACGTCCTTCACCGTCCTTCATATTTCCAAATTCAGAAGTTCATAGGAGGAAGACACTTTTTTGCTTATAATAGTAAACAAAAATTAAGCTTATGAAGTTTCCTAAAAATTTCAATATTATTATTTTTTATCCATATATCTGTCTTATTTAGTCTTTCTGATTTTTTCTATCTCTTACTGTTGAAAAGATATGAGCATCGAAATTTTGAGTTGGGTATTTCGATACACCTTCACGCCAACAGATCGGGTGCACACTAAAATTGGTAGTCCGAGTCCGACTCGAGAAAAGCAGTGTTGAGATTTTCAAATTCCGATTTCACGGCAATGATGAATATGCATTTCATAAATACATTTCGATATACACAATTTGATTTTAAAACAGTTGATTAATTTAGAAGAGATCAGCTACAAACCAGAATTTACATACAAAAAGTGGTAGTTTGATTCCGATTTCTAACCTACAAACCTGTTTCTAAACTTCAATAATTATATTTTGAACATCAAGTTTAATTTCTAATTCTAGCAAACGTTCGAACATAATTTTCGGTTGGTTTATTTACAAATTGATGAACAATTTCTCCAACATTCTTCCCTCCCCTCGTTTTTCGAAAACAGTTCTGTTTATATTGAACGATGTCGCCATGATGGAAATTCAAAATAAACTTTGAAAAAAGGGAAGGGGGGGGGGGGGGGTTCCAAATTTGAACCTGCACAGCGAAAACCTCATGGTATTTATATATATATATTGAACGTAACTTGTTATTTCCATTTCTCTTCTCAAGAAAATTGGTTCTACAGCTACGAGCTCGCCTTTTTTATGGGGGAAGGGGGCAGGAAGAATTTGCAAAAAAAAAAAAATCCCGGCTCTGAAAAATGCTGAAAAAAAAATTCCGGCCCAAAGGGCCGGCAATTTTTTTTCCCGGACCATGCAAAAGTAAGGATACATTGCATGATATGGAAATTTTTGCTGGCCCTTTGTGCCAGACAATTTAAAGTCAAAAAATTAATTAATATAAATACAAACTGTTCACATAGCTGTATCTACCAGAGACCTAATACGCATAGGCACAAAAATCTAGAAAAGGTTCTATTTAAACATCATACAATCTGTCTGAAATTCGCTAATTGCAAAGAGACATCTGAAGGAACGGTTATTAACTCATACTCTGTAACAGCGGGGAGTTTAACTTACACAGACATTCACAACATTTGACAATTTGTTTAAATCCGGCCCGAAGAACCGGCGAAAATTTTTCTCCGACTCTGGTAATGGCTGAAAAAATGGCCTGCTCAGAAAATTGCTGAAAAAATTTTACCGGCTGGCAATAGAATTCCTGCCCCCCCCCCCCCCCCCCAAATCAAATGGTTGCTCACCAACAATTATCGGTTTGAAAATTTAATGTTACTGCTATTTGAAAACTTAAATATATAATATAAATACATGTAATGTGACGTCCTTCATATTTCCAAACCTTCTACAGCTACGAGCTCGCCTTTTTTATGGGGGAAGGGGGCAGGAAGAATTTGCAAAAAAAAAAATCCCGGCTCTGAAAAATGCTGAAAAAAAAAATTCCGGCCCAAAGGGCCGGCAATTTTTTTCCCGGACCATGCAAAAGTAAGGATACATTGCATGATATGGAAATTTTTGCTGGCCCTTTGTGCCAGACAATTTAAAGTCAAAAAATTAATTAATATAAATACAAACTGTTCACATAGCTGTATCTACCAGAGACCTAATACGCATAGGCACAAAAATCTAGAAAAGGTTCTATTTAAACATCATACAATCTGTCTGAAATTCGCTAATTGCAAAGAGACATCTGAAGGAACGGTTATTAACTCATACTCTGTAACAGCGGGGAGTTTAACTTACACAGACATTCACAACATTTGACAATTTGTTTAAATCCGGCCCGAAGAACCAGCGAAAATTTTTCTCCGACTCTGGTAATGGCTGAAAAAATGGCCTGCTCAGAAAATTGCTGAAAAAATTTTACCGGCTGGCAATAGAATTCCTGCCCCCCCCCCCCCCCCCCCCCCCCCCCCCCCAAATCAAATGGTTGCTCACCAACAATTATCGGTTTGAAAATTTAATGTTACTGCTATTTGAAAACTTAAATATATAATATAAATACATGTAATGTGACGTCCTTCATATTTCCAAACCAAAAATTGTATAGGAGGAAGACACTCTTGTTGCAACCGCAACAAGAAACCTTTCTAGTACTGTAAATTGCTTTATTTTCGTCAGTACCAATTTTCGTCAATTCGATCAAAATGACCATTTCGTCAGTACGTAAATTCGTCATCCAAGGGTCCCTAAAATATAAATTCGTCTGTTCAAATGCCAACTTAACATTCAGGTATAGGCCGTATGCGTTTGTTTTCATTGTTTGTTTAACAATTATTGGTAATCAAACAATTAGAGACATGTATACCACCTAGCTTGTTGTGAAAAAATATCATTTGGTAATTAGAAGTACATCATATGCGACTTTGTGTGCGTATTCAGTTTTCAATGATTTACCATTTGCCTGTTGTATTAACTCTTAAGATTAAAATTTTCCCTTCTACACTTATATTTTGTCAGGAGTATTTATATTCGTCGATACGTAATTTCGTCAAGGGAGGCACTGACGAAAATGACGAAAACTGGTACCTGACGAATAAAAACCAATTTACAGTATATATATATATATAGTCAAATGCATCGTTAAATCTATTTATCAAAAGTATCCCGTAAGTGAGACACCCTTGCTACTGCCGTAAACGTATTATTTTTATTACGTCATCATCGGAAATTCAACCGTTTGTTGCTTAGCAATAAAATCAAGAAGAAAAACTAAAGTTTAATGATCAAACAGGATATTTCTTCGAGATTTTAGCAATATAATAGATAAAATATTTCAAGTTTGCTTTCTCTAATTATCTTAGGTAATACAAATTTTTCTACAATTTTGTCAACTATCGTACTTTGCAGCAAGATGTTATCGAATAAAGTTTCCCTATTTAAAAACTTTGAGCGAGTGAATTTTAGTTTTAACCCTGCTTTCCATTTTACAGATGAGTTCACGTATTATCGAGAACGAGGGAGGTTAGCGACGTCTACTCATTGACCTTGAACGTCAAAATGTTTAAAAACGCTTCCGTTTACTTTTTCTATTTCTCTTATTCATATTTCCGTCTTTCCGACACCCGTCGATCGTTGTGCTTTGAAAAAAATACGCTTATTTTACATTGTTAACGCCGTTTAAAATATAACTAAATCTAGAAATATCATCTTCTCAATCTGTGTTACTTATTTCAGAATCACCCCAATCTTTAAACATTATTGACAACCCTAACCCCCCCCCCCTTTTAAAATCGTTACTATGACAACCAAGTATTTTGAATCAGGATGAACGAAAACATGTACTTTTTTATAATCATTTTTGAAGAACAGAGTTTGTCGTTGAGAAATATGTAAAAGAAAATAACTTCTGACAAAGACTTCTTATAACTTTGATGACAAATAAGGGTACTGGGTACTTTTTTTTAGATTTTCATTTTGGGTGGGGGTGCACAAAAATGTACGTTTCAGGAACAGTTTTAGCTATTTTACTCTTTGAAAGCATTATCTATAAAGAAATAGACATATTTGATTATATCATGGTGAAACTAATCACAAGAATGGTTTTGATCTGAATTTATTATCCCTATATCATGTATTTATCTATCAAAATTCATTGTTTTGCGACAGATCTCGGAATTGGTTTACACATGTATATTCAGAGGACCACTAGTCAATCAAATGCACGATGATATGTAATCTTAATTACAAATATTAATCATCAGACATGAATGTGAAATAAACAGAATAAATTTTTTGACTCTGACAAAGAATTCTTGGATTATTGAGCCACCTTAAAGCATATACTGAAACCTTCACTCCACCCTGACGGACTGAAAGCCCTCACCCGCCTTTGGAATTAAGTATTTTTATTTCTTTTGTTGTGAGAATAAAGTCTAGAAATCTACGATATTTGTCCAGTAGTCACGGTGATGTTGAATGTATATGTCCCACCATAATGTAAAAACATACTCCATTATATATGACTTCAAAGTGAGAACATCCATATTTTATGTCTTTGGTATATCAACTTCTCCATGCTGAGCAAATAAAGACGTCATAATTATGGTGGGTATGGGTTATTATGAAGTTGTTATTGCGCATGACAGGTGTGCATTTGTCACGTGATAAATGATCTTCTCTGTCCTTCTATCAAGGCGCATCCTCTCTAGAATTTCCAAAAAGTCTTTATTTTTCATTTTCCACTTAATTTTTTTAAATAATCATAGACTGTACAGCTCCCCTTTGACGGACTAAGCCCGCTCTTGGACCGAATGGACCCCCGTACAAAATTCCAGATCTGAGAATATCAACATGTAAAAGGAAAATGTTATTTTGTATAGATAGTATATATTCATTACTTTGTTTATCAGAACGCACTTTTTATATGTTTCTGTTTTATATTCCATACGCATGAAAGATAATATATTTTTACATTAGATTACATTATTAGAAACTATTCATACCTCTAAAGAAATACAGATTGGGCATTTTCTTGGGGTTACAAAACGAATTTTCTTTTGAGTCGAGAAAAATAATTAGCCTGGATTAGACAGATATTGGATGTTAAATATTTGATGAAAAAATATGTTCCATGGTCTTGCGAACTGTTTAACGACGTGATAATAACCTGTGCAAAATCAATTACCCTCAATCAGCCGACCGCCATGTAAATATTGATAACCCTATCACAAACCGGGTGTTGCGCAATGATACATTGTTATTAGCTTGATGTTGTGCATCATCAGGAAATTACTCCCTGAGGAAATCAAGTCCCTTTCAGAAAACATTATCTTGTTCATAAAACAAAATAGTGGGGTTCATATTGGTCAGTACTTAGTCTATACAAGATGAATATTTCATGACAGCATTTGACCCATCAAAACTGTAGTCATTTTGTACCATGATAGTCATGCAAGGCGGTATTTAGATGCTTCTTTTTCTTTTTAGTATCTGGATTTTGTTTATGATATTTTATGGCGAGAACCAAGGGCAAACCGACGTATGGTTATTAATCATGTATTATCAGTCTCCCGTCTTATCACCTACTTATCCTGTTTATTTGTTGCCCTTTTTAATCATCCCCCCTCTTTTTTTTTTTGGACTGTTGGTTAGTCTCGTAACTCAGCCATTGATTAATATCTATTGCTATTTTTAAAACTTGGACATTTTACACAAATGTGAAAAAAAAACTGTAAAATGATTTATGAATAACATCGTTAATTGTGCAAAATCTTCTAGAAACAACAAAACAGCCCCCCCCCCCTAAATGCTTACATGGAGGAAATTATAGAAATCATGTTTTCGTTTATATTTACCAAAAACGGCATCATATTTTTCGTTTACGGTCAAAACTAAAACCCCGAAACAAATCGGGCAGTTATGATCCGTGACTGCTCATCATCTTTGGGCCAATCTTTACATGTTGACCATCAGGATTTGACATAATGGGTCCAAATTGATAAATAAGGCCATTTTCTATACATTATGAAAGATAATAGTCCGAGGGACCTCTTACATCTTACAGTCAAACTGCCTCGTAAACGGATCAGAATCCTTGATGCGCTGTCAAGTACGTCCACATCTAAAGGTATTGTTATTAGCAGTGGTCAGGTGCGGTCATTTGGTATAGAAGCAGGTGTAAAAAAAAATCTGGCCCTGAGGCGGATCCATTTTTCTAACTTTCCAGATTTTCCTAGATTTTGGTGTAAAATATATGCAGATTTTATTTTTGAATTTAATATTATCAAATCGATTAACCATGCATGTATGTTTACAATAAGACGCAAATGTTTTCTATAAGAATCTCAATAAGAAATAAATGTGTATGATTATCATTCAAAAAAGTACAGCCAGAGAGCTACATCAACAATTCATAGTATTATGTCCAGCATATTATCTCCATATAACAATGTTAAATTTTTGGGTACACAAAACATATTACCGGCACGAGGAAACTGATTAAGAAATGACAGAAATATGCATCAATCATCTTCTACCCAAATACAACATTCAAGACACGGTGTTGATATCTCGTGCTTCAAATTGTAATCGCGAAAAGGCGAAGTTGCGACGCAACAAACCGATGTTACAACGGTCGATACGAGCGATGAAGCGCAATTACAATGCGAAGAGATACAAAATGTAAATCGACGGTGTCGCCAAAGTTCATAAATTCTTCGCGTAGCATAAAGAAAGCGAAGTTACTTTGATTCGCGTTTCGCATTCATGTATTCGCTTAAAGTGGAGACACTGAGCGAATTTAAGAATGTCAAAATTATGTAATATTAAACATTTAACGTTTTTAGCATCATGGGAAGGACTTTCATCTCTGATCATGAGATTGTCATACCCCATTTCTCGTCCTCGCCTTCCGTTTCGAATATAGATCTCCCATGCAAGACCGATGATAATTTGTTTATTACACACTTCTTTTATCTAAATGTTAGGTCGGGAACGGAGTGACCATTATCCAATAATAAGGTTAGCAACACCTCCTGTGATTTTTCGTTTGAAGTGCCGCAAGAGGATTGAAAATGTTTTAAAACTATCATGGTCATATTGAAACGTCTTTTCACAGAAGATTTTAACTACTAATTGATTGAACCATCACGGACGGACGGTAAACCATTTTCCGGAACATATATCATCATTTCATTTATGTCTGAATTCTCGTTTAAAATCTCGTAATTTAAGCAAATGATTAGATTAAATGGTGGCCACGGGGGACCACCCGAATGAATTAACGACACCATTAGTATAATGGCCGAAATGACCATCTGAATATTTCTGGACCTTTTGTATCTTAACGGTCATTTAGAAATCAGTTTGTAAAAGTGTACTTACTTCAACACTTCAATATAGAATAAAGATGAAATAAGCTTATATATATATTTCTGTGAAGAAAATAAGAATAGAAAAAAAAAGATGAAAAGTAATATATTTGATGCATAAATTTTCTTGTATAATGATCTCATATTTCGTATTTAAATTTCGTTCTAGCGAGATTGTAGTTGTCGATATATATAACAGGAAAGCAGATCTCGTTTTTTTATGATCCCATTTTTAGTGAAAGGAAGATTCGTAATAACGAGTATCCATATCTCGATATTGCGAGATCCGACATTATTGTGAAATCAAATTAAATTCTACATGCATGACAACATGATGGCGTACACCTATATCCGATTGATATGACTAAGATAAACATACATTTTTTTTTTAATTATCAATATATATTGTAAACATCAGGTCATCGATGAGAAAAACAATCTAGAAAAAAGAAACTTAACATGTAATGTCGTCACTCAATTTTATTTTTCTTTCATTTAAAGTTAGAAGAGGTTCTAATCTGCTTTTTATGTTAGATATCATAAATCGTTCCTACCTCCTATAAAATGTATTTATTTCGGACAATTTCTCGTTAAATTAGAGCTTATGATTACCCTTTACATTAACACCTTAGTGTTGAAAAGTTAAGAGTCCCTCATAAAACGCGCGCTAATTCTACGGACAAATCAAGTCATCATAAACTATTGCGCAATTTCTCGTTTTCTCGAGATCGTTGTTTGAACAAATCATTAGCACGATAATTTAACTGGGCAGAAGACAAAGGTGTATCGGCTTCTGATGTTTGTAGAAATAATTAACAGAACCGTATTTATCACGGTTAAATGCTTCTTATCAACTCATCAAGGGACCGTAACTCTCAGAGGACTCGAAGAGAAATAACAGAATGTTGCAGTTCACGATAATATGTTAGAAAAATTCCATAATTTCACAAATGATGAATTACCTTTTTCCCTAGCTAAACTTATTTTGAAAATCCGATAAATGAATTGACTTAAAAGTAAATTAACCATGACATGTATGTGTGTACTTTTATTTAATTTTTACATTAAAGGCCATAGTAAATAAAGTTAGATATACATGTAATGATTAACGTCCCAACTTGATGTTTTTTGAAAGATACATGTGTTATATATGAATTTTCAATGTAGTTTAAAATTCTTTATACTGTTGCCCATCGGCATAGACCAGATCACGAACTCTACCACAGAGCAATTCCCCAGAGTTGGCAACTGACATACCAAAAGTCAGTTTGTCACACATGTAACCTCCCATCAGGCAAGAAACACACTCATGTGCGGATCCAGAGGGGGGGGGGGGGGGTCTGGACCCCCCTGAGATTTTCGGAAGTGGGTTACAGCTTTGGCCCATTTCTAATTGAAATGGGTCTAAAAGTGCATGAAAGGATTTGAAACCTAACATTTCGGCTCGCTTCGCTCGCTATTTACAAATACAAATATATTTTTTCTTCAAAATTCCTTAATTATTTTCAATTGTTCATACTAAAGAATTTTATGTAAATGTCTTGAGTCTCAGGAACTCATATTTTCAACAGACTTTTACTTCATAGGATGTAACCTCCTTCATCTTTTTCAAAGTTTTGTCATTTTAAGATATCTGATTATTTGGGAAAATGACACATCTCTTATTTATTTATTCTCATGAAATATAGACAAAATGTGAATTAATAAAAAAAAAAAAACTTTCGTAAAACATGAAGTGTTAAAACTTCAGATTTCTAACCAAAACTCTAAAATTTCAAATATCACAAATGACTTTCAAAATATAGAATTTTAGAAATTTGACCTAAAATTGATAATATAAAACGTGAAAAACAAAGTTTTTATTTTTAGTTTTTGATGAAAGTTTGAAATCAGTGACCATTTTTAAAAATGTGATACACATAGTAATTAGAATATCTAAAATGATTCAACTTTCGATTTTTAAGATTTTACAAGCAAACACATAACTTTCAAATATGCAAAACCGTTTTCAATTTTGAGAATTGTAGATTCGTTTCGCTAGAATTCTAAATATTTTTAAAAACGTAAATAAAAAAATAATTGATCAAATAGATGAATAGATAAAGTGGTGAAATAAACAAATAAATAAATAAATAAAAAAAAAAAAAATAAATAAATAAAATAAGAATTCGTAAAGGCGGTCGAATACACGGATTTCCTTTTTTGAGTATTGAACAGATCTATATTTCAAATGTCAGTTAGAGTTATTCCTCTTTTAGCAATAAAAACAGACGAAATTGCTCTGAACTTCTGTTTGAATGGGTGCAGACGAGAGGGTGTGTGTGTAGGGGGGGGGGGGGGGGGAGGAGTCTCAATTTAGCAAGATATCATATAGGGGCCTTTCAAATGACCATGCAGGATGAATCTCCCATGGACCCTTTCTTGGGACGAAAAGGTGGCGGGTGAATTTTTTCGACTTGGATTATTTATATCAGCATTTTTTCCCAACATAATATATGAGACAGTTTATTGTCGAAATGTGGCCCTTGCAGGCATGGCATTCAAATACATAAACAGAAAGCATCAAGACAAGAGGTAAATAGCAAAGAGTGAACGGTGATTCTTCACAAGGTAGTGGTAAACCTTGTCTCCAAACAGCAAATGGCATCAAGGGACGTTGTGTATATAATACTTTTTTTTTTATTCTATTTTTGACACATTTTACAATTTTTCCAAAACCAGCAAGTTTAAAGCCCCATCCCTTTTCAGAATTAAATGTTCGTTCCCTTACATTTTCGAGAAAGATTTTAGTTGGGTGAATTGGTGAGAGTGTCCTCAATATGTTTAGATATAGAAAGGATTTATCATCGGCGAGGGAAATATCATTATAAACTGCAGCATTTTGACAAAATTCCTTCGTTGTCGATTGTAATACATTGCAGAATAATTCCTTCTTTGATATTTTACCAACAATAAAAGATATTTGTGTATACTGTTATTTGTACTAATTTTTTTTTGTTCGCAGCGAATTTAAGAGAAACGAGGAAATGTTTTCGCTTTTGCATACACTGCAGAAAAAAGGATGAGTGGCAAAAGAGAATTTTAAAATACACAAATCTAAACAATTTCTAACGATATTCATCATTAAAGAAAACATTAAATAATAGAATTCTGAGCAATATGATTATTATCTAAGTTTATGAACCATATCATTCAAGAAAATGAACATTTATTGGTATATTTGAAGCGTTTTAAGGGCAAATCGTCGATGAGGGTCGTTTCTATGGAACATTATTTATTCGGATTTTTACATTTCTCGCATAACAGTCAAAGTTCATCGCTAGTAAACTTGATCTATAGGCTTATAATTACATTATTTGATGGCATAATGTGTTATTAGAGGGAAAAGGTCATAAACTGCGGCCTTTTAAAAACTTAACTTCAATTTTAGTACATGTACTATGTAGTTTTGAATCATTAGGTTATAATGGGGTTACGTTTTGTATTTATTTGTTACTCAGCGTTGAAAAATACATGTACTTCTCTCCTTCGAAAAATGAAAAAAGTATAAATAAATAAATAAATAAATAAATAAATAAATAAATAAATAAATAAATGAATAAATAAATAAATAAATAAATAAATAATAATAGAAAACAAAACATCTGAGGACATTTTCTTATCTCTAAATTTTTTACTTAGCATCAATTTTTAAGATATATATACACTCCCTCTATCGACGACATAAAAAAAAAAACTTTGGCCATCGACCAACTTTTAGTTTTGGTTTATTTAAAACTTAAGTTGAAATGACTATAGAATTCTAAATATTGGACGAAATCGAAATTACAATGTACAGGGGGAGGGAGGAGCGCCTCGGTATGTAAATATAATGGTCGAAAGGGGGGGGGGTGGTATGGCGTTATCTTTCTGGCGATATAATAATACTTCACACATGCATACTTTATACCAAGACCTCTATCTTTTAGAACCAAGATTCTATATATACAACATACAATTGATCGCTGCTTAGTGGACAAAGAGTTTACTGTAAGTTTTCATTTTATAAGATCATTTCAATTTCTATTTCTGTTTAGCTCCCACCCTTAACTCAAAAATCTACCTACAAACTCAAAAATAAAGATAAATTCTGTAAAATTGCATATCTTTTTTAAAACACCAAAGACATGTAAAAGAACATTTTTAGCATTCAACACAGAACATACAAGAGTATATGTCGGCCGACCCGTGGTCCTAGTGAGTCTCGAGCCAGCAACCTTATGGTCACTTTTTCATTGGTTGTGATGTTCATCATTCAATCAATGACCAAATGGAATAGAAATCCAGACATACTAAACCCTTTTGTTTTCACTTCTTAGTTTACACTGAACCAGTTTGATGTTTCCTCACCGTTTGCCACCGCACACTTGTTGTTATTTTACACGACTTGGATCATGTGTTTTCTTGGTATACCAAAATACTGTAGTACGGTATTTTCCACATTACGTCTTGATGTATGCTATCTAAAGCCTTTTCGTACCGTGTATAAGTTGGGCATCCATCTGCTGCTTGTTCTATGATGTTCCTCAATATGTATACCTATTCCTTTTCTGAAACCTAAATGTTCTTCCCTCAAATGCTCATCAAGTATAATTTTGATATTAATTCTTGTTATTATGATATTTCCCATAATCTTTGCTGTTGTTACCATGGACTTCATACCTTCTCCATTACCACACTGAGTGAAGTCATCTTTCTTTGGAAGACTGATGATCAGCCCGTTGTTCCATATGGTGGTTTTCGATCATCCATATCTCACCTATGATCTTGATAAATATGTATTGTGTTTACTGATGTTTTAATGTATGCTTTACTTTCAGAATTTTTGTGTACCCCGGGTGCCTTACCATTCTTCATTTCTTTTAGAACATCCCGGATCTCTTGAAGGTGGTCTAGACTCCATGTCCAGAGTCTCCTTGCTGTTTTCAGCTTGTGTCTCTGGTTCAGATATGTGATAATTTTATTGAAGTGTTATTCCATCTTTCTATACAACTAGTATCTCTGTTTCAGGCTGATCCTGTCTTTGTTTTTCACAACACCAAGAGTCTTTGGTTTGTCTTTGCATAATTTCTTGGCGACATCATACACTCTTCAAACTTTTTTACACTACCAGTCTTGGGTGTTTTTCTATGCCTCCTCTGCTAACTCATCTATACACTTGCGTTCTCATACTCATTTTAATCTCTTTGTCTTTGTTACTTTATACCTTTTACGTATCTTTTATTTTCTCTGATATCGCAGAATTTCTCTTTTCCTCTGTTGATTTCTCTTCTCAACAGCTCTCACAACTAATGCATTCTTGAAGGTTTCTCTGTTTTGATCTAAGAACTTTCTTAGCTGTATCGTTGTAGGCCGTTTTGATGGTTCCCTATCTACTCTCTATTCCATTTTCAGTTATTCTTGTTCAACAAGGATACTTAATCGGTTGATGTTACTTTTAAACGTCCCATTATGGCCACATGAACGATACAGAGATCTCCATCGAGACCTGCTCACACTGACCACAGCGGAACACACACACAGCATGGTAACAAAAATGAACATACGACAAACAACTCGAACAAACAACAGGTACAACGAGACACGCAACATCCATACCAAGAAGACCAACAAGTAAAGATGAATGACAGTACATAAATTTAGGGACAACACTTTTATGCAAAAACATTTTGTGCGTAACTGGCAACCAGAATAATACCAATGTACACTGTAGTGTGTTTTTCTTGTGTCTTTTTTGGTACATCCTTAATTCTGGATAACAAGCAATCTAGCGACATAGATAATGCATAATGTTAAAAGTCTTTTTTCGTCAACCTGAATTTCTATCTTGAAGATTCAAGTCATTTTAACAATTTATTTTAGGAGTTCCTACAGAATTTTTTTTTAAGTTAAAGCATCCGACATGTTTAACCTTCAAAAATAGCTTTATCTGCCTCTGCCTTTAGTAGTAGGCCATAACTGAAAAGAATGAGAGGTTCATCAAATGTAACCTCTATAGGCTAAAATGGAAGCCTACTCAACATGCTTAATGGAGGCAATAGAAGGTATAATGAAGATACTCTGTAACGGGTAGTTGGTCAATGAATTCCCCGCAATAACATGTAAAATCAATAAAGTCAACTGATCCAAAAGATGCTCTGCCTAGTATCCGAAAGGAAAGGCAAAGCAACAGAAACATGGTCATACAAGGATGTTAAACTTTATAGTGTTGGTACAATGTAATTTTAGACTGAAACTACTTTCACTTCCTCCCTCATAACTATCATAAATAGAGTTCATGATCCAAAAGCAATTGAGGACAGTGGCAAACGATAATTAGTAGTTGACTTTTTAACTACTTTAATGTATTCCAAAGTAATAAAAGTCAATTTTGAACAGGAGTAATTTGTATTTGATTATCTATAATTACTACATTAATTAACACCGAATATCATTTAGAGGTCCACGTTGACAGCGGACATAGAACATTTATTAGTTAGTAAAATTAACAAATGCAAAAATAACCAACGTAATTAAAAGGTCATGACACTGATAATTCAGAATCTATGTAAGGAAGCTTAGTGAATGTACGGCGTTCAATTTTAGACATAATAATAGTCGCTTCTGTGCGTTGGACAAATAAACACGAGGAAGCAATCTAAGTTCTAGGCGAATTTACGATGCTACGTTTTCGCTGTCTTGCATATATGTGCGGTATTATTTTTGCATGGGACATTGCGAAGCTAAACGAAAGTGTGAAGTCCAAGGCAAAGTAGCGAAGAGAAAAGTGATGATGCGATCTTTTCACGTTTTGGCATCTACATTTTGCTTCTCTGCATTGTTACTATGCTTCGTCGCGTCGTGTATTTTGCGATTGAATGGCTGTAAACACCATCAAACAAGACATACTAGTATATACCTGATATGAATATGGACATCGAGACAATTACGGAATTTGACAAGTTTTCATTGAATTGTTGCGATGGGTGTTGTATGCAAACAGGAGACGCTGACTCTACCCGGGCACCTGGTCTCACTTCGGAATATTGTTTATTCCGGAGTTCGCAACTGTTTCAATAGAAAGTCTAATGATTTTGCCTTACCTTCTCGAGATTGGGGCTGAATGTCAAATATGGATAATGACCATATCCCTATATACTGCACAAAATCGATAATTCAGAAAATCATAAACCGAAGGCATACAAAATCAGGACAAAACAGGAACCAAAGTAAACAAACAAAAACCTCCACCACATGAAACGAAGCGAACTCCCGAAATGGGAGTGAGATGTGAACTGCTGTTAACTGCTTCTGTGTTTCTTCGTAATTTCAATTATTTGCAACGTTGCTCTCTAATGCCGTAACTAAATTTAAGAATGGATGAAGAATTATCCAGACTATGTCCAAAACAGGCCACCATAGAATGATGCCCGTAAAATATGACGGTTAGGTTAAATGTAAGATTAGTCAGTGAAGCATTATTTAATACTCAGCAAAATAACATTACACAGATTTCGTGACAATTTAACATGTTTTGTTTGTCTTGTAGACATAAAGAGAAGAATCTTCAGTGAATTCCAATGTATTGTTTACTTCCTTCTTAGAGATATCTAATAATCTTTGGAAAAGTATTATTAAGATTTAGGATTGTTGATTGCTTTTGGCGATTGTACTTTCATTATTGATGCTCCTTATTTTTCTAAAGTCTCCTATATCATGTCTATGAGCTCTTATGTCATACCGGTATACATTGTATTAAGTTAAGTCTTTATAAACACCCCCATAGATAGCTATTATGATCAAGGGACAAATTGTGTTATCTGATTTAAACAGAATAACAAAGAGATGAAATACCGTATACGTGCGTTTCTTTTGTTTCTAAGTGCGTTTCTTTTGTTTCAATTAATAATATATTCTTTTTCATTTCTTAAAAGTTTAGAATATCTGCATATTTGTAGTTAGCAAATCGGCGGATAATCATTAGTCCGTCCTAACAACTGTTGTATAAGGAAGGGCCCTTTGTATCACGATAAGTTGGACTGTTTTACTCACTTGATCCGGATAATAACACCATTGGCTATAGATAAAGCCACTGTCCGGTCGAAGTTGACTCCATGTGGAAATTGTAAAAAAATCCTTTTATATTAGTTTTCATCATGTTATTCGACTTTTCAATCACATATATAGTGCACATCTAAAATCTTCATCGAATTTATTCTGGTTGACGCCGCTTACATTCATTTTTTGATCAATGGTTGATTTTCTTGTTCTAGGTTCTCATACTGGGGCCAATGAGCGAAACTCCTCCTTGTTTTTAAATGATACGAAGAGAAAAAATACAACAAACATTCAATAGCTTCTTTAATGGTGCTTCTTACTTAGATATTATACTTGAATTAGATATGTGACATGATTCACCAAACAAGACTTGCCTGATGTGTACACTAATATGTACACCGAGACAATCACCGAATTTGACAAGATTCCATGGAGTTGTTGCATGCAATTAGGAGACGCTGACTCTCCCCGGGCACTTGGTCTCACTTCAAAATTTTATTCATTCCGAGGTTCGCAACCGTTACTATGGAAAATCTAATGATTTTGCCTTGCCTTCTCGACTTTGAGACTGAATAACTGATCGGTTCTTCTTTAATGTTTATCATGTGATATATGAATATGTTCAATCTTTGTCCATTAGCACGGCACGCGTTAACAGCGCCACCTACAGTACATTCCGCACATGCACTGGTCATGGAGTCTTGAGATTGTTCGTTAGATAAAATTATCCTTCGTGTTTCTTTGTCCAATTTTTCTCTTCGCGTGAGAAAGTTCTATCATTTTTTTTTAAGAATTTGTAAGCCTATCTAATGTGATTTTGCAATCTGATTTCGACTTTTGTCTTTGATATGCATTAATCATTTACTAAGTAGACATATTTTGAAAGGAATCAAACTTGAGTAAGCTTGCAAAATATTTATTTCCCTGACAAAGTAGAACAAGTTATTGAAAGTTACATTCAGGTTGCACCATGAAGCCACTAAACGATGTCAGCTCGTGACCTACTAACCCATGATTGTACGTGTACTGTCTGACGTAAACCTTGTCACCAGAAGTCAGGCGTGTCGTCACGGACCCCGTGGAAGTGGCCCAACCATGGTAGCTGGACCCATAGACTCGTTTTAGATGAGCGCCATTTTTGACTATTTCCAGGTCCGTAGTGCTTTGACCGTTCGTGCCGACCACGACCTCGAATACGTATACCCCGTCCATCGGTGCAGTAAACATAGAAGTGTCGTTATCAAAGGCATTTCCGACGTTCGTTGTAACTTTGTCAAAGTCGATTATTTGTTTATCGCCTAAAATAGGCTTATGCGCATCCATTTGCGCAGTAAAGGCGACGCCGCGCTTGGAAACACAGTCTGAAAATAGAGATACACTGTAAATGCACTGACGAAGTATAAAGTACATGTGATATAGCACGAACTAGAGGTAACTATCCAAATATAACAAAAAATTGGAACAATGCGACAAAGACGATTTCTACTTGTGCTCCATAACAACAGCATCTTTATCAGGCTTTTCCCTAATCTTCGTATCCGAAGACAATCTACATTTTCATGTGCAAAACTGAACTCTTATACGAAATGACGACAATTACAGAAGTGAAAGTGAATACTGGCTAAATTTTGTGAGTATTTGATGTTATATACATTTGAAAACGTTGCTACATATCAACTTAAGGTTAGGAACATTCGTCTACAAATACTTATATCATTTTCAGCAAACATAACAGCGACATTTCTTTATTCAACATTCCTATTTCTAAATTGGATCTTCCTACAATATACTGCATACCAAAACTGCACAAGCCTCCTCACAAATTTCAATACATTAACTGCTCAACTACAAATTTGTCTAGAAATCTGACGTCAGCACTCATAGCGTTACAGGAGCACTTGGAAAAATATTGTGAAATTGTTCTAAACAGAAATGACGTAAACTTCTTTTGGTTATTAAAAATTCTGGGAATGTGATTGACGAAATGAAATCTAGAAATTTTCAAGCCAATACGATTTCTTCGACTGTATCGATTGTACAAACTCATTAAATGGTGTTTTGATCGAGAGGGGAAAACTTACATCTGTACATCTGAATCAAAGGGTTATATATTATATATGTTATTAGTATATTAGTTGCTTTTGCATTTCTAAAAAATGAAAACAAAGTGGAAAGCTTTTTTTCATGTCAGCGATTACTATAAAATTTTATGACCCAAAAGAACTCTGAATTAGTGACATATTTTACTGCCTGCTTTTGGTGGTGCAAATTTTTATATACATGTACTTCATCGAGTGCATTGTTTTAAACCCTCTGCTATTGAAATGAACCAGTAGTAAATGTTTTTGTTTTAATGGTCTTATCAATATTTAAGAGTACCTTTCAATGCTTGTATTTCTCCCTGAATGTAGGCCAGCGTTTCCTCCTGCGCCAACAGCCTCGTTCTGGCTTTCTCATCCTTACCGGAGACGTCTGCGACCATGTACCCTGATAGGCATATCAACAGGAATAATTTGTCAAGCATATTGTAAGGATGTCCCCTTCTTTATAGAACAACGGTTTGTTTTTATGAATTTCAGAGACACGGTAGGTGTGCACAAGTAAGAAGTTTCTTATCTCTCTCATACACTGTACATATACATGACTTTAACCTTACAATACATATGTTTCTATATTCGGATTGGTGTTTGTGATAATGAAATTAAGATATTGAAATTAAATACAAGAAAAGTTCTCGTAAAAACGAAAAATAAGCTAGCCTAGTGGTGCACTTTACAAAATATATACCGATCAATAAATAAATAAGTACATCGTTTATGTATCTTCATGGAGATTCTATTTAAATATGTAGATACATGTGCTTTATTGTAAATGCTGTCCAAGAAATATTGGCAAAGCAAACGATACTAAAAACATTATTCTGCGACGGATAAAATCATCTGGATAAATTCCAAGCATTCAGAATATTTGGAAGTTTTATCATCCAAATTTCGATTCCATGACCATAGTACGTAGTGAGACGGCATTTTATTGTTTATATGCATTCATATTTATGCAACCAATAAAACAAATCACACTTTTACATTTTGACTTGTATATATCATTCATATATTTCGTGTTGTGCTTCATGTTTTGATAATGAGTGTTATTATGCTAAAATCAGAATCTGTTTTTTTTTTTTTTTTTTTTTTTTTTTTTTTTTTTTAGATTTTTAGATTCTGATTTTAAGCTTAATTCACTGATCTTAATTCATTGATTCTAAGTCAATATCCAATATTTAATCTCAAATCGATAAATACTATTTCAGATTTGCATTTCAAATCGACTAATCATACTAATAATTTTAAATGTTGAAACCTCGGAAATACTCTAAACTGGTGGATTTTTCTTCTTCAAACAATAATTTCTCTGTTTCTTTCAGTTTTAATGTTTATGGTGCCCAGCGAAAATGATAAATTGCAGCTGCCTTTTGCGACTAATTTCAATCATATACGATCTCATACATCAACATTTATATACATATTATATGTCAGTTCAAAGATAAATGAATATTCAAAGTCTTTATTCAAATAAGCGTTTTACGGCGGCTATGACTTATAATGTTATTATAAGGAAATCATCAATATTCATCCGTATATCAAATATATGACTCGGAATATAATGAATATATAAGATCATGATTTTGTAATTATAAAGCCTTTAATTTTAATACTTATGTTGTCGTTTTGAATTATGGCATTTTCATCTTTCATTTATTTAATGATGACCGTATGCAAATGAATCAAGGCGAAAAAATAACTGATTAAAATGTCAGAAAAGATCAGATTCTAATTTACATATTTGTCATATTCATACATTTTGTAAATATTCATACGCGAGGAATTATATGCTTTATGTCAGAGAACTGAAAATTTTACACATCTCAAAATTTAAGAGGAAGTTTGAAAAAATGAGTTTCTATCTTTTATTCTCAAGTGGTTTTTAATATTTTATGAAAAATTTTACATATGAATTAAGACTTTTGTTGTAACTTATACAGTGTTATATTGCATATCGCAGCTGGTGCACCTACATTACAATATGTCCAAAAATTCTGCTATTTTTGAATTTCCCTCAGAGTATGAAAAAATCAAGATCGGTAAAATTTGGTTAAACAAACCCCATTATTTATGTAGAACCGTTCTCCATGATTCATCAAATCCAAGTACATGTCCCTTTGAACTAAATAAGTTATTGAGTACACCAAAACGCAAAAGGTGTAATATGAGTGAGTATATTTATATATTCATGGATACTACTTTTCGATCTATCTATGATTATAAAAAAAGAAAGATTTGCAAATTCCAATAAATCTTTGATCACTGAGCGATGTAAGTCCCATAATGGCATAAATCTACGTCCTGCAACTCTGCCTAGAACTCTTCAATTAAATATAAAAAAAACTTGACCTGTACTTGCACCAAAAGATGAATGCCCAAAGATTAATCAGTTTGTTATCTCCAGTAACAGAAAAGGTCTGGAAGATTGCATATCTCTTGTAAAAATAGATTAATCGAAACAAAACTCTAACTTAATCTGTATTACAATAAGATGTATTTGAAGACGTTAATATTTGTACCACTTGGCAGTGGACCAGGAGTCCCCGAGGGCACATGTAGCCAAGTTCGATCAACTTCGGTTGATCGTTTTTTCAACGCATTCGAACATTTCTGTTATTAAAATTATTTGAAAATTGTAAAACGTGGGTCCTGAAGCATCACATCCCATCCATCCTGCTGCGTTTTTAGATATATTTTTTATAGAACTTTCACACTGTTTGGTCATATTACATTGTTTAGATTGAGGATCATTGACGAGTGTTAAGTACCCGAAACGTGCACGTCTGGTCAACGTTGTAAAGTTATCAAGTTCTTAAATGTGAAGGCGTTAACATTCATATACTTAAAATCAGTTCATTATCTGCAATAGGACCAAAGAAAAGTCAGGAAAACCTAAAATTTAATGACATTTGCTAAGTCCAAGGACCATAACTCTGGTAAAAATAGGTCAATCGATACTAAACTCGAACTGGATATGTATCACACTAAAATGTATTCATATACCAAAATTCAGCTCAATATCTGCAACTGGACCAGAGAACAGTCCGGAAACTGAACATTTCATGAAATTTCCAAGTCCAAGGGCCATAACTCTTGCAAGAATAGGTCGATTGAAAACTTTTCATGGCGAATTTTACGTTTTATCTTATCAGCTCTATTGGTGAGATCTGCCCACGGTTTCCTCATTCTGAAAATCATGCGCGTGGGAACAAAAATCGTACAGTTTACGTGAAAAAAAAAAAATAAAAACGTTTTCTGAGTTTGAGTATATATTCTCAGGATGAATGGAATGGAGGGGATCTCCAACAAGACTCGGTTACAGCGCCAACAGCAACACACTAAACACAACACACTAAACACCCCAAGTGAAAACACACAGAAGACACACACAGCAAGAGACAAGGAACAGCAAACAAGACATCAAACATCGAACATAAAAGGCAACACATAAACAAACGAGACCAATGGGCAATCGGTGCCGACTTTGGACGGTCATCAGTCACGTTAGTAGCATATGGTGTGGTTTTTCTGGGTGTCCTTGACCTATTTACCCAGTTTTTATTTAATCAGGAATTAGAATCCTTGACCTATTTAGCCAGCTTTTATATTCTCAAGAATGAGACGCCTTGACCTATTTACCCAGTTTTTATTTAATCAGGAATTAGAATCCTTGACCTATTTAGCCAGCTTTTATATTCTCAGGAATGAGACGCCTTGACCTATTTACATAGCTTTTATATTCTCAGTAATGAGACTCCTTGACCTATTTACCTAGCTTTTATATTCTCAGGAATGAGACTCCTTGAGCTATTTACCTAGCTTTTATATTCTCAGGAATGAGACCCCTTGACCTACTTACGTAACTTTTATATACGCATGAAAGCGACTCCTTGACCTATTTTACCTAGTTTTCTATATTCTCAGGAATGAGGCTCCTTGACATATTTTCCTTAGCTTTTTATTCTCAGGAATGAGACGCCTTGATCTTGAGCTCGCTTGAGCCAGCAGAGCAGCGACTGTTATACCCATGCCATAGATTTTTTTAGATCCATTTACATAGAATCTGTGTAGCAAGAGGTCGCTAGTTTAACTATCTCGTTTGTGTTGTCACCTCACAGTGAAAGGTCTATGTTTATACAACAATTGACCTCCGTGTATACGAATAAGTGGGTTGTGTGCACGTAATCTCCATAACCACACCATTTGCTAAAAGCAGATAGCCGTCCAAAGTCGGCGCCGGTTGTACATTGGTCTCCTCCCTTTTATGTTTTGTCATAAATGTTTCAAATTGATGTTTCTGATCGTCTGTAGTTTTGCGATTTGTAGTTTTGTCCGATGTCATTTATGTGTCACTTTCTTGTGTGTTTTTTTTTGTTAATGACATCAGACAAAATTATAAATCGCAAAAATACACAACAATATTGTAAACCCACCAGAAATTGACACATAAATAACATCAGACAAAGCTACAAATCGCAAAAAGACACAACAATATTCACTAGAACATCATATAAAACAATCGAAACAGACGTACAGTAACATCAATTTGAAACATTTATGACAACACATAAAAGGGAGGAGACCAATGTACACCCGACGCGGACTTTGGACGACCATCTGCTATTAGCAAATGGTGCGTCATGCTGGAGGTACTTCCCTTTTCGTTTTACCTAGCTTTTATATTCTCAGGAATGAGACTCCTTGAGCTATTTACTCAGCTTTTAAATTCTCAGGAATGAGACCTGACCTATTTAGCTTTCTTTTATTTTCTCAGGAATGAAACTTCTTGACCTTTTTACCTTTCTTATATATTCTCAGGAATAAGACGACTTGACCTATTTACCTAGATGAACAGACGAATTAATGATTATGTTCTGCTATGTAATAAATTTAAATTCTTTAATACATTTCATTCGTTGTTGTACACGTATGCACATATGTCTAATAATGGCAGTATTTATCTTATAGCACCGGTCCGAGTCATTGCACTAATTACCCCTCTTGCCAAATTGCAAAAGTGTCAGGTCTATGTTTCCATTCATCATTCTGTGTCTTAATATGATTCGTTTAATATATAAGAAATTCTTGCTTTTTTAATATCTTTTATCCCAGAAAAAATTCTGCCGCCAGAGAACTGCTTTCTGGACAGAAATCTTTACAATCAATTGCTCACTGGCTTTAGTTTTAAAGGGGCATTTATTTTCTTATTTTTCCCCTACCGGCAACGCCGAAGGGGACTCTTACTTTCCTCTCGGTCTGTCTGTCCGTCCGTCCGTCTGTCCCATTTCCGGACTTGTTTTCGCTGTTGTTGCATATATTGAACTCAGTTTGGTATGTAGATATATCTCAATGTGATGCAGATCAAGTTTGAGTTTGATTTTGTTTGACCTTTTTCTACAAGAGTTATGGCCCTTAGACTTGTCAAATTTTATGAAAATTTCAGTTTTCAGGACAATTTTCGCTGTTGTTGCATATATTGAACTCATTTAGGTATATGGATACATCTCAATGTAATACAGATCAAGTTTGAGTTTGCTTTTGATTGACCTATTTTTAAAAGAATTACGGCCCTTGGACCTTGCAAATTTTATGAAAATTTCTGTTTTCCGAACTTTTTTTTCGCTGTTGTTTCATATATTGAACTCATTTTTGGCATGTGGATATATCTAAATAGAATACAGATCAAGTTTGAGTTTGCTTATGATTAACCTAATTTTACAAGAGTTATGGCCCTTTGACTTAACAACTTTTATTAAAATTTCCGTTTTCCGGACTTTTCTTCGGTTCTATTGCAAATAATGTACTGAAGTTTGGTATATGAATACATCTCAGTTTGATACAGACCAAGTTTGAGTTTGGTTTCCATTGGCCTATTTTTACAAGAGTTATGACCCTTGGACTTCGCAAATTTCATGAAATTTTCAGTTTTCCGGACTTTTTCATGCTTTTTATTGCAGATAATGACTTAATTTTTTATATGCGAGTACATAATAGTGTGATGTAGATCACGTGCGAGTTTAATTTAGATTGACTAATTTTCACAAGAGTTATGGCCCTTGGACATAGAAAAGTTTGTGAATTCATTTTCCCAGACTTTTCTTGGCTGCTGTTGCAGGTAATGAACTGATGAACAGAGATGCAGGACATAAATTTATGCCGCTGGTAGGTGACTTATATCGCACAGCGATCATTACACCAGTCATGCATGTTTCGGTATAAAATTTGGACTAAGGACATGGGCACGTCTAGCGATTCACCAGTCATGCATGTTTCGGTATTTGATATAAGGACTTTGGCACGTCTAGCGATTCACCATTCATGCATGTTTCGGTATTTGATATAAAGACTTGGGTAAGTCTAGCGATTCACCAGACATGCATGATTCGGATAACGATTCACCGTCAGTGATTCTTTAAGCCAAAATGATTCGTACTTGGAAAAAAAAATTGCATTGACACATAAGCATAATAAAGAATTAGCTCGCTTGACTCATTTCTATTAATCTATTATATGTGTACACATAAATGATTTAACATAGCGTCAAAGAATACTGCTAAAAAGGTAAAGTTTAACGTACAATACATTATACTATCAGAGCGGTCGTATTTTACATAATGAATGCACTATGCTAAAAATGAATCACTCACATGTACAGTACATAGTACCAAGAAACGGTTTGGTTATATGTGAGAAAATGCATGCCTTAAATTTTATTTCGTTCAAAAACCCTAGCTTGCAGTGTTATTAAGGAAAATTAAAAGGAATGCCATACAAGGAAATCTATGGCGCATGAAATTGTCATCCAAATATTCATTGTCAGGATCTAGTGCAAAAAATCAAGATAAGAATCATGTGTGGTATAGAAGCCTAAAAAACCATATGATTTAAATAGAAACAAACAAAGCTTCTTTCGAACTTTTTGCTTTTTCTGCAGGCACATTTTTCTTTTTGCAAAATGAATTTGTGAAAATTAATGAGATACATTCATACGGAGAAAATTTGTTTCAGTTTTGGAACTATTACGCATTGTTCTGTACATCTTCTCGAGACAAGTGTACATAATACCTTACTCCCCCTTGTCGGATATCATACATAAAACTGCGTCTCCGGAGAGTGTCGTAGTGGAGAGTTATACGACAAGATTATGAGTCCATATTATAATATTATACTTTCATATAGATGCAATTTTGGGAGTAAAAAGATTCTAACACATTTTAAACAAGCACTTAAATTGCTAGTTATTTATACAAATTTTCGGCCTAATAAGTCCCCACTACGACACTCACCGGAGACGCAGTTTTGTGTATGACATCGGACAAGGGGGAGTAAGGTATTACGTACACTTGTCTCGAGAAGATGTGTTCTGTATAGTTCGCATTTATGTACAGCCAATCATGATTCGTTTTCTACAGAATGTCCCATGATGTGGAATAATTGATAAACTTAATACACATTTATAGGTGATGCAAAGTAGTGGCGGAGTCATGAGCCTTCTCGTTGCATATTGGTCCAAGAACACATAAGATGAAGTAAAGGTTTAGATGAATTTCTTTATGTTCATCACTGTACCTTCAAATTAAAGAAAACACAAAATGAATGCCCGAGGTCACACGACATGCACATATTGGGAAATTATGGGATGTTGTAAGAGCTTGTTAAAATGTGGAAATTCTAGTGCAGAATAAAGACAAAATATAGCAATTTTGTACGAAAGCATAGAAGGGACATGGTGAGAAAAATATATATATCGTGCGCACGACTTACTTACTCGTGTGCACGACTTTATAACTCGTGCACACGAGTTAGTAAGTCGTGCGCACGAGTTAGTAAGTCGTGCGCACGAGTTAGTAAGTCGTGCGCACGAGTTAGTAAGTCGTGCGCACGAGTTAGTAAGTCGTGTGCACGAGTTAGTAAGTCGTGCGCACGAGTTACTAAGTCGTGCGCACGAATTTCTAAGTCGTGCGCACGAGCTACTAAGTCGTGAGCACGAGTTACTAAGTCGTGCTCACAAGTTACTAAGTCGTGCGCACGAGATAATTTTTTTCTCACCATGTCCCTTCTATGCTTCCGTAATATTGGCCAAGACAGGAGGGGATAGGGGTGTTGACAATTTTCAAGTCTGGGTTCGTGCATTCAAACTCTTAGTCAGTTACTGTTCGCTTGATCTTGGTCATTAATCGTAACGTCCTCATTTTTCATCCTTGATTTGTGTGAAATCGCCCATCTCCCGTAATGATCGCCGCTAATGAAACGACATTTGGTATTCTAAAGGAATCAAAAATTCATTCCAAAAGTATTTACGAGCAGTGAGTCTATTTTCATCAAGTATTTTAATGTCACATGTTTGTAAAGCGAGTCTTGCCATGACAATCATGACCCTACTTTATGTCTGACATATTTTCAGTTTCTGTCCATTGTATACTAATTGATCTCAGTATGAACACTTCAAGATCGCCATTTGATCTTTGATTAAAAAGAACACGTGCAAAATAAGATGAATTTACCCTCTGAAAATAAGTTGTTTTGCTTGTTCAAAATGAATTGCTAAATATCCAGTCGATAGCATTTTCATTTCTTTTCTGGACTTTGCTTTGTCTTTATGTCGATTTCAAATGGGAAATCTTTTACCTATCTGAAAGTTGGTCAGACTTTTTAAAACGTTATTGAACACGAACCGAACTCTCTTTCATTTAGCAGAACACGGGCTGTTTTTCGTATGACCGATTCTTAGAGACATTCAGTTGATACCTTTTTATATATTAATGTTATTTATGTCTTCTTTGTGAAAATAAACAACAAAGTATATGAATAAGTTACAGGCTACATGTACATAACTTTCATAGTCTTTGGTCATATTTCATTTTTTTAGATTGAGGGTCACTGACGAGGGTTAAGTACCCAAAACGGTCTGATCCAAGCTGCAAATTTATCTGTTCTTAGATAATGCTATATATTTGAAGACACTGGTGAGGAATTTTAAATCCTAGAAACTTGTTCGGGAGATTATGATTGATTTGAAATATTTTCAAGAATGTTACGAGGCACAGTTCAATTTTCTCCATAAAGCATTTCCAATATTTAAACCTTTCTGTGTTCGTCTTATTTTTCATCTTATTTTTTTGAAGGTTTCTTTGTTAATGCGATAACAGGGGTACTCACATTCATACAAATAAATACACATCTCACTTTTCTTTGTTTTTAATTATTGTTATTTTAGCTCCAGGCTGACTTATGTTTTACGTCATTTACAATGACACAGCGCATAAGATACTCATTGTAAATTGACGACAACGTGCAAGGTCGACATTCCCTTTAGCCAACCGTTAAAGTTAATAATGAGGCATGATCACCAAGAATTTTTTGCTATGACCTCAGTATTGGGCAAGTATCAGGTACAATAGGCGGGTATAGAATATTTTTCAAAATAGTGGCCATGCCGTCATAGGGGATCCAGCATGCGATTTAGAACAAAATTATACCGAAAACAGGGGAAAAGTCATTACTTTTGGAAAATTCCCAGGGAAAGAGGGTCCTGACGTCAAACCCCACCCTTAATCTGTGCTTGATTAGTGATGGTCATGATAAACACATCTGATTTGAGAATGAATTATTTTGCGAATGTCTATTCATTCATGGTATAAAACATGTAAAATTTATGATGATGGGAGAAAGTAAGACAAAGGCTAAAGTCCATTTGTTGAGTAAGAAAAGCAAAAATTTCTCCGTCTCCAAAACAAATGAACTGTCTCAAAATATGTCGTAGAAGAAATTATCAAAAATGGCTTATATTGCGGATCCAGGATTTAAACCGAAGGTGAGCTCAAATTTAAACAAGACAGATTTTAATGTAAAATTGATGTATAGATATAACACTTTTTAACAAATGCAGGTTTCAACAAATGTTACAGGTTTTCATTTTGTATACATTTAGTAAATTACTTCTAGATCTTTCTGTTCTTTTCTTTTTATCTATTAATTTAAACAAATCACTTGTCATGAAAGTCAAATACTACATTGCCTTGTCAATTCATCTGGAAAAAATGTTATTAAATATTATTTCGGATGGGACCAATGACTTCCTGTTTATATTATATTATATTATATTATATTATATTATATTACATTATATTATATTATATTATCGTCCCCGATTACACTTGTAGGGCATGCAGTCCTTCTTTATACATTTCATTCTCTGATTGTAATGATACTATGATATAACCGCTGTTTTCTATCTAAAGAGAAATAGGAAAGGTTACAAATCTATTAATTGGAGGGATACATGCACCCTTGAAATTGCCGAAAATCCTTCATTTCCCCGTTTTTACGATTTTCCCCCAAAACATTCATAGGCAGGACTCCACAATGGACCTGATCCTTATCCAGATCTGCCCTTGTATTTGATGTACATGTATGATGTATTCAGTGATCACACGTGACATCCATGACGTGAAGCGTGTTCCTCTTTGTATGAAGGTGGTGAAATGTCTCTGACCTAATTAGTTATATCAGTAAATTAAAAGAAATCCATATTTTACACACCATTACGAAAGGTAGAAAAAGCACGAAGACCCAGATCACATAAATAGTCTTAGTTTAGACATTTGTTTGTTATGCAACTGACATTGGGATTAATGAAATTAATTTTAGAGGACATTTAAAGAAAAATTGCAAGATAACGTATTGCCCAAAGTAATACTGACTGATATTAACAAAACTTGAACAACTAGCATCCACTTCCAATATCTCAAAATATCTCTCAATTATAATAATATAGAAGTGTTCCAACTATTTACCTTCTTAAAGAAAAGTCTAATTTGAAAATGAAAAAAAAATCGAATGTAATTCAATAGCATCATCTAAGAGTAGATAATTTTTCAGCATGGACCAGACATGCACGTTTCGGGTACCAAACCCTCGTCAGTGATCCTCAATCTAAATAATGTAATATGACCAAAAAAGCGTAAAAGTCATTGATGAACGCTTACAAAGTGAGTGGTCTTATTTTTCACATACCCCTAGGTTCAGCACGGTGTCGAAAAGACCCGACTCTTGTGACGGATCTAGTCTCTATAAGATCTCATGATCAATTTTGAAAGTATATGCATTGATTTCAGATATATATATCAGAAGTATAGGTCCACGTAAGAATCAGGCAGGGGTGATACATCAACATTTTTTTTTTCAAAACAAATCAAACATATGATATTCATTTCTCAAGGTAGCGATGGTGAAGCGAGATATTCACCTCATAATTTATAAAGAATTATACAGGAAAAAAATGGTGGGAAAAATTTCTCTATATAATCTAAGCAAATCTGCTACCCCTGTAACTTTCTTCACCATCCAAGTATGAGGAAATTCCTTCAGAACATTCATATGGACGCTGATTTGAACACATTTCAAGAGAAAAAAGTTCTGCAAAAATTATAAGGTTTTTCAACTGCCTGATCATTACGTGGACTTGTACTCAAGAATTTCTTGAAAGGATTTCACCAAAGAAAGGAGGGAATCTCCAACAAGACAGTTTAATTACCCACAGCGAAACGTAGAAACAACCTTATAAGAATACACAGAGAACAAAAAGTGATGAAAAAAGGGACAAAGAACAACAAGTACGACAGCATATCACTTTAGAAAACACAAAAGTTAACACATGGGCAAATTGGCAATATTAATGCCGACTATAGCAATTTACAGAACGACTGATATAAAGTAGATTTTTTTTGGCTGGGTATATATAATATTATAATTATGTTGATTGCTATCATCTGAGTCTTATTTTTGTGTTTATAAAGCCCAAAAGGACTGAAATGAGACAGAGGAAGTAGAAAAGTTATCATCTGGCAGTACATATTGTTCAGATCAATGGTTCTAGAAATGACAGGGGTTTTACTGCATGTTATCAAAGAATGAAAGTGAAATATAAAGAAATATAAAACTCCTATTAGAATCCAAACATTCTATTGGCATAAAAAGCCTAGGGGAGTACAAATGGAAACAAAACAAAGGATATAATTGGAACCCAATTCAGATGAGAACAAGTGTCATACCGTGATACACGTAAAACACCTTCGCCGATCCTCGCAGACCAGCAAACCGTCAAGTTAACAAATCGACGTCCATTATGGGCTCAGAAATCGCTGTTTCCCAGCTTCTCTTTGACTTAGAGCTTTGAAATTTTCAGGAATTGTTGAAATAACATTTCTAAATAGAAGTCTAATCGGAGTTGTTTAACGAATTATTGATAACAGAAAAAAACTGCACAAAAAGTTTGGTGATCGGCGACCTCATGGCTTTTAACGTGTTTCCCTTTCTTTTTAACACACGTACATTGATATTAATTATTGGGCAAATTCATTAATGAGTTTGCACCCTTAGCATTTTTTATGAAAATAATCGGATTCCTTTCTACCAGAATGTTTCATGCGTAGCAAGTCTCTATAATGCCAACTTTGACAGAAGTTGATCCTTTCTCCTATTCAGGAATTATCTTAAATGAGAAAAAAAAAACTAGTTTATTTAGAGTACGCCTTAAACAAGAACCGATAATAATTTGAAGAAAAAAGTGTGACGTAGTGTAAACCCAAAAAGGTTATCAAAAACGAATTATTTATTTCTTCGTAAAAACGCTCAGAGAAAATTTCTGTCATAATACTCTCTTGCAAATGCCCTAGATGTCATTTTAGTGCCAATATATTTGGGGTTTTCACAGCTGTGCAGAACGTTTTCGGATCAAGAAGGATTCTAAAAAGAAGAAAGTTTTTCTCGGTATTACACCAATAAGATATTTCGGTTTACATTTTGAAAACTTCTTGGAAAATCGCTTCGAAAGGAAAGAAGAAATAGATCCACACAATCATGCTTTTTGTGTGTTGCAGTGTGGTTTACTTCCTAATAGAACAAATGACCACAATGAGCAGTGCTGACAGTAATTTCGCAATTACTTGTAACACAAATCTGCAAAAATTGTAAATGTCAACATGCAAGATTAAAATTATGATAACACTCTCTATACAAGGCATATGAGAATAAAATTTAGTACCTTCAACGATTTACGTGATTTTTACAGACACTGTGCATGTTTCTTTGTCATTAAAAGGTTACCACGGTCGGATTTTTTTAGGATCTGTTGAAACCTCTATTAATCACTAGATTAAAAAAGAAATTATATAAATTGATAGTAAGTGTGCATGACTGTCAGACCGTTATTTGATTTTCTTAAAACTGTTTTTCTCGGAGTTAGGAATGTAGGGGTTTTTATAAGTCTTATATATGTCTGTGTCACGTGTACTCCACGTCGTGTGTTTCTTGAGACCACCATGGAATTCAGAGTTCGGAGGTTGGAACGAAGAGAGACAGTTGTGTTGCTGAACGTGTAACCCAAATTTTAAAGAAATATTTTTGATACTTAGTTTAACTTTTCAGAGAATTACATCAAGTTGAAAGAATTGTCAGTATTGAAATATATGTTCTAATGTACCAATTTTGTTGCACTAGGCACGTGTATCGGATATTTCCGTACTTCATGTCAAACAGTTTAAATAAAGCAAAAGTAAATTTTCCTGGCGCCATCTACAATACAGAGCTTTAATTTTACTACTTTATAACTCAGTTTAGCTTTTACTAGTCTCTGTAAGTAACCAAAGCTGAAAACAAAATTTTCAAGATCATAATACTTGTTTTTCCAGGATGACAGTCTATATAATTTTAATTTACGATTGTTCTGTCATTTCGATACCAATTTTGCTTTAGATTTAAGGTATAAAGCACGGTCCATTTGATATTATGGGGGGGGGGGGGGCTTGGTTTTTTTTTTTTTTTTCGAAAAAATAATTTCTTTGAATTTTGATGAAAAAATAGATTTGCTTATGGTGTGTTAGACAAATAATCTTGCTCTTACAAGTAATCTGAATTTGAAGAATTACCATAAGTTTCGCTACTAATTCCTGAAAATTTTCCGGCTCGCTTCGCTCGCAGCAGTTTTCAATTTATATGAAAATTTTTGGCTCGCTTCGCTCGCCATAGTTTTCTATCAAATCATTCATTTTAAATGGCAAAGTTCATACTTGAAAAATATCAAAAGAATGCATGGCAAAGGAAAAAGGGCTCCCTTAGTGGTTTTTAAAAATATATTATCAATATTAATGCATTACTATTAATAGATACATCTATCACCATGGAGTCCTGGGTCCTGTACACAGCCAATTGTGCCTCACATGAAATTCATGTGAAATTTACATGAACTTTACATGAAAGTTCACATAAAATTAATGTGAAACGAGCACGAACATTTACATGAAATTTTTCACATGAAATTCATGTGAAGATTTTTACATGGATGTTATGTGAATTCAGTTTCCTGTGAAGGTCAACTAGAAAAATTCATGTGAAATTCATGTGAAGGAAATTTATGTGAAATTCATGTGAAATATTTTTCACATAAATCTTATGTGAAATTGATATGAAATTTACATGAACATTCATGTGAAATTTACATGATGCTCATTTCATATGAATTTCATGTGAGGCACAATTGGCTGTGTAGCATCATATCCCAGCCATTTTGCTATGTCTTTCGGTATATTTCGGACATAATTTTCACAAATTTTCGACATATTACATTGTTTAGATACCCGAAACGTGCATGTCTGGTCCATGCTGTAAATTTGTCTGCTCTAAAATGATGCTAATGAATTTGAAGACGTTAAACATTTGTACCACTTGACCAAGAGTCCCCGAGGGCACATGTAACCAAGTTCGATCAATTTCGGTTGGCCGTTTCTTCAAACGCTTTTGAAATTTCTGTTTACAAAATTTTCTCAAATTTCTAAAACCTGGGTCCTGTAGCATAATATCCCAGCGATTTTGCTACGTCTTTAGGTATATCTAGGACATAATTTTCACAAATTTTCGACATATTACATCGTTACGATTGAGGATCACTGACGAGGGTTAAATATCCGAAACGTGCATGTCTGGTCCATGCTGTAAATTTGTCTGCTCTAAAATGATGCTACTGAATTTGAAGACGTTAAACATTTATATGCAAGCTTTGAAAGGAGAACTTTTTTTTTCCCCAATTTACAATTCTAAATTCGAAAATTTGTCTAGAAAACCCTCTCCTCAGACCCTCTTACTTGTATCTTATATATATATTTTGTTTACGGGGGATTATATTGTAAAATACTTCTATCTCTGTTTAGAAGCGAATTAAATTTTTCATAAAAATAAAGTAATATTTAAGAGTTTTGAATAAAAATAAAGAATTTCTATTGATAAAAACAAACATTCTTAATATATTGCACATCACTTGGCAGAAAAAAAAAATCTTGCTCCATCTTTCAAATTGTCAACTATTGGATGTTTAATGATTTTTTAAAACGGGTATATGGGTATGCTTTCCGTGCGAAACTGGCCCAAGAGTTGTGGATTAAAATTTCGGCGGGACAAAAAAAAAAATGTTTTCTTCCCTTTTTATTTTTTCCACTTTATGAGCTTCTACTGCATTTTAAAATCATTTTAACAATGCTAATGTCGTTCAAGTTTCTTCAAATTAGCATTTTGTCCCCTAAGAAAAATATTGGTATACTTTTAGTGGTATCCTAGTAGAAGTTTATAGATGAATGCATTTGTGTATGTATTTTTTCATAAGAACTTGAATTTTTGAATCTTAAATGAAAATTATATTTCGCAGGAAACTTTGCAATTGGGTTATGGTTAGGGTTAGGGTCATAAGTTAGGATTTTGCAATTTTGCAACCGTGAAATTTGCTATGATATTTCTTTATCCTAAAGCAGTCAAACCAATATGAACCCAAATTAGTTTTTGAGCAAAATTACTGTTTCTATAAATAGCACAATATTTTATGCAAAAAATCAACATTTTGACTCCAAAACATAGAGTTTAACTCAATGTTCGAATCCCTAATTACTACTACCTCACTTTTAAAGAGTATGATGAAAGGCATATATTCTGATGTTTGAATCTTTGGTAGCAGAACTCATGCGAAAATGAATTTTCTTTCCTATTTTCGGCGATTTTTCATCGAAAAATATGCATTTTTCCCAAAAATACCTATTCAATAATGAAAATTGCAAGGAATATTATCTTTTCTGAAATAATGTAACAAACTGAAGTTATAACATTTATCGTTTATGTCGATTTTAAATATTGCGTGATATGAAAATAAGATTATCTCCCTGCAGTCGCAATCCTTACCTTAAACAATGCTTTGACAGTCATATGTAATTATGACGTCACGATGTATAAGTTGATAAACGGACATTAGGCTATCAAATTGTATTTTGATTGCATTCATATGCTTTCGACTTCGGCCTATAAGGAGAGGTCTATTGATCACGATAATGTCTCACTTGCGTAATGATTTTTAGCAAAATCATATATAACTATTCGAAAAAGAAACTTTTGATGAAGAATCCAAGTTTTAAACTCAGGTGTTACAAACAATTCCTAAAAATGATCTTTCCTTATTCATTCAACCTTTTTTTATATCTGTGAATCGAGTTCAAACCGTAAGCTTCTTAAATGTGAAAAAATGCGAAGAAGGCTAATGCGGAGATGAAAAGAGCGTAAGTATAATTACATTAAATATATGACCATCAAATAAAATTAAATGATAATGTCTGACACAGCTTTATGATGAATTAGAGGACGTGTTTAAACAGAGTTTATGCTAAATTAAAATAAGCAGTACTTATTGTCTGGAATGTCATGTAGTGTCTGAAGATTAAATGGAATCGGGAAATATAATCTAATTACCAATTATAATTTTATTTTGATTTCATTCGATCACAAACGTATCCCTGTCTAAATGTGTCTGAAAGACATCTAGCTCTGAGAACAAAAACTGTATATTTGGTACTTGCTCTGGCATAACGTATCAACTGAGATATGAAAATGATATGAAAATATATGAGAATTTAATATTCGAAACACGTGTCTGGTGCATGTAAATTGGTTTGGAATTGTAGAGAGTTGGAACCCTTCGACATTATTAATATAGACACTTATTTCACGTTGCAGTGTGGAGCAGTTAAAATCGTTCCCCTCGGCCTGATGTTTGTCAAGTGTATTAATTACTTCTTTCCAGCTCTGTCACCTGAAAGAAGCTTTGTTTTGGCCTTTTATCAATGAGACATAACATATATTTTTTTTGCTATTTCGGATATTAGCCATTTCACCGATAAATATCATCGAAATGAGTTTAACATCTTAGCACCATCCCTCCAATGCTATTTTGAACATAGATTTTATTTGGATATGCTACTGAATCGACCCTACAGGAAATTTGGAGCCGCGCGCTCTCTGTAATGTAAATGTAAAAATCTAACTTCAAAAAATTAAAGAGGGCGCTACTGAAACTATTTATGGTGGCGCCGCTGAAAGCATCACTGATGAGAATTTGATATTCGAAACACGTGTCTGTTTCATGTAAATTGGTTTGGAATTTTCTTCAAGAAGGTAGAGAGTTGGAACCCTTCGACATTATGAACACGCCATAAGCAGGCGATGAAGGGATGTTGCTACTCCTCATAAAAGGAAAGTTTGGGAAGCGGAAACTGAAGTCGTCACGCTTGTCATAGGGTGAGGTTTTCATGTGACCATAAGTGTCCTAAGACAGCATTATCTCCAAATAGGATGCTGAATTAACTGTGTGTAGTCTTTGTGTTTGATGTTTCTGTGTTGTGCGTTGACGTTCCTTGTCCCTTTGCGTCTCTTCCTGTGCTTGTCTGTTCTGTGTTTTTGCATTGGATGTTTTGGGGTTTTGCAGTGGGTGCTGCAACTTGGTGTTGTTGGATTCCCTTCCTTTGTTTTGTCTCTGTAGTTTTTTTTACTTTATGCTCCGAAGGTTGATGGGCAGATGATGGACAGTAACTGTAAGTGAAGTTAAAGCCAGAAGTATATTTTCCCTTCAGGGACCAAAATTGTTTGATTCAGCTTCGCACGAGTAAAGAAAAATGTCCACAAGGAATGGGGCAAAATTTGTTCCCATTTGAATTCCGACAATATGTTGGAAGACCTTTCCTCCAAACACCACAAAAATGTTGCCGATCAGTAAGTTTAACATCTGATAATATCTCTTTCAGTGTACATATTTTCAGAATCGGACTTTTCTTTTACAAAGAAGGTTTCATCATAGTTAACAATAATCAATTTATATTTGCGATTGCTGTTCCTGCTAGTGAACGCACTACTTATAATTGTGGCGAGTCCTTCGTTCAATTTAGAAAGTTGGATTGTTGTGTAAATGCCGAAAAAATTCACAGCTTTTATCGAATAGACACTACTGTCATAAGCGGATTTAGATGTTCTAAAAGTTCCTTCGAATTCTTTAAAAATACCGCTTCGTAAATATACCGTCGAACAATATTTTTGAAGTACAGATTTGATCTGAGATAAAAATTGGCTAGCTCGATATAGATTTGGTAGAACATCTTGAGGAACCAGCTATGAAACATTGTACGGATTTTTATGCAGTTTAGGGATAAAAGTATGGTAAGCTTTTGTCAAAGCCAAAGAAAGCGAGAATTGATTTGAGGTTATCTTTTATTTCTGAGGCAAAAAGGTATATTGGGGTGTATGTAGGATTTCCAGGTGTCGAATTTAAATTCAACTCGTTTTTATCAAGGCTGTAGAAATAGTACTTTATTGCAAGTAAATGTGTAACTATTTGAGGATTTGTCTGCTGGTGTGATGACCTAATGTTCTTGGAAGAAGGTAAGCTCTGTGATAACATCAGGGTCTTTAAAGATAGACTCAAATCTGGTGTTCCCAGTTGATTGTAAATAGTAAATGCTAAATAAAAGTAACCGTCCGTTGGATTTTATCGATTTGGAAAGGTTGTCGAGCTGTACATCCATTTTCTTAGCCCAACGTTTTGCATATTTCTCAAATGAGTCTATGATAATTTTGAAAGTTTGGTTTCATGTAAAGGATGCCCCATTGTCCAGAATGGTGCAAACCATTTGAACCATCCAACCACAAACTATTCTTGTATTTTCCGAAATGGAAGTAACCGGATGTGAACTTTCTGCCGAACTGAAGTGACGGATCTCGCATTCAATATATTATCCTAAATTGGGAATTCGCTTCTGTTCATGTGGCGGAGGTTTTTGTTTGTTTGCTTTGGTTGCTGTTTTATCCTGATTTTGAATACCTTCGATTTACGAGTTTCTTAATTATCACTTTTGTGCTGTGTATTGGGATATGGTCATTATCCATATTTGTCATTCAAAATCTAGAAGAAAGTTCAACAACTACATTGGTACATGTGTATCTCTGCTGTTGGATTCTATAAGCCCCTAAGATATCGTTCGCCTAGTTTCGAAATGACTCGGCACTTGACTTGAAATATATTTTCAAATTATCTGGAACAAAATTCAATTGACGTTATCTTAACCTAAGGGGTCTCTCCCTCATAGCAAAACTTTTGCTTCTCATTCATGTAATAACATTTTATTTGGATTTCCTCTTTTCGTCTTCATGCATCACTTATGAGAAACAACTTGTCACATTGCGCATATGGTGCACTGAAATTTTATAATAGAACATAAATTTAATGTTGACAATTTAGTTAATGATACCGGATGATGTCCCGTGTGTGTTTCCACTGTGACCTCTGTAACGTCGTTTTGTTGTGGATCTTAATAAAAACATAATTATGGAAAAGAAACTTAACATTTTTATTTCAATATAAAATTTATTCGAAATCATTTTCCCATCAAATGAAAACACTCTTAACAGTCTGATCTTTGTTCTATTTGCTTGCGCGATTATTTGCAAAATGGATTCGGAATCACATTCAATTGTAGATACGATGCATTCTATTTAACTGTTTTCCTGATTATTTCCTGTTTCAGCATAACAAATCTAGATTTGTGTTTTTTTTTCTTCGTTTTTGTTATTTGTATTGTCATCAAATTGTCTGTATGACTATCCTACAATTATCCTGAATAATCATCTCACCCTCTTCGGTCATATTTCATCGTTTAGATTGAAGATCACTGACGAGGGCTGAGTACCCGAAACGTGCATGTCTGGTCCATGCTGCTAATTTATCCGTTTATAAAATTATTGATGCTACTGAATTTGAAGACGTTTAACATTTTATTAGTTATAGCTATTTTCCTTTTATACTAAAATAATAATACGATATGAATAAAAGAATATTCATGTTAAAATGTCACTGATATGTAAACTTAGTTGGTGCTGCAACCGGGTTTTGTTGGAGATCCCCTCCTTTCTTTTAGCTTTGAATTTGGAGAATTCAGTGCACGCACACCTCGGGCATCAAAATTAAGTTGTGAAACATATTAAAAATCCACGAGTATTTTTTTCTCTATAATATTTCTTTGCAACGACAACCCCAGTAAATCAATTTAATTGTGTCGTGTAAGACCGTCAAGATTAAAAAAAACATCATGTTAACAAGAATGGTTTAAATAATAATAGCAATGGTCCTTCTTTTGTAATTCTTGTGAGAGAGAATAATGTCATATCAGAATAATTCACTATCTGTAACCAATTCACCAATCTTGCTAAATCAATCCATAAATTGATATTAGGAGATTGGTATTATAGGAGACTCTGACTCTCCCCGGGCACCTGGTCTCACTTCGGAGTGTTGTTCATTCCTGAGTTCGCAGCCATTCCGATGGTAATTCTCACGATTTGGCCTTGCCTTCTCGACTTTGAGACTGAATAACTCTTACACTTTTAGGTACTTCTTTTATGTTTATTTGATTGTATTGGATTTCGATTCCGATATCAGTAGTCCCCCCCGGGGGAATTCATGGGACTTTTATTTTTGATAAAGGGATGTCCCCTTAATATGAAAAGGGACTTGTCCACTTGAGCCATGGATCGGTTAGTAGTTTTGGGTGAATGTTAAACGTCTTTAAATTCAACAGCATCATTTAAAACCTGATAAATTTACAGCATGGACCAGACATGCACGTTTCGGGTACTAAACCCTCGTCAGTGATCCTCAGTCTAAACAATGTAATATGGCCAAAAAGTATGAAAATTATTATGTCCAAAAATGTACCAAAAGACGTAGCAGAATGGATGGGATATGATGCCACAGGACCCAGGTTTTATAAATTTCAAGAAATTTTGTAACAGAAAATTTCAAATGCTACATATGCTCTCGGGGACTTTTGGTCCACCAGCAGTGAGACTCACCAAGTAGTTCAAATGTTAAACGTCTTTAAATTCAATAGCATCATTCAAAACCTGATAAATTTACAGCATTGACCAGACATGCACTTTTCATACATAAATTTCTAATCAAAAACACTGAAAATGGAAAAATTTTACAAATTTTTTACGAATAGATATTTGAAAAATTAAACCATTTGAATGTATAGTGTGTTTGATCTTCTTTCAGATAAAATAGATTTTAAGATTCAATTTCTACTTTTCATGTGTATTTTATATTAAAAACAAGTATTTTTTATTTAAATCATCGAATATATGGGAATTTTTTTTTATAAATTTTAAACGAATAGAGAGAAAAATTAAACCATGTGAATGTATAGGAGTTTCAATCTTCTTTCAGATAACATATTTCAAATTTCTTATTTCTAATTTTCATGTGGTTTTTTTGGCGGTGGTGGTGGTGGTGGGGGGGGGGGGGGTTAAAAGTCGATATTGTGTAAAATTTCACAGAAATTTTAGGTAATTTTGACTTTTTCCAGCTTTTCAGCTCTACATTATTGCATATAATCATTCATTGATGGTTTCATAGATGGTTTAGAAAATAACTTTGTGTCCTCCCTCAAATGAGATATATTTTGTATTGTTATTCTCTTGCAAAAGCCTCGAAATTGATACGAAACCTGCGTTTTTAGTGAGTTTTAGATAAAAATAAAGATTTTCCTCCGAAAATGTATGTAATATTGACAATATTCTCGTCTGGTTCATTTCACTTGATCACTCATATATCATTTAATCATACGAAGCCTCTCTTGCTTTGATATTATGAAAATATGAAAGGAGTATATTAGTACGGTGACCAAGTCTAAAAAAGTGCTCTATTTTAGGAGTTTAATGTCCACTCCTAGTGCAAGGCTATATTTGGTATCAAATGAAAGGTTATGGCCTAGGGTTTACGATTTGACATGTCGTCAAAACTTTTACGGGTGCCTACTACGTCAAATTTGACGTTGAAATGACGTAATAAAAAATGGTGGAAAATTCTCATATTTTGAACGCTAATGTAAATCTTTCTTCAAATTTGCTGAAATGAGACAATTTCGCCTGCAGAATCGAAACATCCTACCGATTCGTAGTTTAGAAGTGGTTTAAAGTAATTTTCATTCACACTCGAAGACAATTTCTGAACAATACTACAATTTTAACAAGCATGTTTGACAACACTTTACTTCTGAATTTTGATTTCGAATACTTTATGTTCTTGAGTATCTTTAATGTTCATTTTTTTAATGTTGATATGTTTCGATGGTACTTTAGCCCTTTTTTTTATCAATATATCAACAAATATTTCTTCCAATTATGAGAAAACGCTAGTAGCGACCAATAGAGATTAGTAGTGTATGCTTGTCATGCGTTCTTTAGTTGTTAATACGTCTTCATGTATGATGTCGATTTGTGCATACCTCTTGATCCTTCGAAACCTATCTTGTGTTCAGCATAAATCGCCTTTTCAGACAAAAAACATGTTTCAAAGAAATTTCCATTGGAAAAATGAGGGTTTATTTTGTTGCATAAAAGGCCTTTTTGGGTGAAAAACATGGTTTTAAAGGAAATATCGCAGAAAATAGGAAGCAATGAATATATCATTTGTATTCATCGTAAAATAAAAAAAAATGAAAGACGCGATTTAATTTTGAATGCTCTTTCGAATAATAAAAAAATTACATTCTTACTCCTAGGTAAAGTTGCAATTTGGTCTCAAAAAGTTTGATTTTTGTGAAAAATTGGCAATGCATAAATCTGTCAAAAGGACAAGAGCCATTACCTTTGATTTTTACTTTGATGATACTAAATTTCTTAACCTTAGATGACTTTACGCCGTGATAAAGCAAAATTCATTCATGTTAAATGGAGTATAGTTTATTGTTTGCGACGTCATATGACGTCATTTTTTAAGTAAGGCACTGCATTCTGCCGTTGTTTGTGTAAGTACAGTGCATTGATCAGTATCAATTTACCAAAAGAAATGAAAACACATATTGCTACATTGAGGAAGTGAGTGAAATATTTATTTGTTTGAAGAATTAAAGCATGTAATGTTAAAAAAATCTACATAGATGCAGAACTATATGCATTCACTTATGCACAGTTGACGTGAAGTCTGTTACGTTTTGTCGACATGTCGTATTAGATTTGATTCAAATCAGGTTGAAAGGGCGTTATAAACCACTAGCAGTTGAAAGAATAAACAAATACATTGGGCGGATCCAGGACTTTTTCAAAGGTTGAAGAGGTGTTTGAAGACTTTAGATATTTTAGGAAGATGGAATTAAGATGATTTCATATTATACGCAAAATGTATCAATTTGCCTTATATCGCAATAATATTGCATATTATTTCGGAAGCATTGCATTACTTTGCAATAATATTCCGTTCTATTTTGCAATATAATTGCGTTATTATCTTAATAATATTGCGTCATTTTGCTATAATGATGTGTCATTCCGCTAAGATTATGCGTTATTTCGCAATTCTTTTACGTTATTTCTCGGAGGTATTGCATTTTATCGCTATGTCGCAATAGATATGCATTATAGTTATGCGCTTTATGAATGGTTGTCATCATCAACAAACAGGAAATACTTACCTGATGTGTACATCAATATGTACATCGAGACAATAAACGAATCTGACAAGTTTCCATGGAGCGGTTGCGACAAGTGTTACATGCAATCAGGACGCTGACTCCCCCGCCCCCTTCCCGGGCACCTGATCTCACTTCGGAATGCTATTCATTCCGATGTTTGCAACCGTTACTATGGAAATTCTGATGACTTTGCCTTGCCTTCTCGACTTTGAGACTGAATAACTGATAATTACTTCTTTAAAAATGTTTATTACAATTATATTGCGTGATATTGCAAGAATAGCGCGCTATTTCGCAATACTATTTCGAAATTGTTCAGACGTATTGCATAAGATCACTATGTTTTGCGAATCTATATATACTTTTGCGATATCACGCAATATTATTGCTATATATAACACAATACTATTGTGAAATAACGCAATATTATTACTATATTACGCAATTTTATTGCGATATGACGCAATATCCTTGCTATATACACAATATTATTGCAACTTTATTGCAATATAATACAATTCTGTTGCGATAAGATTGCATTATTAGGCAATAGAATTGCGCTCTTACGCATTTCCATTGCGCTAAAACTCAATATTGTTGCGTTACAACGCAAAATTATTGCAATAAAATGCAATTTCATTGCGATAGAATTGCGTTATTAGGCAATAAAATTGCGCTATAACGCAATATCATTGCGACATAACACAACCTTATTGCAATATAATGCAATATTATTGCGATAAAATTGCGTTATGCAATATAATTGCAGTAAAACGCAATACCATTGCAATATAACGCGATTCTATTGCGATATAAAGTAATACTTTTGCGAAATAAAGCAACACGTTTGTGATATTACACAATATCATTTCGATTTGACTAAATACAGTTGCAAAATAACGCAAAACTATTGCGAAATTGCGTAAAATTATTGCAAAATTATTATAAAACAACGCAATAAATAATTGCTATTTTCAATGGAGCAAACGGGCTTCGGTGAATTTAAAGTAATCCCCCCCAAAAAATGTTATTTTTGCATGAAAAATGAACATTTTGTGCCCCGAAGAATTTTTATTTTGTGTTTTAATGTGCCAATATAAATCAACATATGATGCCCGAATTACATAAGAAATAAGTGTGAAATTTCAACAACATATCACTTAGATTTGGTACATCTTAGATTTGAGATAAGTAGGTGGATCATATGTAAAGGAACGGGAGGGGAGAAACAGATATGATGGGAAGGTATTACCCACCAAAGTAATGGCAGGAAATAACTCAATTTAACGTATACTCAACAATATTTCCGGCTCCTTTCTCTCGCAAAAATACAAGATAAATCTCTGGTTTTCATTTCATTTATTTCATCTCCTAGAGAGGGAATAAATTCTAGACACTATGTACTCCTAAATTCTTGAAAATCATCGGCTATCTTCGCTCGCCAGCATATGTATATGTTTAAAATGTAAAAAGAAGAAAACACACCATTATGCGTTAGCTTTTTTAATCCTCTAAATCCCATACCGACCCATTTAAACATTCTGGATCCGCCTATGCCAACTGAGTTTTGAGCATGTGTTCAGAGACTGCAGGATGTCTACATCCAACCTGTGTTTCCGACGTAAAGTTTGAATAATAATTTCTTGCTCATTTATTTAAAATTGTTTCTCATTTAGAAAAAAATATTACTATATATTCCAAAAATCTCCAGCCTTGCTTGGCCCGCCGGATCACACAGCATTGAATTTTGATTACTATTTTCTACTAGAAATGACTGAATTGTAACAAATGTATCATACAAATATATTGTACAAATGTACAAATGTACACTTCATTTCTTCAAAATTTCCTGCTTGCTGCGCCCATCGCCAGAAAGTATCCAAGAAGAAAAATTTCTAAAAGTTAATGGAAAAATATAAAACAATAGACCTATCGAACACCCCCCACCCACTCTTCAAAATATTTTAAAAGTCTTAAAATACCTCCTTTTAAAAACTCTCTATCCGCCTACGGCAACAAAATTAAGTCGGTGTTCAGAAAGGTATTGTTTCAAGGATCCTGGAATATTAATATGAAATATGAAAGCTCTTTACGTTGGCAATCAATATTTATGTCTAAGTATAGTTTTAAAGACACTGTTTAGCACATGTCTATGGCAGATACAGTGGCAAATGGACAAAATAGGTTATCAACAGACCGGCAATTGATTTGCACATCTTCCAGATTTGTGCATTAATGTATTTTGCGTATACAGGGTTTTGTTTTAAGTACCTTAGTAACATATTTATACAAGAAAATTGTGGAACTTTAATGAAAATTCATTAAAGAAATAGAACGCGTCTAAAAATAGATTTTATGACGTCACTGATACACTAAAAGCCATCAAATATATTTAAAAATTAAGATTCTTTGATTTCATGCGATTTTGTCCTAAAAAAAGTTTTTGCTTGCTTATTTCAATTGAATTAAACACTTTTCAAGTCTCCTAGAGGCATAATGTAAGATAAACGCAATTTGACCCCTATGACCTTTGACCTCTAAATAAACAATGAAGGCACCCCAGAATATTTTGACGACATCTCAATTTTGAAAGTTGAGACTCTATAGTTTCATTTGGTATACAATTTAGCCTTGCACTAAGAATGGAAATTAAATCTTATTTTTTAGGCTCTTGGTCACCCGACTATATATGGTTTATATAGTAAAGTGGCCCCCAAAAATCAACTTCTCCATAATCAAATTTTGTTGGAACTTTTAGAGAGTTAAATATCTATATTTTAAGAAATCTAGTCATAAACACTACCTCTCGCTTTCTAAGACATTATAAATGTAGCCTAAATATCATGAAAACCGGTGATTTCGTCTATTTTTCACTAAAAATAGAGGAATTCCTGATTATTTTCATTGAGATAACATCGAGCGGGATCTTGAACAACTTTTTCCTTTTGCACTTAAAGACGTGCAAATGTAACAACATATCAAAATATAAAAGTTGTTCAGAAGCCAACTCGATACTAGCTACTAGGAGGTTTGTCGAAAATAAGCCCCAAAATGTCGTTTTTCCAGAAATTTGGCGAAATATACCATTTTTGATGCTCTAATTCTAAGAAATTGAGAAGGGAAATTAAAGGATGTGTATCATTTCATAAGTAGCCTACATTGTAGAATAAATATTGGCACAAATTCATTTCTTTATGTAAATTTAAGATTTTTCTCAAAAAGGGGGCCACTTTTCTATGTACACCGTATATAGTCCTTTAAAATTATTCACAGAAATAAGTGATTTTTGCACATAAATTAAGATTGTTTGCCCAAAATAACATTGCATTTGAATTTCGGATAGCAAATGACATTCATACCCTTTCATAATAAGAAACAGAATAACCAGAATGTGTCAATTTGGGCAGATTGAAAGGAATTATAAGTATTTTCTCAAAATAAATTGTTCTTACTCAAAAAATTACATATTTTGCCCCGAAAGGCAGAATTTAATTAACTATATATTTCATATAACTTTAATTGATCAGATAATTTATTATCTTTATGAAAACACCTTTCAATCTACACGTATAACTATAGCCAAGATAATGAATTTATTATGTTGGATATACTGTTGGAAACGCAGTTATACCGTCGGGGCTTCTTCTCGACGGTATAACGTATGCTTCCAACAGTATATTCAACGTATACCTCTCGGAACCACAAAACAAAGTACGTTTATCCCTATTCTAATTCATGTGACATATTTTAACTTTTTATACCCCTCAGAGGTATCGCTTTAGAAGTGAAGTTGCTACGGAGGACTAACAACGACCAACAGAAATTATTGCGCTGCAAGATATGAAATACAACTGCTTCATAATTATTACAATGACGAAAAATTGTTATCAATAATAATCTTACTTGATCTGTTGTTTACATGTGGAGAACGCCATTTACAAGCTCATACCTTGTAGTTTTACGTCATACTATGACGTCAAAGCAACGAAGAACAAAGGGAAGCATGATAGTCGGGGAGCCAGTGGGGACCCCCATGCACCCCCTTGAGTACTTTTTTTCACGGGTACCATAATGTTCCTTAGGGTCTACAGAATCGGTTTTCAGGATGTACTCAAAAATAAACTCATTTAGGCTATGTGTTTTTCGACCGTTTTCATGGCAACCCCCTGCTAAAGTCATGAAAGCACTATTGGTTAAGGAAAATAGCCATATCTTGGCCAAATGTTGAGCTAAACATCTGTAACTGGTATCAATATAACGAGGAAAGATTGTTCTATTAATCAAGTGATCATATGCAAATTAACTAATTTGCACATTCCTGAATATTCATGAAATGAAATAAAAATACTTGAAAAATATATAAAAATCGACACTTTTCACTTTGTTTAATCTCCTAAACTCTATGGTTTTATCTATGATTGTCATTAGGTTATATAATAAATACAAAGTCTTCTCTCTCCTATGACATAACATTTGGCTCAATATTTTAGTTCAATGGCTTCTAAATTGATGTTTTTTACAGAAAAATTGCTATTTAAAGTAAGATAAGCTGATTTTTGTATACTAGTTATACGATATTTACTACTTATAAAATCGAATATCTGAACCTGTTTTCTAGTGTATTTTCATGTTTTTCTCATGTAATAAATGTTTACAAAACATGATGTACGTACTTTTCGTAATTTTAGGGCAAAAACCGCATTTTTCAGTAAAAAAAACAACAGATATCTGGATATTATCTATAAAAGGCAAACAGTTCCTTTAATCCATAGATGAAACGTATATGCTGATGTAATTTCATGGTTCTAAGAACAATTTTTGTATTAGAAGCAAAAATACTACTTTTTTCTGCTATTTTGGGTAAAAATGTCGGTTTTTCATACTAAAATTACAGATTTCTGAGAAGTATTCCAAACATAATTTATATTTGTTGTAATATAGGATATGAAACTAAATGTATTTGTACATATCATAAGAGGATCAAATTAGAAAAATAAAAACGTGAGAAATATAGAAATTCATACCATAACCACAGAACAACATTGCAAAAACACTCAATGAATCGTGAATAACACGGTATGACCACCCAATAAAGTAACAGAGCAACTCGATAAAAACCAATAACATAGTAAAGCCACTCAAATTATGGCCTTTTAACCCTACATTATATATACACAACTTAATAATAAAGTATTATCACTTGATTAAATAGCAAAACCACTGAATAACATAGTCGTTTGATCCTTTATTACATAAGAAACACTTAATTATACAGTGTAAACACTCAATGACATAGCAAACCCCTCAATAAAGTGGTTGTTAGACCCTTTACTTTATCAAAATCACTTAATAATGCAGCAAAACTAACCAATGGTTTGAACATTTGCTATAACAAAAATTTTAAATAATACCGCATAGCTACCCAATAATGTAGCATTACCACAAAATAGCGTGATGATTTGATCCTTATCTTAGCAAAAGCGCTCAATAACACAGCATAGCTACCCAAAAACTTTGCATTACCGCTCAATAACGTGATTGTTTGATCTTTAAATATAACAAAACCACTCAATAACATAGTATAGCAACCAAATAAGTTAGCATTCTTACTCCATAACGTGATGATTTGACACTTTATTATTACAAAACCACTTAATATCACACGATAACCACCAAATAACTTCTCAATATCGTGGTTGTTTGCCTTTTTTATAATGAAACCACTCAAGAACAAAGCATAAGTACCCAATAACATTACAAAACCACCAAATAACGTGATGGTTTGACCCTTTATTGTATCAAATCACTGATTAGCATGTCTGTTTGATCCTTTATATTGCTAAAATCCACATTAAATCAGTCCTGGTTCTTTAGAGAGAACGAGGAAAGATTGTTACTGAGTGGTAATGCTAAGTTATTGGGTGATTATGCAGTGTTATTTTGTGGTTTTGAAACAATAAAGTGTCAAACCATCACGTTTTTGAGTGATAATGCTATGTTATTGGATGCTTATGCTGTGTAATTGAGAGGTTTTGATATAATTAAAGGTCAAAGGACCACCTTATTAAGTAGTTATGCTAAGTTATTGGGCGGATTTGTTATAATAAGGTGTCAAATCATCAAGCTATTGATTAGTAATGCTATGTTTTGGGGTAGTTATTCTGTGTTATAAAGTGGTTTTGTTAGAATGAAGGATCAAATCATCACGTTATCATGTAGTAAAGCTAAGTATTAAGGTGGATATGCTTTGTTATTACAAATGTAAGTGGTTTTGTTATATCAAAGGGTCAAACCATCACGTTATTGGGTTGTTTTTTATGTTATTGGTTGGTTATGTTGTATTATGTACTGATTTTCATATAGTTAAGAGTCAAACAGTGTCTTTATTGAGTGGTTTTGCTATGTCATTTGAGTGTTTACACTGTATTGAGATGTGTTTTCTATGTTATAAAGGGTCAAGTTACTTACTTGTTATTGAGTGGTTTTGCTATGTTATTGTGTGGTTATACTGAATTATTAAGTGGTAAGGGTTGAAAGACTATCTTATTAAGTGGCTTTGCTATATTATGGGTTGGTTATACTGTATTTTTGAATTGTAAATCATATTTAGAATATTTCTCAGAAATCTGTAAATTTAGTATGAAAAACTGAAATTTTAACCAAAAATAGCAGAAAAAAAGTAACATTTTTTACTTCTAACACAAAAACCGATCTTAGAACGATGAAATTACATCAGTATATACGTTTCATTTATAGATTACAGGAACTGTTTGCCTTTTATAGATAATATCCAGATATGTGCTGTTTTTTACTGAAAAATGCGGTTTTTGCCCCAAAATTACCAAAAATACGTATCTCATGTTTTGTTAACATTTATTACATGAGAAAAACATGAAAATACACCAGAAAACAAGTTCAGATATTCGATTTTATAAGTAGAAATATCTTATAATTAGTATACAAAAATCAGCTTGTCTTACTTTAAATAGCAATTTTTCTGTAAAAAACATCAATTTATAAGCCATTGAACTAAAATATTGAGCCAAATGTTATGTCATTGGAGAGAGAAGACTTTGTACGTATTTATTATATAATCTAATAGCGATCAAAGTTCAAACTATAGAGTTTAGTAGCAAACAAAATGAAAAGGGTCGATTTTTATATATTTTTCAAGCATTTTTGTTTCACTTCATGAATATTCATGAATATGCAAATTAGTTAATTTGCATATGATCACTTGATTAATAGAACAACCTTTCCTCGTTATATTGATACCAGTTACAGATGTTTAGCTCAACATTTGGCCAAGATATGGCTATTTTACTGAACCAATAGTGCTTTCGTGACTTTAGCAGGGGGTTGCCATGGAAACGGTCGAAAAACACATAGCCTAAATGAGTTTATTTTTGAGTACATCCTGAAAACCGATTCTGTTGACCCTAAGGAACATTATGGTACCCGTGAAAAAAAGTACTCAAGGGGGTGCATGGGGGTCCCCACTGGCTCCCCGACTATGACGTCATACGCAAAAAGTGCGCTAAAGTTGTAACGTGCAAATTTACGTAGGAATACATTTTGAAGTATGTCAAGTGAGTCGGTTTGCGGCATGTATATCGTCGTTATACATACTTGTAGAGATCCTGTGAACCAATCAGAATGCATGAAACAGACAGAATGCATTAGAATTGAATTTATATACAGAAATCAGATATTTCTAATTGAAAACACAGGTTTTGTATAAAAACGACAATTTCGAGATTTTTGCAAACAGATAACAATACAAAATATATCTCATTTGAGAGAGGGAACTTTAAAGTTATTTTCTAAATCATCAATGAATGATCATATGCAATAGTGTAGAACTGTTAATCTTGAAAAAGTCAAAATTACCTCAACTTTCTGTGAAATTTTGCATAATATCGACATTTACCCTCCCCCCCCTTCAAAAAAAGAAAAAAACACATGAAAATTAGAATTTGAAATATGTTATCTGAACAAGATCAAAACTCCTACACATAGTTTAATAATAATTTTTCTCTCTGTTCGTTGAAAATTGATAAATTTTCCCATTTATTCAGTGATTTTTGATAAAAAATACTTGTTTTTAAATTCAAGGGACATCCCTTTATCAACGATATTCGCCCGGGGGTGCAGATATTGGGCAAGTGGTTCAATCATGGTCTAAAATGCTAGCAGATTTTTGCTCTACCGAACTAAATGGGAGCTTGAACAACTTTCCTGATTTCAAACAAATGAATTTTTCTTTTTTTTCACATATAAAATGTCCTTGACTGAAACCTTGTTTTGAAATATATGTATTACTCTCTGACAAAAAATAATATTTGTTTATTATCACTTTTTGTTAGTTTATTTATGTATCCATCGTTACCCACGTTGGCATATTTATTAACGGTTGCCGTCTCCTATTTTTTGTAAGCCTATTGTGTATGTCCAAAGTCGTGAACTAATTTATAACCATTTAAACTTTGTCGACGTCGCCGATTTCTTATAACATCTTAATATATGTCTGCGAGGAAAACGTAGCACATTAAATTCACGAACTCTAAATTAACCTAGTTTTTTAACCTTTTATTGTCTGTCCAAAATCATTTACTCATTATTTTTTAAGAATGATAAATATTGCTTTTCATGGAAAATTATTCTTGGAAGATTTTTATATTCCGTAATAGTTATCATTTATTTTTGAATGGTGAGCACGATGAAATTCTCTTGCCATTCATAATTCCAAGAATTAAAAATACCATAACATTTTCCAAGCCTAAAATGGTGTTATTACCGCGCATAATCAACTCGCGAAATATGGACAAAAAGACATCGATCTCTACCCTTGATCTTGATAATTGATAAAAAAATTAGAGAACTGTTTAACGTCTTCAAATTCATTAGCATCATTTCAGAGCAGATTAATTTACAGCATGGACCAGACATGCACGTTTAGGGTATTTAACCCTTGTCAGTGATCCTCAATCTAAACAATGTAATATGGCCAAAATCTGTTAAAACTGTGTCCTAAATATACCGAAAGGCGTTGCAAGATGGCTGGGATATGATGCTACAGGACCCAGATATTAGAAATTTGAGACAATCTGTAAACAGAAATTTTCTGCAGTGTGGAGCAGTTAAAATCGTTCCCCGTGACCTGATGTTTGTCAAGTGTATTAATTACTTCTTTCCAGCTCTTTCACCTGAAAGAAGCTTTGTTTTGGCCTTTTCTCAATGTGACATCATATATATTTTTTGCTATTTCGGAAACTAGCCATTTCACCGATAAATATCATCGAAATTAAAGGAGTTAACATCTAAGCACGATCCCTCTAATGCTATTTTGAACATAGATTTTATTTGGATATACTATACTGAATCGACCCTACAGGAAATTTGGAGCCGCACACTCTCTGTAATGTAAATGTAAAAATCTAACTTCAAAAAATTAAAGAGGGCGCTACTGAAATTATTTTTGGTGGCTCCGCTGAAAGCATCACTGATGAGAATTTAATATTCGAAACACGTGTCTGTTTCATGTAAATTGGTTTGGAATTTTCTTCAAGAAGGTAGAGAGTTGGAACCCTTCGACATTATTTCAAATGCGTTTGAAGAAACGACCAACCGAAATTGATCGAACTTGGCTACATGTGCCCTCATGTGGGAAAAAGTTATATTCAGTCCTACCTTCTTGGGGTCATTTCCGCTGAATATACCCTCTGAGAAAATTACCCGATATACGGTATTCGAAACATACATATCTGGTGCACCGTAGTTGGTCACTTCGTTTTTCTTGTTGAAACAAACATTATGCTACATTCAAATTATTACAAATAGAACATAAATTTCAAAGTTAGAATTTGAACCACTGGGCTGGTATCCCTGCTATTGGAGTGCTAGTTCCCGAGGATATCGTATGCTTATATCTCACTGTTACGGCATTCGACTTGAAAAAAAAATTAATTTAATAGTAAATTCTCTGTCTCTAATTTGATAAATTATTCCTTTGACCCGAGGTCATGTAACTAGGGTCAAGTTCATTTAGGTATGGTTAAATGTACATTCTATTTAGTGTCAAGGTCATATCTCTATCTCTTCAACACTTTCATATTAGTATGTTGATGATCATAATCAAAAGGTTTCTTATTACCATGGTCAAGGTAACTTGGCTATATCGTATAGCCGGAAAATTGCGCGAGTAACTAATTTTCGCTATATTTGCGTGTAATTTGGAATATTTTGGAAAATATATTCCCTCGAAAAATTGTGTTTAAAAGATATATCATAAAGGAGTTGTAACGATAAGACGTAAAATTTGCCCTGAAAAGTGGAATTTTCAAAATGGGAAATTTGAAGAAATTCTTCATTAGACATATCAACTAACTTAATGCACATCTGAATCTAATGTCTGTTTAAATAAATTATTAATGACAATATCGATATATTTGGGTTAAAATGTGCGTTTTTCTATAGAAATCAATGATATACGGAAAAGTTTTCTACAACATTGTTCCACCCCGAGTTACAAAATGCCACTTTTACCAAAGGTGTATATTATTAATACCAATTTTCTGACCAAGTTTGGTTCTGTAACTCGGGGTGGAACAATGCTCGCAGACGAAAAACGAAAAAAGGGCGGATGGGCTATATTTTAAGAATGTGACTTAAAAGCGATATGATAGATAAAACTTGTCCATTTCTTCTTGTTATACGATGGATCAATCTATTAGAGTGGATTCCGATGAATTATACATCATACACGAATGATATAAAGATATTTATTTCTACACAGTGTGTATTTCGCGCCTGAAAGCTTACAATGGGGCTGTTTAGTAAGGTTTTCAGTCTCCGGATTGCGTATTTTACCGATAACATCGACATACTGGTTTCGAGCTTAATATTTAACATGTTTAAGTTTTAATTTTAAATATGATGGGATTTAAACATAATGCACTGAAAATTTATGTAAAAGATGCATTTTTTGTATATTTTCGTTCGCGATTTGACATTTTCTGACATTGTTATCCCCTCTCTATTCAAGCCGTAATTATCAAATCTAACATCAATTTTTTAAAATCAAATACTTATGAGAAATCTTCTAATATATGATACTTTTCTCCCGAACAACCTTTTCCTTCAAAAGAAGGAAAGCGCACGAGCAATAATCGAATGATTTCAGGGCTAAATCAAGCCCTTATCGTTACAGCTCGTTTGTATATCTATGGAGGGGGATTAGGGTCACAATGCTATTTGACTTGCTTACATGCTTCATGCTATGTTGCTTCATTCAATGTTTGATTAGTCCATGTTCATTTGTCTTGCTTTCATTTCAAATTGACTTTATTGCATTTGTCTTTCTTCTTTATGCAATGTTGCTTCCGTGCAATTTACATTTGTCCTTCGTCAATGCATAATTGTCGTTATACAATGCGTTATGACATCTTTCATTGTGCTATCATTCTTTCGTCCTAATGCTATGATTGCTTCGTCAATGCTAACTTCAATTTTGATACCAGATGGCGCTCCGTTTGTGTCCGCTCCTTGAAATGAACTTTGAGACGTCCCCTGTTGCAGTACTTGGAAAAATGAGTTATAAATAGCGCAAAAAAGGAAAAGCTGATTGAGATATTTTAACAAAAAAGAAATCATGAAATGATAAATATTTGGGCTTTTTCTGTTTGTTTGCTTGGTTTTTTATTATTATTTATACAGTAATAGCCACATGCGGATGTGAAAATTCTAAGTTTGCAAACATTAACGTTAGAATGGTTTCGTGGCGTAGTGGGTATCGTGCCGGACTTATCCATCATATAATTTTTTAGCGTGGGTTCGAATCCCATCGGCTACATATTTTTTTTCTTCTGAAATGAGAGTCACAGGGGAAAAGTAAGTTTTTTCTGAGATATCGTGGGAAAGGCGGTATTCCATATCGAAAATTCTAGATAAATTGGAACTACACTTAGGAGGGAGGAAGGGGCGAGAGGGGGAGGTAAAGGAAGGGTGAAAAGGAGAGGGAGGGAGGTTGGGCGGGAGGAAGGAGGTAAGGGTTTGGGAGGGGGAGAGGTGTACCACCCTGTCCGTCCCCTCAGAGATCAACATCCTAAGGCCCCATTGATTCAGTCAATAATGTTCTATATAGTCTCCTTTCATAATTTTGACCTTGCAACGGCGTAGCTCTGCCTGAAAAAGTGAAGGGGCACAACATCCCAAAATTTCTAACAAGAACAAAAAAAAAAAAAAAAAAAAAAAAGTGGGGGGATGAGATTTAAAAAATATGGGGGTTTCATGTTCTGTATGCACAAATTTTAACATTCCTGGTACAATTCTAAATTTTAAGTACATGAATGAATGTCTGGCGAACGGTAGGAAGCCAGGAAATTTTTTGAGCAAAATATTGACTTATCAGAAAATACTTTCTATACCCTTTATCATTAACAAGTACATGTAATAATATTCTAGATATAGTTTGAGTTAAGGGGGTTCGAGTATCATTATTTTGACACTGTTTGTAAGATTCCTTTTGTTCAGTGGCGGTTCCATATATACGACTTGCAAGCGACGACGGTCAGCCAACGAAGCTTTTTCAAAGTTTTGTAATAAAAAAATATTTTTTATTTAAACTGAATAGTGATAATGTACCGTTGCCCTCCATATTTTTTTTCTCCAAAACACTGATCCCCCCTCCATAAAAAAAAGAAAACTGGAAAAAAATAAGAACTTGCATAAAAAAAAAAACATTTTATTTTATAAGTACCCTCAATTTTTTTCTACATCCTCTACTGGGCAGATGGACAACATGGACAGTTTACATTATACATAAAATTGACAAAATGAAAAAAATATATCCTCGTCCGGGATTCGAACCCACTCGGAAAGGTATAAAAAGAATCTTTCCGGGCGGACGTGATAACCACTACGCTACAGAGATACCAAACTCCTAACTATGGTAAATAGTGTTAGAACATACAAAAATCTAATGCATACAAAAGCAAACATTTACTAATTCATAATAACATATTTTTCAAATATTTATACAGCATCATCAATCTACTTCTGTCCTCTTGTGCGATAATATAACTTATTTTTCGAACAATACTGTAGTAGAAGAGATTTCCCACGACAGGGGATGTTTCAAAGTTCATTCAAGGAACGGGCACTTGCGGTCGCGCGAAGCGCCATCTGGTATCAAAATTGAAGTAAGCATTGACGAAGCAATCATAGCATTAGGACGAAAGAATGATGGCAGAATGAAAGATGTCATAACGCATGGTATAATGACAATTATGCATTGACGAAGGACAAATGTGAAATGTACAGAAGCAAAATAACACAAAGAAGAAAGATAAATGAAATTTGAAATGAAAGCAAGACGAATGAACTTGGAATAATCAAACATTAAATGAGGCAACATAGCATGAAGCATATAAGCAAGTCAAATAGCATTGTGACCCTAATCCCCCTCCATATATATCAGTTACATTTTGTTTTTATTGTACATGTGCTATTCTTTTTTTATGATTAAACGCTAAGAGAAGTGAATTGAGTGTATCTTTATGATAGAAGTAGCTAGAAATGAAATAATAAAAGTACCAAATAGTAATACCATGTGTTCATATTTGTTTGTAATTTAGGAATCGCGAAAAATTTTACTCGCGGAAATAAAGACACCCTATTTTACCATAAAATCGCGAAATTTGATACTCGTGAAATATCTGGTTATACGGTTTCTCTTCGAACATATTTATACACTATTTTTTTCATATTTTATTTCTCATGACTAAATGTTTCACATACTATTGTCCCAAGGTCATATAACTATGGTCAAGGTGACTTCTTATTCTTCTGGTATGCTTTAATAATAAAATGAATATGCTAATATTGTCCAGACTATATCTTATATGTCTAGAAGGCAGCTGTTTGGCAGCAGATTACTTCTTTCTCTGCACGATTCCAAGTACACTTAATATCATAATTTGATGTTACTATGTTCGCTTTTAAACGAAAAAACAGATAAACAGACAAACAGAGAAACAGACAGACAGACGCACGGACAGACCAAAAACTATATGCCCCCGAATCTTCGATTATGGGGGCATAAAAACTGAATTTTCGAAACTGGATACTGTAGATTAACTTATATTGCGGTCACAGAGTACCAGATGAGAAAACTAAAGTTTTAAAGGGGGTTCCGCCAAGTAAACCTGGCTATTATCGAACACCTCCTTTGCAATTTTCGATTACCTTTTAAAAAATAATTTCCTCTCTTTTAATGCCGCCTGCAACGTCAGAGCGATATATAGGGATCACTTCACCCGGCGTCCGTCTGTCTTTCTTTCTGTCCGTCTGTGTGGTAGTCACACTTTCACATATAGTTTTTATTCGCTATATCTTACTTGATGATGAGAGATGGTAAAGCATGATGAGACGCAGCATGCAATGTAGGTCAAAATGTCTATAAAGGTCAAGGTTACGGACTTAGGGTCATATATGCGACATGCGACGACATACCTATTCTTGAACAATGCTATTTTTATATAATTCGTGCAATAATAAAATATCAGTGAATGAAAATCATACACAAAAGCCGAAACCATATTCTAAAAGCCACAGTCGAAAGGCTTACGAAATTTGGACGAAATGCACCACGCGGACAACTGCGGTATTTCAAGATCGTTATATGATTCTTTGCACTGCCGAAAATAATTGTTGAATTGAATCTATAATTTTCCAAAGATCCGGCGTCGACGATAAAAGAGATATTTTCTCCTTACTAACAACGCAGCTACGTTAAGGTGCTCCACGCAATGACGTTAGAGAAAATTCCGCGAAAACATTGTGTGACGTTATAAATGACGTCACATTAGTTATCGTATGCTAGGGATAATTCAAGGGATAAATTGTACTGGATCGATTTTTAATATTATTGAGCTTTCATCCTATTCCTTACATCAACTCTAAATGTTCCCAGTATCTTATTTACAAGAAGTAATGAAAGAATGCGTGTATTTCTACAGTTTTGCACATCGGGTCATTGTAGGTCAAGCATGCGCAGTCTGAGTTCAGGGTTAAAGGGAAGCTTTGGATGAGAAACCGCTTTTAATTCACAGAGGAATCGCTGATTTTCAATTAGTAAATCAATATAAGGAATTGATAATGGTATCCTAATAAAGGAGCACAATTTTTATTTCGATTTTTTGTTAGATATTGTCCATAAAAAGCAATTTAATGGAGTTTTACTGATTTACCGGCTTTAAAATAATTATTTCTTATTCATTTTTATATTCATTTAGTTGTTGTTGCTGCCGGGGTTGGGGGGGGGGGGGGCGAGGGTGCCAGCTCATGCACATTAATACAGTTTATTCTCAAGCATTATTTTAAAAAAATATATATAATATATATAATTACGAATACGGTCCTAAAATACATGTGTCAATAAATCAGTGGCTATACGGCGGGCACTGTATTCATAGCCGGTACAACAGAACAACATCGAGACTTCAGATACGGTCAACTTGTACTAGAATTAATCTACGAAGAAATGAAAATAGTAAATTACTAATAAAACAAATTGTAATCAGCAAGAGATCGGGCGGGTTATAATTAGACTGAAACATGATTAGCCTAGCCGGGTCAAAGAACCCCCCCCCCCCCCTCTCTCTCTCTCTCTCTCTCTCTCTCTTATTTATTCAAGTTATATACATTTTTTTATTATGATTATTTTGTCACCGATAAAGCTCTGCTCACAAAAGCCCTGTAACAAGTTTACAATCAATTTTGTTTAATACAAAATTAGAAGACGGTCAGTATCGCGGTCTCAATAGTCCGCCGGGTTGGATTCAGTACGACGAAATATTGCATTGATACATAGATTTCAATATTTGATCAGCAGAAGTTTTATTGTCTAGCGGCAACCTTTATCACCAGAGTTATTCCCTACCACAAACTTTCCCACAAAGAAAATATTTAATGTTTTAATATATACTAAAAGCGGATGCCCGGACGAGGCTTACCCTCCCGGATCAGCCCCCCCCCCCCCCCCCCCTCCCCCCCGGCCGGGCCTGCCTTCTTAATATATGTATATTACATTCTCATCGTTTTAAAAATAATACTAAAATAAGATAAAAAAAACACTTTACATTGTATCAGATATTAAAAACCCGTGTTATCATGTTGTACACACGTATATGTTGCATGTTTACTAATGTTTTCCCGGGTCAGCCCCCCCCCCCCCCCCCCCCGGCCGGGCCTGCCTTCTTAATATATGTATATTACATTCTCATCGTTGTAAAAATAATACTAAAATAAAAAAAACCACTTTACATTGTATCAGATATTAAAACCCCGTGTTATTATGTTGTACACACGTATATATATATATGATGCATGTTTACTAATGCTTTCCCGCTAAATTTCTATGACGTAATCCAGATCACCTGTGCGTTTAGGTCCCATCTGAAAATAGACTGATATAGGGTAGTTGTAAAAAAATCTAATTTGCAGGTGACTACCCTTGTACGATTTCGATATTTTTATACAGAATCTATAGAGGACACTTCAATTTACCAAGATTTTGCTGCGCATTTAATAGAAATTTTAATAGTTGTGTAAAATGTGGATGTAAAGTCGAGTTTTGCAGTGTTTTTACCACTTGTTTTCCTTCTCGGTATATTTTCTCCTCTTAATCGTTTTAAGTGTCACAATGCCCAGCACATTTCTAAATCTACAGGATTAACTGAAGAAAACGATATAACATTTCTATTATTTTTTCATTATTTACCACTTGCAAAATTCAATTTAGAACCGAGACAACACTGTAGAGTTATATTTAGGGCTGTCACGTGACACAGGGGAATCCCCCTGGTGAATTTTTTTCTTATCTACCAGACACCTACCAGATATTAAAAAAATACAGCTTTGAACTAAAGAAATAACGTTTAAGCTGTAATTTAGGGTTGAATGCCAGGCACCGTAAAAATAGAAAATATTCTGCGCGACGTCAGCGTGGAGCACCTTAACGCAGCCGCGAAATGAATCAAGATAGAACAACTTGCAGAAAATGATTTAGAGGGTAATATGTTAAACAAAAATATTTTATTTCTTGAAACCACGTGAAAATGAGGACAACCACAATAGGCTCCATAGCCGTTACAGTATGTAAGATATGATCACTCTTTTGATGGTAAAACGCTTCATAGCAATTAAAAACGGAATCTTGTTGAAAACTGAGAACATTATGACATTTATAATGTAATTATCATAATATCAGCCTTCATAAACCTTCCAAATTGTCCTATATTTTTGCCTTTATTCATTATTCTTGAACACACGTATATCCACTAAGTACCTAGAATGGAATATATTTTCACCTTTTTGAATTCATTGTTACGTACATTAGCTGTTGAAATTACTTCCTGAAATTACTCAACCTAATTACGCTGTCTTAGATATGTGCATGTATTTTAAAAGTTGTGTCAAAAGTCTTTGACCCTGTTGAGCAGAGTAAACGAGTCTTCAAAATCATTGGCTAACTAATGTGGTCATCATGTCCAACATAATTATATGGATTTAAAGATAATTTTACATACTCTTTTTTATTATCATTATTTTTTTCAGATTTATATTTTGACAATGACTACTCAGCTTCGAGTTTGACTTGTCAAAAAGTCATAAATTATACCAAAGGTCTTTTATTATTATTTACATATTACATATTTACAATATTATGCACACATGAGAAACTTGGGGAAAATGACGAAGAATCCCAACAAACGGCGTTGCTATGATCGCCGTGGAACAATTAAGAAATGACTTACTTTTGGTGTTCATGGGTGCATAATTCTGGTAGGAAGCGTGCAAATTCCGTGAATCGCGAAGCGATTCTCGCAACATTTACACGTGTCCTACCAGAATTATACACCCATGAACACCAAAAGTAAGACAGTCATTACTTATATTTACATTTATCCTACATATCAGTCATTTTTATTTGCATGCACATCGCAAATGTTACCTGCAACATCGTATAATGTATTTTAATGTTGGTAAATTCTCCCTACATGAAAAACAAACTTGAACGTGACGTCACAATATCAACCCAAGTTATTGGAATACAATTCTAGTTGTCTAATGGGCGTTTAACATGGGAAATCTACTAGTAATGTAATTATTTGGACATAAAAGGAGAAAATATAGAACAGCATGCAAATCATCAATGCCAAGAAACAGACGGAAACAATTAGAATAAACAGAGGAACGTGTTTAAAATATCAATAATAAAATCAATCAACAACGAAGATAAGATACCATTAAAACATGAAGAAAGGATGGGTTACTGTTAAAAGAGGAGAATAATGTTCATGGAAGTATAAGGAATCAAACAGACAAACATATCAGACCACATAAAGACCACATAATAAACATCAAAGAAGTACCTAACAGTCACTCAGTTTCCAAGTCGAGAAGGCAAGGCCAAATGGTGAGAATCCCTAATCGGAACGGTTGCAAACCCCGGAATGAACAACATTTCGAAGTTAGACCTGGTGCAAGGGAAGAGTCAGCTCCTCCTTATTGCATGCAACACCCGTCGCAACCGCTCCATGACAACATATCTTAACACAAAGAACATATCCGAACACAAATATAGACGTGTTGGCGATGTCTGGGAGGACTAATAATACCCTGTCTATCACCAAGGTGTAGAATTCTTCAATTGTACAGATACTAGTATACCTTTTAGACTTACTTTTGCAAGCATGTCTCTTAAGAGTCATAATAACGATTTTCGTTTTGCAGAACCTGGTTGCACAAAGATTCTTAAAAAAAGGTTTTCAGCCACCAAATATTCTCACTGCCTTATTCGTGTGGACACCTAACAACATGTCAAGATGTAAGCCAGACTGTCATTGCATAAATTTCTTTCATTCAAAACTCTGTCAAACAATTTCAAAGTAAAGTTTGATCAAACCTCTGTCAAACAATTTCAAAGTAAAGGTTTTTTTTTCAAAGTAAAGTTTTATCTATGTAACCATGTATTGCACTGCATACTTATAGAATGAGTCATACGGAGATAAATTATACATTTGACTTTAAACATACATGGGTTCATTATGAATATAATTAACCTATCCGTCATATTATGAGGTTCAAAGCATTGTGGAGTTGTTAAAATAACTCTTTAGGACACCACAGGGAATCTGTGCTATGAAAACATTAAAATATAATTTCGAGAAATGTTTGACTGAATGACGTCGAAGATACCTTTTAATAGGGTTTAAAGACGTGATGTTTGAGGTTATAGGTAATAATGATGAGTTAATTATCGGTGGTAGGTTGAGTTATTATAGCAATTATGGTGGCATGCACATGCAGTCTGTTTTTGTATAAAATAAAGTTGTGCAACTACAATTAGCATACTAAAGTGTGCACACAGAATGGCTCATGATATGTGCGTTACGAAATTACACAAGGAACATCAGTAAATAGAAATGTTTGTAATTTCCTATTAATAATTTTACAATTGAGACTTATTGTTACATTCATTTGACCGTACAAATTGATAACATTGAATTGAGTTAGTTATGCCAAATTTCTAGACAGTGCAATATATTTTCAGCGAAATATGAAAGTAACATCCTCTTATTTAATGCATGAGTATACATGATATTCTATGTTTTCAAATTTTTAGCAGGATTTGAACAATGGAGCAATATGTAGCCAAAACATAAGAATGATATTTGGAGAGTCATACTGACACGATACCTATTATGGTTTTTTAAAAACGAAATTGACAAATATTTCACACATTTGTTTACTATTGTTCACCAATATTGACGCATTATGTGTCGAATATGAAAACGAACTTCCTCGACATATATTTTTAGAATTAAGAGTCCTATTTTTGTAATTTCGAAAGGTCATTCTATGATATATATATTTTAAAGAATTCGAAGGAACTTTTAGAACATCTGAAATCCACTCATTTTAGTAGAGTCCATTCGATCAAAGCCTTTGATTTTTCGACACTTTACACTACAATTCCACATTCTAAATTGAAAGAAAGACTCGCAAAAATTATAAGTAATGCGTTTACAAGTAAGAACGGTAATCGCAAATACAAATTTATTGTTGTTAACTATGACAAAACCTACTTTGTAAAAGAAAAGTCCGATTCTGAAAATAAGTACACTGAAACAGACATTATTCAGATGTTAAACTTTCTGATCGACAACATTTTTGTGGTGTTTGGAGGAAAGGTCTTCCAGCAAATTGTCGGAATTCCAATGGGGACCAATTGTGCCCCACTCCTTGCAGACATTTTCCTTTACTCGTACGAAGCTGAATTCATTCAATCTTTGGTCTCTGAAGGGAAAAGATACTTAGCTTCTGACTTCAACTTCACTTACAGATACATAGACGATGTGTTGTCCATCAATAATCCAAAATTCGCGGATTACCTGAGCAGTATCTATCCTTCGGAGCTTGAAGTCAACGAAACTACAGAGACAAATAATTCAGCATCCTATTTGGACATAATGTTGTCCTACGACACTGATGGTCACATGAACACCTCACTCTATGACAAACGTGACGACTTCAATTTCAGCATTACGAACTTTCCTTTTCTGAGTAGCAACATCCCTTCATCGCCTGCTTATGGCGTGTTCATATCTCAGTTGATACGCTATGCCAGAGCAAGTACCAAATATACGGATTTTGTTCTGAGAGCTAGGCGTCTTTCAGATAAGCTTCTCAGTCAACCGACTAACATCGTCACTGAGGAAGTTCTACGGTCGATATGGGGAACTCGTCATACACTATGATGTCCCACTATCCAGAATGGTGGATGATATTCTGTCATAGACCATTTGAACCATCCAACCAAAGATTGTACTCTATATCTTCCAAAATGGAAGTAACCGGATGTGACAGTTCTACCGAATTGAAGCGACGGGTGTTGCATGCAAGCAGGAGATGCTTACTCTTCCTGGGCACCTGGTCTCACTCTCATATCGGGAGTTCGCTTCTTTTCATATGGTGGAGGTTTTTGTTTTTATTTGCTTTGGTTCCTGTTTTATCCTGATTTTGTATGCCTTCGGTTTCTGATTTTCTGAATTATCGATTTTGTACTGTAGACAGGGATATGGTCATTATCCATATTTGTCATTCAGCTGCTGTGGATTGTCAATATTTTTAATTTATGTTTCACTAAAACATTTCAGTGCACCATATTACCACAAAAAAAGAATAATAATATCTCGTCATTGATACTCCAGGCCGAAAAAAGGAAATCCATATAATACGAAATTGTAAAGAAAAAAATATCATACAAAGTTTTGTATAGGTACCAGGTACTGATGTATGTACATGAAATCCTCAATCAGTACCAGGTACTGATGTGTGTACATGAAATCCTCAATCAGTACCAGGAACTGATGTGTGTACATGAAATCCTCAATCAGTACCAGGTACTGATGTGTGTACATGAAATCCTCAATCAGTACCAGGTACTGATGTATGTACATGAAATCCTCAATCAGTACCAGGTACTGATGTGTGTACATGAAATCCTCAATCAGTACCAGGTACTGATGTATGTACATTAAATCCTCAATCAGTACCAGGTACTGATGTATGTACATGAAATCCTCAATCACACAGTGCTCACAGCGGAATACACGCACAAATGTGAAACAAACAACCAACAGAGAGTGAGGAAACAACCATACAAACTACAAACAGCCGTAGATAGAAGAGAAAAGGAGAAAACCGACACAGAGAGAAAACAAAAACCATACAACTTACAAACAGTCGTAAATAGGAGAGAAAAAAGAAAACTTAAAAACAGAAAATAGCGGACAGCAAACTAACAAACCAAGGAAAAATCATTGATACGTGAAGGATCTCTTGAACAATACATTTTGTTGGGATCTGTTTACTCGTTACATACAGCAACGGAGACTATTTCTTCATCAATGGCGTTAAAGTACAAACTCGTGGGAGGATGGATTATATATCTGTATGTTTCTTGATGCATTACATGTTAATAGCCGAACGTTTAAGCCGCTTATGAGTTATTAATGAACGCAAAGTTTTATGTGAAGATCTACATTGGGTGTGATAAATTTATTTTACCAATTTATAGATGTTACATGTCCTCAAATTCATAGCATCATTTAAGAACAGACGAATTTTAAATATGGACCAGACATGCACGTTTCGGGTACTAAATCCTCGTCAGTGATCCTCAATCTAAACAATGAAATATGGCCAAATACTGTTAAAGTAAAAGTAAAATACAGAAAGACGTACTGTAACAGGAAGGATGGATATGATGCTTAAGGACCCACTTTTCAGAAATTTCGAAAAATTTATGTGAAAAGTAATTTTCGAATGCGTTTGAGAACTTTCCATAATTTAATGGGTGGTTGATCTATCTTCAGGCAACTTTTTGAATAGTTTGGTAATAAACACATAATGATAAAACAATCGTGAAAACTTTTGTATGATACTGGTATTTATGGAAACATGTACAGAAAAGTACATTGTTGGATGCAGTTTAACTACATTTGTCATGGTCAGTGTATAACTGAGAGGTTGTCAGATTTAATTTGGGTCATAATTCTGGACTTAGTGATAATAAAGAGAACGCGACTTGACACTGAACCGTGATGATGAATCCGGGAATAGTTAAGTATCGCCATTAACCCCGTTGACCGCCATCACCAGAGTTTTCGTGTCTTACTTGTCAACATGGACCTTTGTTTTTTGCCATTGTGCGGTGTCCGTTTGTTTTTTATTTGTGAATGGAGGAATGTTGTTTTTTTATTACATGTATTTGCGAAAAGAAAGAATTTTCATATGTTTATATTGTTAGTGAAGAATAATAAAAATAGAATGGTTAATTCGATTTATTTTTACCTGTGGCTTCTCGCTTTCCCTTCATACAAATAAAAATCTACCGTTCACCTTCAATACAGATTATTCTGTTAAATGTTACTTTTACCAAAAAAAAAAAAAAAGAAATGCAACTTTTGTGATTGGTGTTTTGATGTCGTGTTTGCTGTTCCTTGTCCCTTTTGTGTTTCTTGCTGTATATGTCTTCTCTGTGTTTTTACTTGGGGTGTTTTGATGTCGTGTTTGCTGTTCCTTGTCCCTTTTTCGTCTCTTGTGGTGTATGTCTTCTCTGTGTTTTTACTTGGGGTGTTTTGATGTCGTGTTTGCTGTTCCTTGTCCCTTTTGTGTTTCTTGCTGTGTATGTCTTCTCTGTGTTTTGATGTTTTCCTGTTGGTGGTGCAACCGGGTCTTGTTGGAGATCCCCTCCTTTCTTATAAATCTATTCTTATTTTAATTCATGATATTGATGAATTAATGTTTAACATCTTCAACATCTTCAGAATCAATAGCATCATTTTAGAACAGATAAATTAAGCAACCCATAATAGGTGACGCCAGTGACAATCTCTACGTAAAATGCAATGCAGCAGAATTTAATATCCGAATGTGCGTATCCGTTACACTAAATTCTGCTATTTTTGTCAAATAAATAGTATTCCTATCTAGGAAGTAAACAAGCAATAGTCTTTTCAAGTATACACATTCAGTCGTAGGTTGAATTTCACGGACAGATCAAAGTCGTATGTAGGAGAAATACATATTAATGACTCATATTTGTCAGATTAGTTAAAATTGGTAAAGATGGTGAAATGCTGACTTTTGTTATTCTAAAGTAAATGCACAAATTTGAAATTCTGAAAATAAAATCAGAGGGCGCTACTTAAATGGCTGTCAGAAAATCAATTCGGTATTTGTTAGGATTTACTACCCGAAACACGTGTCTGGTGCATTAAATTTTTTAAAACAAATTCTTCAACAAGCAAAGGAGTTGGATTACTTCCATATTATTTATATGATGTCCTAGAAATCCGACTGCTGTTTACAAGTTCCACAGAAGTTCACGAATAAAGGAGTCAAAAGCAGTACCTTGTTACAAGGAAATTTAAATGAAATTTACATTCAACCATTGATGGGAATTTACTATCCGAAACACGTGTCTGGTGTATTACTTTTTTTCAAGAAGGTAAAGAGTTGGAACACTTCCATATTATTTAGATGATGCCCTAATAGTCCGACTGCTTTTTGCAATATACAATTCAAGTTCCACAGAAGTTCACGAATAAAGGAGTCAAAAGCAATAAATTGTTACAAGGAATTTTAAATGAAATTTATATTTCAAGATAGCGAAAGAAAACCCCCTGCAATGACATCTCACATATAGTACATGTGAAATGGAGACACTTTGCATGGTCGTAAATGCCCCTCCAAGGTTGAAGGTTCTATGAATAGGGATAATAATTTAGATCTATTAAGATCTTAATTTTTCATGGCTTTTCCGTGAGTAAGTAAAATACATAAAATACGCATTGTGTCTTTTAGCTATTTATATCTTAACGAAATTCAAGATAATAATTAAAGTCCATAATAGAAAAAACAGTGAAGTACATAACTTTCAAATTACAAGTAAATGTGGCATTTTTCATTACAATTTAATTAGCGTCACAAAGGGTCATGATAAGGTCTTTGTGGACTTCCACGTCGTCAAACTTTTATTGTTTTAATGTTAGGAAAAAAAAAAATTAACGACATTTTACGTAAACTGGAACTTCAACAATTCAAAAATCCCACCTTGGTGTAATTTAGAAATTTTAACACTTTATGTGGGACTTTCGCATGAAGGAAAGATTTCAAAAGATGAGTACTGTATTACCAAGGGACCATACAACCATATGTTATGTGATCGAACATACGATTAAATAATTTCGTAAATCGTTCTATCTTTATATTCGTATATATATTCAAACTTTTAGTTGTTCGTTATATAGGAATAAAATATATTTCTTTACTATCCAAAGACTCTTTTGACAAAACTGTATTATTCAGGATGTCTTATTTATATGTAGGATGTCTTACATCACTACTAATGCCCTATTCTCTGTGTTAGAAGAAATTTGAATAAGTTGAATGATACCGGTAGTACTTTTTAGTATTTCATTTCACCATATGTATGCCAAGACTCCATTTGTACCAATGAAAAAGTTTCCAATTCAAGTTTTTGTTGTGAACCATTAAATCTTTGGTATTGAACTAGTTTCGAATTCAAGTTTCAAAATCATAAAGATTATCTTATTTCCATACTTTTCCCCCTTGCACTTCATGATCAAAGTTCTCAGAAACATCAAGGAAGAACGCACGAACTATTGTGATGCATTGTTCGCTCTTATTCTCTTTGACCCTTCTATTGAATAACGCCTATCTTAAATTTGCTTGCAAAACATTCATATCATTTACGTGCAATATGTTTCATTCGCGGTGTATTCCCCCGTGACACATCAGATGCAAATACTTAGATATAATATCTGGTGATTTTCTTTGAAGAGACAATTAATTTGTGATGGATACTGGGAGAAATATGGAAAACAACTCTATACAAAGGCCAAAAAGTATTTATTACGATAACAAGCTGTCCCTCGGTCCAGCGACTTTGACGAATATCTAAGTGTTAATTAGTATTAGTTCAAGCTGAGGTGAGACCCGCATACATTACTACTTTTGGATACCAAGTTCACGTTTTGCTCTTTTCCGTCATTTTTATTTGTTTTTTTTTTTTTATTTGTTTAAGTTTTATGACTAATTTGTATCTAGTTACTGTTGCATTGATATGGAATTAATGATGAAAGCGCGTGTACCTTTGTAAACGAAACATTGCGTCATAATGTAATGATTTATAAACTTAATTATTCAGCATGTTTGAGATACAATTACATTTCATTAAATGGTAATGTAAATGAGATCCAAAATTGAGATCCAAAATTGAAAAATATCAAACATCAGAATTAAATTTGAAGATATTGTAGGGCGGAAACTATATCACAAAGATTTCCGACGGCAATACAATGTTTCAGCGACCTCAGCAAAGAAATAAAAAAGAACAATAAACAAAAGACATCATGAACGTGTAAGACAAACATAAATGCCTTTATTACTGCTATGCTTTGGGACGATACAATGACGATATTAAAGACTAAACATCTCGTTGTCTTCAATGTGACAAGATATTTCAGGTGAGGTCTATAAAAAACACCAAATTCCACACATTCACCGATCTTTGCTTTTTCTTCTCGGTTACAGTGATGGGTGTTGCCAGCAAGCAGGAGATGCTGCCCGGGCACTTGATCCATCTCCATTGGACATAAAATTGTGCTACCTTAAAACGCTTTAGTTCTTATGATAAATATGGATAATGACCATATCCCAAGACAAAGTACAAAACCGATAATTCAGAAATTCATAAACTAAAGGCATACAAAATCGGGATAAAACAGGAACAAAAGCAAAGAAACAAAAAACTCCACCACATGAAAAGAAGCGAACTCCAAATATGGGACTGAGACCAGGTGCGTAGGAAGATTCAGCATCTCCTGCTTGCATGCAACATCCGTTGCTTCCATTCGGCGGAAATATCACATCAGGTTACTTCCATTTAGGAACATACAAGCACATTCAGTGGTTTGATGGTTCAAATGGTCAAAGACAGAATATCATCCACCATTCTGGACAATGGGTCATCATAATGTACAACGAGTTCCCTGTATCGACTGTAAAACGTCCTCAGTGAGGATGTTAGTCGCTCACAAACGTATCCCTTACTGAGAAGCTCTATATATGTTGTCTATAGATCAAGTCAAAAGCTTAGTATCTTTTCTCTTCATAAGATTGAATAAATTCAGCGTCGTATCTGTTTGGGTATGCATTTGTCATTGTTTTGCCCATTGATTCTGACTTTTGGATTCTGATTTGGCGTTATGTTGTTGACTTTCACGCACTGACACATTCAAAAAAGTTGAGAAAGGAGGCAAAATACATGGATCCACAGTCCGAATTATTTTGGTTGAGGTTGCGCGCCCTATTTGTTTCTAATTATTTTTACCGAAATTTGACAAATTTCTTGATATTTTTCGTCCCTTTACGAATTTTGATGTCTTTTCAGTACAATGCTTTGAAGTCAAAGTGTTCATTTGATATTTCGAACAACCATACGGTTAACTTTTTAATAGCCATTCTCTGTAAGGACCAAAATCGTTCGGCACGGCATGTCATGGATTTTGATGATTTTCGGTATAATGGGTATATATTGAGTACTGACCATGAAAATAACACTTTTCATCCAATGTGACCTCTGGTTGCCATGGTAACGAGGTCATTCTATTTATAGCACTTTTGGGACCATGAAATAAGCCAGCTCCGGAGACTTCGTTGCCATGGATACCACTGTAACAGCTTGTTCATCTTTATATAATCTATTCTTCCTTACTTCCATTCTTACTTAGTACACTTAGTTATGTGATATTTATTACAGGAAGCTTATTGTATTAAGCCAAACTAAGTCAAAATGAAGCAAAAAATAGAGGTGAAAATAAGGGCCAATTTAGTGTGTTTTTGACCATTTTCAATCTTAAATATCACAAAAGGCACCAATAGGAGACTAGTGATTTTCATCAATGGAAATGTATGTTTATTGACAAATAAAATGAACGAAAAATTGGAGTGGGTATTTCAGAGTTTTACCTAAATTCTGTCGTCAAAGACCGTTGCCATGGCAACATTAGACCGTTTTGCTTGTTTCATATTATCTTTGAAATTGATTTTATTCCTCTTTAGAGTTACATAAGATTGTCAAAATGTATGCATGTATAGATATGACTTGTATCTTTTACATAAGAACAATTAAAATGTTCAAGGTCATTGGCTTGATGTTCAAGGTCATTTATACTTTGAGACTCAAAATTTGCATAAAATATTGATTTTTTAATTTTTTTGTTACCGATTTTAGTGATTTTTTTTATTTAAATATTTTCATAGGTCATATATATTATGAAAGCACATGAATATAAGAAAGACAAATCTTAGAATTTATTGAATTGTAGCAATTCAATAGGAAAATATTTTTCCGTCAAAAAACAAGAAAAATACAGCTTTCGTCCCTTTTTTTATCAACATACTCACCAAGAATTTAGATATTCGAAGATGTGAAGAAGCGTAATCAATACTTCTAAGAAATAAATGATACATTTATCATTTTATGGCAAATAACTGTTAAGTTCAATATTTCAAGGTTTCTAAAATATTGACACCTTCATTTTATGAAAAATCAGGATTTTTCGTCAAATCTGGTCAATTAAAGTTTAATGACCTTGAAAATTCAGTGGGTGACCTTGAAATATTTTCAAGGTCATTTTTATATCAAAACGCCTTTGATAGATGTATACATGAACTTCTGTTCCAATATCATGCGTAGATAGTTTGATAGAGGTTGTGTTTAAATTCATCGTATTGAAACCTTTCAGCCGATTGTTGCCATAGCAACTAAATTTGATGCTGCTTTGCATATAAAAGGACAAATTAGCCCAATTAATTTTTTATATTCATGTAGAGTTCAAAGATGATACTAATTGGATAACTACAATTTGGACTTCAAAAATTGGTGCTTTTATGAAATTTTCAACCTTGTAAAACAGTAAAAACATGCAAAAAAGGGTCTTTGAGTGCCCAAAACAAAGCCTTTTGATACCCTGTTTAGGCCCAATTTTTCATCTTGTATACATAAGACATCCGAGATGAATGTAAAAAACTTTACAAATATGCGTAATAATAAGGATTAAAAGAAAATAATAAAAGCAATTTAATATTTAAAATGAACCTGTTTCCATGGTAACGAAGCCTACAAATATGCCTTGTCCTATAGATTTTCCCGATTTTTGAAACTTCAGACACGGTTACCATGGCAACGACAACCTTTTTGAAAAAACTGGGGTTGATTTACATACTAGTACTTCATATTGAACTTCCATACCAAAAATCTCAAAAATCCATGACATGCCGTGCCAAAATGTTTTGAAATTCTTTGGTTCTTACAGAGAATTGCTGTTAAATATTGAATATAATCGAAAACTGAACCACTTAAAAAATAGGGTCGATTTTCCAGTTACCCGAACCTTCTCCTTTCTGTTACATGGAGGAATTCACCGTCTGAGGTGAATGTCCAATATAATTAAAATTGTCTTCACCAGCACCAATGACAACCACATGTGTTTATTCAGATAAAACTTATTTTGTGAGGGTATATTCGTATAACAAGTACACACAGAGTCAAACATAATCAGAATTCTGATAGAAAATATATTGAAATATTTACAGAAATCGCTTAAGCAGGTAGTGGGAATATCAATAGAAACAAGATATGCTCTTTTTCTATAGTTAAATGAAGGTTTTTTTTTCATTTCTTGCTCTTTCACGAAAGATCAACTTGGCACTATAATTGAATTTTATATGAGCACACAATTACACTGATGACTTGTTGTCAATTGACGATCCAAATGTTCGGATAAAGTCTATCTGTGTGGACACGGGGTTGAAAGTGACCACTGAAAGCATACTTAGAATTGTTATAGGTCGTCGTTTTTTTTACATTTGATAAAGGCCAAGGGGTCGATATTTTGTGCATTTGAAAGTTTATTTTGTTATTTGTTATCATCCCTTCCCTCTGGAAGAGATATTCCAATCTACTGCAATATTCCAATGATTCTTAAATTCATAGAAAGCTCCATCTGTCTCAACGCCGTTCTCGGGGCAAGGCAACTTATCCAAAAACGATTTTTTGGATCTTGGACATTTCTTCTTTTCGTTTATTTCAAGCAGTTAAGTCAGATTAATCAGAGGAGAAAATAAACCGTCCTTTCATTAAAGTAAGATTTGCAAACAAAGGTATTGATAAATTGAATCTTGGTCAAATTTTGAATCACAAAACTGTCACAGAAAAAAATCCCATCATATTTCAAAAGAAAAGAAACTCCTTGTATTTCCTATAGCTACACACCAACAGTTACATCTAAAATTTACAAATACAAACGATTCTTGCAGTTCCCCGCGAGGGGTTTGACAGTAAGTGTTTTGAATATATTTCCCTGACATTGTCGCCATAACACTTTCTATATAGTCATAACGTCAGAGAGTGCATGAATTTTAGATATTGTTTTCATTTTCATGCTTAAACATCGATGGCGGGTGCGGCTAGCCAACAGGGGATGCTTACTCCTCCCGGGCACCTGGTCCCACCTCTGGCTTGCTAGGGGTCCGTCGATGCTTAATTTTGTGCTCTATTGTGAATGTTGTTGAGATATTCGTCATGATCTTCTTTAACTTATTTGTGTCACACTTATGCCCTTTGCCGTGTGGAGCTCGTAAAAAAGTTCCCCGCGAGGGGTTTGACAGTAAGTGTTTTGAATATATATCCCTGACATTGTCGCCATAACACTTTCTATATAGTCATAACGTCAGAGAGTGCATGAATTTTAGATATTGTTTTCATTTTCATGCTTAAATATCGATGGCGGGTGCGGCTAGCCAACAGGGGATGCTTACTCCTCCCGGGCACCTGGTCCCACCTCTGGCTTGCTAGGGGTCCGTCCATGCTTAATTTTGTGCTCTATTGTGAGTGATGTTGAGATTATCGTCAGGATCTTCTTTAACTCATTTGCAGTGTATTGATTTAAGTAATTCCTCACTTTATCCACTTCCTAGCGAATGTTCTTCATCGGATTTCAACTACTCTCCTTGTGGACACGTTATGACTGGTGACCTTAGTATAGTCAAGAACGACAAGTTGAGAGAAATATTAAAAAGGGTCCAAAATACAGAGAAAGTATGTCCTATACATGGAACGAAAATGGCAAAATTATCATGGACTCTTGTGAGGAATATGAAAGACGTTGGGCAAAGAAAGAGGATGTACAGATCGACACCCTTTCCGAATGGATAAAATCCATCAGAGGGTTACTTTTATCTAGAACTAACCGATTAAAATCAACTGTGAACACCAGATTCCTGTCTATCTTTAAAGACCCTGATGTTATCACAGAGCTCGCCTATCCCCAAGAACATTATGTCATCACACCAGCAGACAAAGCATCAAATGAATACACATTTACTTGCAAAAAGTACTATTTCCACAGTCTAGTTAAAGAGTTGGGTTTAAATTCGACACCTGGAAATCCCACTTACAACCCAATAAACCTTTCTGCCTCTGAAATAATAGATAACCACAAATAAGCTCTTGCTTCCTTTGGCTTCGACACTAACAATTTAGATTTAGATTTACCATACTTATACTGCATACCTAAAATGCATAAGAATCCGTACAAACAACGTTTCATCGCTCGTTCCTCAAAATGTTCTACCAAATCTGAATATCTGTAATCCACTCATTTTAGTAGAGCCCATTCGATCAAAGCCTTTGATTTTTCGACACTTTACACTACAATCCCACATTCTAAATTGAAAGAAAGACTCGCAAAAATTATAAATAATGCTTTTACAAGTAAGAACGATAATCGCAAATATAAATTTATTATTTGTTACCATGACAAAACCTAATTTGTAAAAGAAAAGTCCGATTCTGAAAATAAGTACACTGAAACAGATATTATTCAGATGTTAAACTTTCTGATCGACAACATTTTTGTGGTGTTTGGAGGAAAGTTCTTCCAGCAATTTGTCGGAATTCCAATAGGGACCAATTGTGCCCCACTCCTTGCCGATATTTTCCTTTATTCGTACGAAGCTGAATTCATTCAATCTTTGGTCTCTGAAGGGAAAAATACTTAGCTTCTGACTTCAACTTCACTTACAGATACATAGACGATGTGTTGTCTATCAAAAATCCAAAATTCGCGGATAACCTCAGCTTTATCTAACCTTCGGAGCTTGAAGTCAAAGAAACTACAGAGACAAATAATTCAGCATCCTATTTGGACATAATGTTGTCCTACGACACTGATGGTCACATGAACACCTCGCTCTATGACAAACGTGACGACTTCAATTTCAGCATTACAAACTTTCATTTTCTGAGTAGCAACATTCCTTCATCGCCTGCTTATGGCGTGTTCTTATCTCAGTTGATACTCTATGCCCAAGCAAGTACCAAATATACGAATTTTGTTCTGAGAACTAGGCGTCTTTCAGATAAGCTTCTCAGTCAGGGATATCTTTGTGACCGACTAACATCGTCACTGAGGAAGTTCTACGGTCGATATGGGGAACTCGTCATACACTATGATGTCCCGCTCTCCAGATTGGTGGATGATATTCTGTCATATAGACCATTTGAACCATCCAACCAAAGATTGTACTCTATATTTTCCGAAATGGAAGTAACCGGATGTGACAGTGCTCACAAATTGAAGCGGCGGGTGTTGCATGCAAGCAGGAGATGCTTACTCTTCCTGGGCACCTGGTCTCATTCCCTGATCGGGAGTTCGCTTCTTTTCATATGGTGGGGTTTTTGTTTCTTTGCTTTGGTTCCAGTTTTATCCTAATTTTGTATGCCTTCGCTTTCTGATTTTCTGAATTATCGATTTTGTGCTGTATACAGGGATATGGTCATTATCCATAGTTGTCATTACTAGGGATATGTTTGTGAGCCACTGACTCTGTCACTGCGGAATATTCTTGGACAATTGTTTTTCCATATTGTTGAAAAATATTTAAGGTTAGAGCAATACAAAGCAACGAATTGGATACATTCATTCAATGGATGGGACTCCTTGACGCGTCCTGTCCAATCCTCTTTAGAGAAGACAAGGCCCCGACCACCTGTCCCCTATGAATGTCAGTCGGACTCCTCGGGTGAAAAGATGCATGAGCTCGCTACAGCCGGTAGATCGCGGACTGTGTTACGTACGCCCCCTTTTATATCCATTTACATATTCATCTGTGTTGCTTCGGTCCCTGCGTTTTGCTGTCTTGTTTGTGGGATCAACTAACAGTTAGGAGGTTATCTTACACTACAATTGCGCGTTCTTCGAGACATTCGGGTAATCGGAAAAATGGGAGGGTTGTACGCACGTTACAAGAATAACCAAACCATTTTCTACTTGCGTGGCAGATGGCCGTCCTAAGTTTAATATTTCTGTGTTGTATGTCTCTTAAATTTCGTCTCTTGCTGGTGTTTTGCTGTTGGTATTGCAAATGGGTCTGGTTATATCCCCTTCCTTCATTCATCATTTTTACCTTATCTGCATAGCTAAAGTGACGAATATTGCTGGTTCTTTCATTCTGATTTGAGGTTTGTGTTTGACTTTCACTTATACATTTAATTGATTGTAGGTGAACAATTATGTGTTTTCCAGTCTTTACAATGGAATCTCAAAGGAATAAGGAGACGTGTTTAAATTAAACAACGCTACAGACACCACTGTGGAACATAAACCTAAAACAAGGAGAAAATAAGCAATACGTAGGGCAAGGCGCCATTTAATCATGCAGGACAACACACAAATGACAAATATGGACAATGACCATATCTCAAGATCAGGGAAAAACAGAAATCAAAGCAAGCAAACAAAAAACTCCATTACATGAAAAGAAACGATCTCCCAATATGGGAGTAAGACCAGGTAACCAGGAAGAGTCGCTTCAATTCGGCAGAAATGCCACATCAGGTTACTTCCAAAGGTAGGTAGTATAACCATCGAAAATGCGTCAGAATTATCAAACGCCTTTTATACCGTGAATATGATCCTAATGCCACCAGACTGACACTAAGCTTGGTACTTGACCAATCTACAATCTTGTACAAGCGCATCCTAGAGACTTGCACTCTGACTGACTGTGACGACGGGACTCAATGACGGGCCCTGTCCAAACCTCTTTAAAGAAGACAGGGCTCCGACCACCTGTCCTCTATGAATGTCAGTCGGACTCCTCAGGTGATTACATACATGAGCTCGCTACAGCCGGCAGAGCACGGACTGTATAACGCACGCCCTCTTTTTATATCCATTTACATATTCATCTGTGTTGCTGGGGCCTCTACGTTTTGCAGTCTTGTTTGTGTGAAGTCATCTTACAGTGGGGAGGTTGTTTTACACTACAATTGTACGTTCTTCGAGAACTCTGGGTAACTGGAGAAGTGAGAGGGCTGTGCGAACGTAATTCAGGATAACCACACCATTTGCTTCTTGCGTGGCAATGGCCATCGAAAGTCGGCACCGGTTGCCCATTGGTCTCGTCGGTTTATGTGTAGTCTTTTGTGTTTGATGTTTACATGTCGTATGTCTCTTTTCCGTATCGTGCTGTACTCGTCTTTTGTGTTTTTGCATTGGGTGTTTTGGAGTTTTGCTGTTGATGCTGCAACGGGGTCTTGTTGGAGAACTCCTCCCTTCTTCCATTTCGGAAGATACAAATGAGTGAAAGAAGATCCTGATGATAATCTCAATAACACTCACAATAGAACACCAAATTGAGCATCGACGGACCCCTAGAAAGCTAGAAGTGGGACCAGGTGCCCGGGAGGAGTAAGCATCCCCTGTTTGCTAGCCGCACCCGCCGTCGATGTTCATGCACGAGAATGAAACAACATATAAAACACATGCATTGTCTGAGGTTATGTCTATATAGAAAGTGCCATGGCGACAATGTCAGGGGAAAATATTCAAAACACTTACTGTCAAACCCCTCGCGGGGAACCTTTTTACGAGTTCTACACGGCAAAGGGCATAAGTACACTGTATATTCTGTGGTTGGATGGTTCAGATGGTCTAAGACAGATTTGGTCATAGCAGACGACAAGTAGTATTACTGCAGTAGTTTTAAGAAAATGACAGGCCTTCAGAAAACCAATTGCAGAGTGTGTGAGTAAGAATGTGTAGCTAATAAGACAATGAATGTGTTTCAGAAACCGACTAGATCAAAGGTGAGCTCTATAGCACATCCATGTAGAAAATCTCAAATCATATTAGAAAATTGTTTTTGTTTGTGGGTCGCCTCAGACTGTGTCTAATAACTTGAGGATGTCTCACTATGTATAAGTGATGGGCCGATTATCGATAATAATCGATTAGCGGCGTGTTGAAGTCATCCGATTTCGATAATCGATTCTAAAATAAATAATTGATAGCGTGAAAGTACAGAAGGGGGAATGGCCGCTCAGGGATCAGAGGAAATTCTGTCCAATCGTCTAAAGTATTTCGAATAATTTCTGTACTCAAGCATTGTTGTTATAATGTTGTAGAGTAACAGAAGCTAGCAGCATGAAATTAGAGAGAATAATTGTAAAAGCTAGTAAATCAATAATTAATTTAATGACAATTTTCACACACGACTTTAAGGGATTGCCGAAGGACCGACGATGACAGTAAGTTCTTCAATTCTAGTCAATTTTTATCGGTAGACTGATTTTATTACTTGATTGAGAATACTTGAAGATGATCTTGTTTGATGTTCCTGTTTATGTTGACAGATACTTTGCAAATAATATTATGACCTCCCCCCCTTCCACTCCTCGGCGAACACAACTGAAAACTGATTGTTTTTAATACTTTTCATGCTTTTTTTCATGAAACAATAGAAAGGGTATAGATGGTTATTTTTACATAGACAAATAAATCACATGATGATACATATATGCATTGCGTATATTACATATGTAGGTTTTGTTTTGATAAAAAAAAATAGGTAATTTGAGTAGAATGTGATAAACCGATTATAATCGGTAAAATCGCATCGGATACACAAACCGATTCTAACCGATTATCGATTATGATTCTAAACCGATTTCCCATCACTACAGTATGTATTGGTTTACCTGATACCGTGGTATATGTTGAAATGTTATTGTGATGTGAGGTCCGTTACTGTCTTGCTGGAGAGTCTTTTCCCATTGTATTAAATTGGTCTGAATATAAAATTTTCAAATTCGGTGAACCAGTCATATATGTTTTGGACAACGAATTATCATGGTACTTCAATTTAAATGATAGAGGATGTTCCAATTTGAAAGCAATTTCGTTGAGCTCCGTTGTAAGAACGGAAACTATTTAAGTCATAGGGACAATGATTAGGAATTTAAGTTTCCACGAACAAAATTGAGGATTACAAATGTTCAAGTTTATGTTACGGTAATAAGATCAATACACAAATGACCGTTTCAAGAAGTAAGTAATTCTCATCTATAATGCTTTAGGGTCGAAATATCGTCCTAAGGAGAAAATCCAATGAATGAAGAGCAAGATTCTGAACATTCCTTTAAATTTATATCAAACTTCACAAGCAGGAAGTGTTATGCCTTCAGGGAGATATTTCCTAGTCTTCGAAAAGGTTATCAAAAATGACAGAATTTACAAATATATTTCATGTCAGTGTAGAAACACACACACAAAAAAAAAAAAAAAATAGACGAACGATGCCATTGATGACGTATAACCCGGTCCACCAGTAGATATACCAACCTGGTTGAAATTGTCAATACTGAAATATATGCTCTATTGTTATAATGTAAGTGCACTGTATGCGCATTTCGAGAAATTATGTATTACCGGGGATGGTCGAGAAATCCAAATTACTTTTATATGAAATGCACAATCGCAAACAAAGATAAATGATTGCTTGTATGCGAGAAAATGCGTTGTCGTTAAGAAAATAATGTATCCTGTCAGGGAAATGCGTTTTTATGCGTTATGCCGTCCTTCTTGAAGAAAGTATTATTATTATCTTGTATATTAAATGCTTGTTGAAATAAATGTTTCTTTACAATACCCTATACGTATATGTAAAGAAACTGATGTAATAAAGTCTTCAAAGATTTCAAATTTATTCAAAACAAAAGCGACATATACATAAATAGACTTTTTACTCACAACATGTTCACATACACAAGTAAAACCTCGATAAGTTCTAGAATGTACGTTTCATTAAAAATACTTGATAACAACTGTAACATATTGAGCACCAATGTGCATTATTGCAGAAACTAGGTACAAGATATGATGTTCTACTTATTGATTTGCAGAACGACATAAGAATGTTGTTTCCATTTTGTTTTTCATAATTTGTCAATCGAATCATGAAATACAAACTTCACCAATAAAAAGTTAAGAAGCTTATATATATGATGTTGTGTTTTGACATAATACTGTTCACTTTATTTTTCTGAATCAATCAGATTTCAAGCAGATTTCTGGTACATTTGCAAAATCAAGTGTACGCTTACAAGGGTATTCTGTCATTTACATTGGAATCTAAAATACCAATTTTTGTGTCATTCAGTTTTGTGTAATAACTTTGTAGAATCTTAAAAATAAAAGTATCCTATGCACGTTCTAGTTCACTTTGAAACGGCCTAAATAAACCCTGTGATGTTGTATTAGAGTGAGCTTTTGGCGCCTGCGCAGTTGCTCCAGGAAGTGACGTGGGCAAGTTAGAAAGTCCTCCCATAAGGGAACCAATGTTACAGTTTTCTTCTGTATTATTTGAGCACGACATATTTGCATGACTGAGCAAAGGGGATGAACCTTCAAGAGGTGAATGCAGATTACAACCAATGGTTGATGTTCCCGCCATTGAGTGCGGAGCTGGCATGGCCGCATTTCGTAATAATGCTGATCCCGTCATTCCTGGAATTATTTCAGATCTAGTACGTAGTGGACTTGCCAGAGAGAATTGACTTAGACTTGAGGAATTTCTCTGAAGTCCCAATGAGGAGTAGTAGTTGAATGGATTGGTGTTAGATGGTGAGATCCCATAGGGATATGAGGCGGCCGCAGCGGCCAAATAAGCATATAGATGGGGGTCTGCTATACCGTAAGGCCAAGCCATGGCCATTCTTTGTCTCTTGTCTTTCATTCGTCTATTCTGAAACCATACCTGAAAAAGGCCAAATAAAAAAAAATGGTTTTGGTTGATTCGAATAATTGATTGATTGATTAGTTTATTTATTTCTTTATTTTCTTTATTTCTTCATTCATTCATTCATTCATTCATACATTTATTCATTCATTTATTCATTCATTCATATATGCATTCATTCACATAACGATTCATTTATATACTTTTCTGTACGCTGTTAATTCGATTTTCAATTCATCCTTTAAATTAATACCCACAACAGACATGAATATTTCTTTTACCTTGATAGTGTTTTCAGGCAAGTTGAGGAGTTTCGCTAGTTCACATCTCCTTGGTCTGGATACATAATTCTCTTTGTAAAATTCTTTTTCTAGCCTTCCTATCTGTTCACGGGTGAAAGCTGTTCTGTATCTTCGGACGCTGTTGTCGTCATAGTCACGTGACAGATCTATAAATAGAAAATATTGGTGAGATATTATTTTACAAATTAATTTGTCTCATTAACAAATGAAGTATAATCCAAACTCCTGATTTGCACTTATTATGCAAGGGATATGAATAAATTAAAAGCTGTAAATTAGTTTTTATTGCGAAGAAATTAATTAAGAATTAAAAATGGATAAATGTCAATCTGTTCAAACAAATTAGTCTCCCGTGCATGATCTGTAATTTTTTCTCGTGAATCTCCCTTATTTTCCAAATAAAATTCAAAATTAATTACGCATGAAGATGCATTTGGTAATAATGAATTGTGATCAGAAGAAAGGCAGGGCGATGTCATCTATCACGTGGATAAAAATGCGTGATCAATTGAAATGAAAAACTGAGAAATTAGAAAACAAACTCTATTAAATTTAAAGATTCAAACTTATAAGCTCTTTAGTTTTCCATGTATAAAAACTATACTGTTTTAATGTCAATTAAACATTGTTGATTAGTCCAGAAACAAACGATGACAGATGCATTATTGGCTTTCTAATGAGGCCGTGATTGAGCGCCCTCGAACGGTCTCGGTCTTTTTGGTCATTAATCAAAGAACGACAACTGTTGCACATCACTGACCATGCTGATTGCAAATCGTGATTAACTTTTTTATAAGATACATTCATCAAGTATAATTGTTTAAATACAGAATACGAGTCGATTGTTCCAGGATGCATTTGTCATTAAAAAAAATAGACAGAATATAGACTTTGTTTCAGAAAATTGAAAACAGTTACTTCATACAAGCGCGGATCTATGGAGGGGGGGGGGGGGGGGGGTAGGTGTCAGGAACTGCCAAGATATTGATTTCTGCGTTCTTACGTATAATTATTCGTGTTTTAAAGACTTGCCCCCCCCCCCCCCCCGGATTTTCCAAATCCGCCCATGACATGCATATCGATCAGAATGAAGATAAGAACTAATAAATACAGGTATATTGAATTTCAGAGAAGTGCACCCGCATTTCCCTCTCTCTTTTTCTCTTTTAATTTCGTTATCTAATGTCCGTTTGTCTATTCAGATCCACCTCTCCTATTAGCAAGACTTTTCTGTGATACAGAACTTCAATGTTGATAGAATCCTTGAAATCATGAGAAGAAAGGAGGTGATATCTAAAAACACACGGTTGTATTACACACAGCAAAACACCCCATTCAAAAATAGGCTTCATTAATAAAAAATTCTTCATAATTTATTAAGAGTATTGATATATTTACAATACAAATGAAACTACAAACTTATCACAGCAGCAATTACTACATTTTCAGAATGACGTCATTTGATGACGCGACTTTGAAAAAGAAAGGAGGATAAGTATAACGTTCCTCTTTGTGGAACCGTAAAATTGAAATAAAATAAATTTAAAATTCTGCACATGAAAGAAAGTGTAGAGCTTCAACGTATATTTAAAGCGTAAAATGAATATTCTAGGCTTAGGTAACTTCATCTTAACATTACGAAATTAAATTCATTACTCAAATAATTCATTATTTCAAATGCCTATGATTCATTTAAGTTAGTCGAGTGAGTGGCAATTAAAATCATTTTATTTCATAAAGTAACATGGATAATTTGTCAGGCTGTCGAGCTAGGTGAAGGGGGTAAAAATTTGTGGCAAATTTCTTAATGACAAAATAATGTTAATTATCATACAAATGTCTAAATAGGATTTCCGGTGAAAATGGTTTCGTTATTAATTTACGCACCGATCCCGTCATTAATAATATCCTCCAAAAAAGGCTTATTTCTGCCATGTCTAAAAGCACGTACAGAAAAATAGACACACGTGAAAAATGTAAATGTATGTAGAAAATAATTAACATAGATATGAACTAGTGTAAGTAACTTGTCTGCATTCTTTTTCGAAGAAAAAAAAAACGAAGAAAAAATTGGCTATTTCTACGAGCGCTAAAATAATTAACATAGAGATATAAACTAGTACCAGTAACTTGTCTGCAGTCTTTTTCGAAGAAAAAGAAAGAAAAAAAAAAAAGAAAAAAAAAAAAAAGAAAAAAATGTGGCTATTTCTGCTGTATACATGTAAGCCATAATCTATATAATCTGATCGTCACCATGGTAATAATATACGATGATACGTAATATTACCGTAAACTCGAAAATTAAAGCTTTTTGTAGAGAATAAGCAAGAATTTTTTGTTTGTTTGTTGTTGTTTTTTTTTTTTAAGTTCATCTCTTAGAAGATTATGCTCTGTGATGTTCTGTTATGTGAATAGCAAATTGATAGTTATATTTATAAACTGAAAATTTTAGCTTTTAGTCTTTTGTTGAGCTTTTTACAAGTTTTTACATTCATCTTTCATGGCAATAAAATTGCGCCACACTGATTGTGAATTTTCTTAATCGTACTTTTGATATATTCATATCTGAACTGTTTAAAAGTCCCCTGCAAATTCACAGTTTCATTTGCATAAATAGATAAGGCCATTTTTTTGTTTGTTATTTTCTGTTTTGCGTCCTCGTGCTGATAGGTTTTGAGCCCAAAGTCATAAAACAAAACAAAATAAAAATAAAAAGATCTTTAGCAAATTAAATGAATTTTCTACAAAAAGCAAAAAGAAAATTGTATATTTTTTATATTTCATGTAAAATTGTAAAAGTACCACAATGACTCATTGTCTATCATTCTTTTGTTGGATAAAATATGTCAAGATGATCAAATGAAACAAATATCTGTCTGATTTCACTCAGTCACATAATATGAAATAGCAACTTTGTTTTAGATACTTGTTTGTTTTTCTTCTTGGCTCGCCGGTAGGTTTCTCAATTTCAGAAGGATGCAAAACAGAATAAAAACAAGAAATGGCCTAATTGCAAATTTCGTCAATTCAGATTGTACTTTTAATGCTTTGGTTTTCTATTCTGACTTATCCATTATGTCAATAAATATACTTTGTCTGAAGCTTGATCCACTTTGCTAGTAATAATTTGAAGTGAAGAAATATTGTGTACATTATATCCCATGAATTTTGAGAAATAAATCCTCAACATTGCTTTTTGTGTATTTTCTTCTCTTTTTTTTTTGTGCAATATTTGTATGACAGGAAACGAACAGAAACGAACTGTGGATCTAAAAGCATCCCCTCAACGAAGAAGTACATGTAGTGCGAACCAGTAGGGTTTCGAAATGGAAGTATACTGATTTTGCTTGTTTGGTAACTTGATTTCTGCCTGTACTTGTGCACGAGACAAAATGCCTTCATTGCAGGTTGTGGCAGAAAATATAGTTTATCATTTTAGAATCAATGCCTGTGAACAACCAGGACATTTTTTTTTCTACAATAGCGTTTTTTTTTTTCAAATCGTCTGCTTGATGATATACTTGATTCACTAGATAACGTTTTGATAATTGATCTAGAGGATCGAAAACTTGATCTTGTAGAGCTCTAGATCTTATACGTTTGATTTTTTAAAACAAAGATGAAACTAAGATTATTGAATTTCTTTTGTTTGTAGTGTACTGGATACAAGTAGGTGTTCTTTAGTAATATTGTAATATGAAAATACAAGAACTGTGCTTCTTGGATATAAAATCCAAAACGGACAAATATTATGAATATTTTGATAAGCACTTATTTTAAATATCTATATAATGATTGATGTTGTTTACAGAGAATTATCTTAATAACATATCAGTTAAGGGATAACCTTTTTTCTCCCTTTTTTCTCTTTGGTAAATTCAGAATTTTTTTTCTAAATTTGGAGCAACGATCAATACCAATCAGAAATATTTATCTTGTATTCACTTAGATTTAAAAAACCTTAATAGGTAGAGATCAACTTTAAAAACCACGGATCCCAACGCCATGTTACATGATAAAGTTTTGATTTACTGTATTGAACAATATGAAAGAAAATTGAACAATTTTTGTTCACATCTTTTATCATAAAAAAGTCGATTGATGTAAAAATGAATTTTCTTCAAAATTACTCATTTTAATTTCGTTCCTTCACATTAAAAAAATACGAAAATCTTTTGTTTAACTTAAAAGGTAAATTTGCTTGTTGCGGTTATAAGTTTATTATGAAAAGGACGAAGCACTTCACCGTCTACAGGTACACGTTTCTTCATCAGTTAATTTAGGTGAAAAATGATTGGCCCCACAGGTGTGTAAAAGAAAAACTGGAGTGTTAACACTACAATTAACCTTAATAACGCGATTTTATGTCTCAGTAAGTTTACTTTCATGACTCATATCAAATTATCTAGACTAGAGAAAACATATTTTGGTAAACAACCCAAGAAAGTTGAAAATCGTATAAGTACTATTGAAAGAATCATGTAAATGACTAGATAAAATGAGGTATTGAAAATTTTACGAATTAGTCAAAAGAATCTACTACTTTTGAACAAAAATGAATTGAAAAGATGAATGTGATGACGTATAAACTAAGAGAAACGGACCTCTGAATGAATGAAATAAAGGCAAGGGGTGAAAAACAATTAAAACGGTTTTCTAATAAAATATTATACTCTAAGCAACAAGAGTATCGGTCGGGTCTGATGTAACAAGAACAAGTACATGTAATGCGAAACTGGAACGTGAGATCAAAGTATGTACGTTCCCCCAAATTATTGAAAAAAAAAAAAAAAAAAAAATCGCTGATAAATCTCATACAGATTGACGCCTTGATCGATAAAAATGCCTGAATTGCCTCATAACTCTATCATTGATATCAAGTTCTTACAGGAATGAAAAAAATATCGATAAACGAGCATTCTTGTATATATGCATTTATTGCAAAATAAACCAGTTAACGTTTCAAAGGAAGAATCGTGTACATGTAACAAGACATGAATAATCGAATATCAGCACAACGGCTGACAACATAAATGTGAAAAAAATGAAAAAAAAAAAAAAAAAAAGAAAAGAAAAGAAAAAACGAAACGAAAATTTTACAGAAAAAAAATTAAGGTTATATCACTTCGGCACTATAGTGCCATTTTTACTTAGGACATTATATGTATTTACCTGCAGATTTGTCCCCCTTTTCAGACGATTCTTCATTCTCAAAGTTGGTTCCATCGTCAGAGAGTTTACAATTATCTTTATTTTTCCGTTTGTCACAATCCGGACTGTTCAACAACGAATCAGAGTCTGACAATAAGTCATCATCGTCAGAAGGACTTAGTTCCGGTATTCGACTTTCTGTTGGATGTAGACGATAGTCCAAAGAATTTGGCGGGAAAGGTTTTCTGTCATCTCCAGGTTTTAAGGAAGACTCAGAAATCCTGAAATCATTCATTGCTTGCCGGTAATTCAATTGTTTATTTTTCCAAATGTTTAAAATTGATAAAATTCCATGACTCAGTCAAATAATTTTCGATAAAATAACTGGAATCTGTCCTCTCCTTACTTCTTGATCAATCGTATCTTTGCAGATGTGCAGTATGATTTCAATATATTGAAACTAATTGTTAAATATTTGTCCAAATTATTGAGAATTTACACGTAAATGTTTATCAAATGCACCGAGCTTTCCCCTCCTATTTTGGTATGTATGTGGTTTCAAATTCATACATTTATGAAATGATCAAACGAACTGATACGTGCTCGGAAAAAGATGCTCTTTAAGACCATATTAGCTCTATAGACTGTCATATAAACTTGTTAACTGTCAAAATTAGGATAAAAACACCAAACAACACAACTCTTAGTGTGTAAACCTGTCAGTTGATTAATTCAGGGGCGGTAACCCTGTCAAAAGAATCGTCGGCGTTGGCCTATAATAGGATATGTCAAGCATTGCTATTGGTTCATTTGACAATTTGAAGACGGGGTCTATTTCTCGACGAGAAGCTCCGTACTCCCATGGTAAATTTACGGTTAATGATACTTAGATGCTAATTTTATTTACTAACATACCTAGCATTTGTCAGCACGCTTGATGTCAATTAGCATTGTTTATAGATATGACAATAGAAAACGCACCTTTGCCATCATGCCATGCATGTTCTATTTTTCTTTCTTTTTTCCCTTTTTCTTTTCTTTTCTCTTCTTTCTTTTTTTCTTTCTATTAATTCTCTTTTTTCATTATTTTTTCTTACATGATTTTGCTTTTCTACTTCCCATTATTTTGTATTAGAGGAGATACAAAGATTGTATTTCAATAAAGTTTCAATATTAAAATCGGTATTTATAAGCATTTATACTTTACAAATAAAAAGCAAAATGAAACGAAATTAAAAATATAATTATAAACGAATGAACACACCAAGAACTATGTCTTGTATGGCCAAAGGTTATACAGATTTTTTGCAGTTTTTTTTTTTTACTGATTCCCATTCTTCAGAATGTCCTTTTTCATTTTTCATCTTTTTGTATTTTCAGCGATTTTCTAAGAAAATAGACTTCTATTAGTTGTGAAGCTTTCTAAGCGTTATCAAAAATGTTTTGTTCGTATGTATATGTCTTTAATTATGTAAATATTTCATTTATATATTTTGAAAAGAAATATTTCTTTTATTATGTTTATATTGCATTTCTAGATTTTCGAAAGAAATTTTACAGAATAATAATTTATTTTAGATATTATTCTTATAACTACATGCCTATTAGAATTTTAAAAAACATGTACTAAACTTATATTAATTGAAAAAATTCTGTGTCATACATTTTTATGTAGACGAATAATATTTATTTTAAAAAAATTGAAGTAATATCAATATTCGTTCTATGATGAATTGAAAAGCAGCAGGAGCGTTGCGCATTACTGTATATATATCCTTTTTTGTGTAGCCTGCGAAGCATAGCGACACTTAGGAATCACTTTGCCCGTTGTCCGTCTGTCTTTCTGTCCGTCTGTCTGTCACACTTGGATGTCACACCCTATAAAAGTGATCCCTGAGTGTCGCTATGTTTCGCAGGCGACATCTGCATTCCTTGGATTGATTTTTTATTTCCATGAATGATAAGAAAATGAAAAATAGCAGACCACGCATCGTATACTAAAACTGGGCATTTTTCCACAAGCGAAATGCTTTTTCGTTTTTTATTCAATTTACACAATTTATGAAGTAACATAATGTTGAAAATTTGGCAAACGAGGAGTGGAAAGATTACAATGGTCAAGGTGATAATACCTTGTAATTTACATCTTTGGCCCGGCTAAATATCGTTTAAGGTGTTGAAACATAGACGTGGACAGCTTCTAGGGATTGAATGATACATTGTTCGAGTTGTCTTTAGTGACAAATGGCCGCAAGGTATCCCGAATTTTGTCACGGAAAATTAATTCGCGTCTGTCTCCCAAAATTAGCATGGGACATTACAAAATGATTGCGAATGATGTTGAGAAATGACCATATTAAAGACTTGCCAATGTCGTTGAATATCGTCGTTTGTACATTTCAACAAAGAAATCAAATGGGAGCGTCTCGGCTATAAGAGGTAGTAGTCTAGATTGAAGAAGTTAGTGTTGAAAAGTGAATTTTATTAAGAAAGCAATTGAGTTCGTTATCACTTGATATTTTTGTTATTTCATCTTTATGATATGTGACATATGGTTTTACGCGATTCTTTTGCATAGTTTTTAAGTTGAAGCATCCATAAAACTTTAATAAAAAATGCGCAGCGGACTCTAAAATTTGTAGAAAATACGATAATTTCTTTGACAAATAAAGAAATTTCAACGAGAATCTGTTTATTTCCACCAGGAAAACAGAGACGTATCCAAGGTATCAATGATTTGTGAATCCAAGGAGACTTCTGTATCGGCCAAAATAAAAAAAAAAAAAAAAGCAAAAGAAAAAGAAAAAGAAAATGAAATCTGATTTGGAATTTTAGAAAAAGATTGTTCAAATGGACACATTACGTGTACATCAAAGTTTTCGCACTATCTTTATGCAACTAACTCATAAACTACATGTACACCTTCATGCAAGCAAATGAATAGACATCTATACAATATCTTACAATGACAGTGAAAGAGAGCAATTTAAGAAATAAATTTGTTTGTAAACATAACAACACACATGATGTACAGTAGGTATTTTCAAGTTTGTATTAATATATGATTTATGAATCAGTTACAATTTTTAATTTTTATTGAATTCGCACATGAATAGTTAAAATTGTCTTCATCTTTTAAATTATTCTGTAATGCCTTTTTGTACTCACATATATTTTATGTGAAAAATCGAAATAAATACATGTACTATTTTAAACAAAGATTGTGAAATGGATTTGACGCTAATTGTGCCTAAAATTTTCCAAATCATGGTTTGCTCAACTGTATAATACATGTAGTACCTCTGAAATCTGAATCTGAAATGATACGATTCATAAGATATAAAATGAAACATTTTTATTACTAATTACATGTTTAATTGGTAATAAGTGAGAGGATTGAACATTATGAGGAATGCATTGATGTAAATATGGTCAGAATATGACGTCACGCACTCAAGGTGTGAGAGCGGAATTTACCTGAGAGAAAAAATAAAAGCAGGAATAAAGAGTATTGTGCATTATTCATTATTATTTGTTTGGATACCACAATTACATTAATTAGTAAAACAAACAGGATACTCAAAGGATGATCAGGAAAGAAATGTACAGTTGATTAAAATGATTCAAAATCTTATGCAATTTTTGTTATGATTTCTTTAAAAAACTAACAAAGTCCGTGTACGCACATGGATATTTTACGCGGAAAAACGTATGGGGAACGTATACACCAACGGAAACCAATGGGGAAGGGTACTCATCAATCATGTCAATATGATCATAGATGTGTGAATGAAATGTACATCAATTTGTGTAAAACTATACTGTCTACTTCTCCTTCTTCTGTTGAAGCAACATATGTTGAGAAAAGGTCGAACCGGAATAAAATGAGTAATAATCATATGAATGGTATGATCTATCTTTTCGAAGAAAATAGGACAGTGATCAAAAGGACTGCCGGATTTCAAAGAATGAATACACAAACATAAATTACTAAGAATTTACGTTAATTTCTGTTGTGTGCAAAATGTCCATTCTTTTAAGATTTTCTTCCTTTAACATGTATTGCTTTTAAATGAAATATTTTAAAAGTCTTACGAAATATAAAGCGATTTTCTTCCTTTTCTTAAACGAGCCCTAATTCTACAACTTAAACCTCTAAATAACCAAGCAAACAGTCGAAAATGATGTACAAAAGGACAAAGAAAATTATAAAATGAATAAATTTTAACTAAGATAAATCTAAAATTTAACGTAGGCTGCATGTGATATTTTGTTTGGATCTAGCTCTTCTGTCTGTGCAATACTTCAAATTTTGAGTTCTTTAAGTTTCAAAAATTTAAAAGTGCCAGAACATATTTATTTATTTATTTATTTATTTATTAGTAATTTTTAAAAAACGAAAGATTTTTCAGTGGGCTCTCACCATTTAGATATACTGTGGGATAAATCATTATTTTAATGTAGTTTCACTTCCGGTCCATCGACTTAATAAGTTCTTGTAACGATCCCTTGCTTAATCCCGCGTTCAAAAATCAAAGTGATGTACGCCTTAATAGAATACTTGACAGTCGTTATACCTAGCTAAATACTGGCCATAAAGTAAAATTTAAGGTATCTTTCACGAACCCATTTTATCGACAAAAGGTTTTAATAGTCCATGAAATGATAACAAGCAGTTTTCATAGGTTTCTTTTTGGAGTGAACTTCATAGGTACCGAATGCCCTCAGTTGTAATGATGATAACAACATAATGAAAAAGATTCAAAATCTGTTCAATTTTCAACTTGAAAAGAGGAACTGAAATTTCATGGAGTACACTTCAAAACGACCATTTGAATGTTTTAATTTTCTTCATTCCAAACACAGTGCTAACTGATTCAGAATTTCACTTTCTTCGTTTGAAAAGATTTCTTTATGACCGTCACTTCCAAACATCAAAGGGACCTTTGATTATTGAACTTACACAGTATGCAAGAAAATTTACATGTACCTTCAATTTTATGAATCATACAAACAAACTTAAATTAAGTCATGTTTATTAGAAATCGACACAACGTACATTCATACTTCTTTTCGTCTATCTGCACACGTACGTGCATACCATCGTTAACGATTTTTTTGGTATCAGTTTTAAACTTTCATCATCATCATCATCATCATCATCATCATCATCATCATGTGAAGTGTAAAGGAGACATAATTCGTTTGATTTACTATTGCAATCATCGATATATCTTTATTAAATTATATATATTTTAATTTATCTATCATAAGTTATAAGCCTCTTTCCAACGAGTACTGTATGCCTTTGGTGTTTAAATATGTGTTGTAGAAAGATACTCGTATAACATTTCCTAAGATTTTTACAGATAAAATGTCATCATTATTTTGAATTCTGAATAGTCCATCACTCTCAGATTAAAGGCGACAGTAATCTGTAAGTAATATTTGTAAAAAAAAAAAAAACCCAATGCAAAATCACAAAGCAGACAAGCATAGAAAGAGACAAATAAGGGACAAGGAACGTCAAGTTGGCGCACAACACAGAAACATCAAACACAAAGGACTACACATAAACCAACGAGACCAATGGGCAACCGGTGCCGACTTAGGACGGCCATCTGCCACGGAAATAGCAGAATTTGCGGTTATCCTGGATTACGTGCACACAACCCTCCCACTATTCCGATTACCCAGAGGTCTCGAAGAACGTACAATTGTGGTGTAAAACAACCTCCTCACTGTCAGATGACCACACACAAACAAGACCGCAAAACGCAGGGCCCAAGCAACACAGATGAATATGTAAATGGATATCAAAAGAGGGCGTACGTAATAAAGTCCGTGCTCTGCCCGAAGAGTCAGACTGACATTCAGAGAGGACAGGTGGTCCGGGCCCTGTCTTCTCTAAAGAGGTTTGGACAGGCCCGCCATGGAGTTTCGTCGTCACAGTCAGTCAGTGTGCAAGTTTTAAGAATGCGCTAGTACAAGACTGTAGATTGGTCAAGTACAAAGCCTAGTTTCCGTCTGGTGACATTAGGATCATATCCACGGTATAAAAGGCGTTTGATGATTCTGACGCGTTTTCGATAGCGATGATGTCTATCTTTGATCCTTCTGATCTTGTTAATTATGTCACCATAAAATGCAGGTTATGAAATACCCAAAGTTATATACTCTGTTGCCTGTATTGGTCCGAATTTCAGAAGAAGTTGACAATAATTTTTGTAAAATTTCCAGAAAGTCTTTACTAGTTTGTGAAAGCGAAAACCGTGTCCCAAAAGTTTCTTGGTAATTTGTAAAGTTCTACTATGAGAATCCAAAACATTAGTACATGCTCTAGCATGTTAAACGTCTTTAAATTCAATAGCATCATTTAAAACCTGATAAATTTACAGCATGGACCAGACATGCACTTTTCGGTTACTAAACCCTCGTCAGTGATCCTCAGTCTAAACAATGTAATATGGCCAAAAAGTATGAAAATTGTTATGTCCAAAAATGTACCAAAAGACGTAGCAGAATGGGTGGGATATGACTACAGGACCCACGTTTTAGAAATTTCAAGAAATTAAATACCAGATGAGCTGTGAAATATAGATACCATAAGACGGTAATCTAGGAACATCACCGTCAAGCCAGGGGAAATTCACTATGTTAAATCCAAAATCATCTCTTTTGTCATACACACTTGTATGGATCTCTCCATTGACAATGTTGATATTTAGGTCCAAAAATAGTGTTTCTGTATCTAAAACGTTCGCCTTGTTTAGAATCAATTCTTGTGGATAAATAACATTTTTAAACTTTTCAAAAACAGGATTGTAGATAGTAAAAATATCATCCAGGTCCCTAGAAGTACCAATGAAACATAATTTTTTCTTTGTTTTTGAAGATTTTGGATAAATTCCTTTTCGTACGTGTATAAAATAAATCTGCAACAAGAGGCGCACAATTAGTACCCATAGAAAACCCTTCAACGTGCTTGTAGAGTTTCTCACCAAATCTTACATAAATATTGTCCAAAAAGAAGGACAAGGCAATACACAGGTCACCACATGTCCATGATTTGTATGATTTGTAATTTGTGGCGGAAAAGAAACCCTTCGATTCAGATGTACAAATATAAGTTTTCCCCTCTCGATCAAAACACAGTTTAATGAGTTTGGACAGTCGATCATTTATTTTGTCCTGAGGAAGCGTGTTGTACATATTAGAAAAGTCGTATGAAGACACTTCAGATATTTGCTTCAAAATTTCTTGATTTCATTTTGTCAATCACATCCCCTGAATTTTTAATAAACCAAAAGAAATTTACACCATTCCTGTTCATGACAGTTTCACAGTATTTTGCCACGTGTTCCTTTATAGCCGTGAGTGCTGACGTCAGATTTCTAGACAAAATTGTAGTTGAGCAGTTGCTAGAATTAGCAATGTATCGAAACTTGTAAGGAGACTTGTGAAGTTTTGGTATGCAGTATATTGTAGGGAGATCCAATTTAGAAATAGGGATGTTAAAAGAAGAAAATTCACTGTTATGTTTGTTCAAAATATTGGGAACACTTTCATTTTTTTCGATATAAGTATTAGTAGACGAAAGTTCCGAAACTAAAGTTGATATTTAGTAGCGTTTTCAAATAATTATGGTGTTGTTGGCTGCTTTGTCTGCAGTCGCGAAGACATATTTTTCATGTAAATAACGTAACTTGGATTTGAAATATCTTTCAGATTTAGAACTTGGATTTTCAAAAAGATGAGGATTTTTGTGGTAGTTATCTATTCGAATATCGGTAATATCCAAAATGAGGTTTTTCCAGTCATTCAGAGCATGCGATTCGACTCCTTCCGATTTACACCATCGTTTGGTATAGTTATCTAAAGCTTCCTTTAGCACTTTGCGACATTTAATAAAATCTATCTTGGATGGGATTCTATACTTAGGTCCTTTTTTGAGAAGACCACGGAGCTGCCTGTCTTTGATATAAATCGAAAAGTCACCTGTAATAATATGACCAGCTGGTTTATATAGATATTCAGACGTTGCACATTCTCAAGAAGCAGGACATGATTCAAGTATTTTAGGATCTGATATAACTTTGTTGTAGTTAAAAACGAAATTTCGAATAGGTCTCTTATATTTGTAACAAATAAGAGGAGGTTCTAAATTTTTAAGTCTATATTGAAAACCCGATGGATGGACACTCACTTTGCGACTTTCCAACTTTCCTTCCTACAGGCTAATCCTACGACCCAACTGATACAATTTTGGGTAAGGTTATCTCAAGATGAATAAATAAAAGAAAGTTGCACTGGTCGAATTCAGGTTGGTAGAATTGGAAGCCAAGGTCGTGTACGAAAAAGAAATACAGCTATTGTGTAGGAAGTATCCACACTTGGCGTGTAGAGGAAAGGGTTTAATTGTGTAGAGGATAGGGTTTGTGTAGAGGAATTTGAGGAAAGGGTTTCATTGTGTAGAGGATAGGGTTTGTGTAGAGAAAATGGTTTAATTGTATAGAGGATAGGGTTGATGTAGAGGAATTTGAAGAAAGGGTTCAGTTGTGTAGAGGATCGGGTTTGTGATTAAACTACGATAAGATTATCCGACTGTGTGAAAAAAATCTTCATACTTCCCACTGAAAATTCAATTTTCCACAACATCAGCCTTAAGACACTCTATATCAGAATCTAAAGATAAGGAATAGATCTCCAACATGACAACATTGTAGAGATCACAGCGGAACACACACGTTTGATTACAAAATAAGGAGAGATCCCCAACATGACAGCATTACAGTGATCACAGCGGAACACACACGTATGGTTACAAGATAAGGAAAGGTCTCCAACATGACGACATTACAGTGATTACAGCGGAACACACTCGTATGGTTACAAGATAAGGAGAAGTCCCCAACATTACGGCATTACAGTGATCACGGGGGAAATCACACGTATGGTTACAAGATAAGGAAAGTTCTCCAACATGACGACTTTACAGTGATCACAGCAGAACACACACGCATGGTTACAAGATAAGGAGAAGTCCCCAACATGACGGCATTACAGTGATCACAGCGGAACACACACGTATGGTTACAAGATAAGGAGATGTCCCCAACATGCCGGCATTACAGTGATCACGGCGGAACACACACGTATGGTTACAAGATAAGGAGATGTCCCCAACTTGACGGCATTACAGTGATCACGGCGGAACACACACGTATGGTTACAAGATAAGGAGAGGTCTCCAACATGACGACATTACAGTGATCACAGCGGAACACACAAGTATGGTTACAAGATAAGGAGAAGTCCCCAACATGACGGCATTACAGTGATCACAGCGGAACGCACACGTATGATTACAACATAAAGAGAGATCCCCAAACATGACGACATTGTAGAGATCACAGCGGAACACACACGTATGATTACAAGATAAGGAGAGATCCCCAACATGACGACATTGCAGAGATCACAGCGGAACACACACGTACGATTACAAGATAAGGAGAGATCCCCAACATGACGACATTGTAGAGATCACAGCGGAACACACACGTATGATTACAAGATAAGGGGGAGATCTCATACATGACGACATTGTAGAGATCACAGTGGAACATACACGTATTATATGGTTACAAGATAAGGAGAGATCCCCAACATGACGGCATTGTAGAGATCACAGCGGAAGACACACGTATGGTTACAAGATAAGGAGAGATCCCCAACATGATCACAGCGGAGCATCCGCACATGAGTTTAAATTAATTAGGTCACGTTTGTTTCATTTGATATGATGTCCAAAGAAAATTAACTCCAGCATTGTTCACAAGAGTTCCATAAATGGCCATTCACCGTGTTTATACCTTAAATCACAAATTTTACGATTGGACAATTTTCACAACAATGTACTAGAAGATCAAACCAGCCGGTAACCGAGAAGTAAATAAACAATCATTCTTTAAATGTTTTTAAGTGACTTGACCTACCTGTCCATGTTGACGATCGGATCAATCATTATGTAATGATCAATCGTAATGATAGCCTCCCTTTAATAACATTTTAAGGGTCGTGGGAACCCTTAAGTGAAAGTTTAAAAGTGGAATATTAAATTTCAGTGGGGAGTATTGAGATTTTTCTCACACAACAACTACTGTTACTAAATAAATAATAAAACGTGAATACTTGTTACAATTATCATCTTCAGATGATGAGGAAGGGGGGAATTTTTTAACTGAAAATTTAAGATCAAAGGACCCCCTCCCCCCCAAAAAAAGAACCGAAGTCGATCAAAAAAAAAAAAAAAAAAAAAAACCAATATAAAAAAGAAAATAACACTTAAACTACCACTCCCTCTCTCTCACACACACACACACCCTCACATAAGAACATTTTTAAATTGTTTTTCCTTATCTTACTTGTTCCGAATCAAGGATATCTTCGTGGGAGTCCTTGACTGTATCAGTATAAATTCAACCTTCTGCCATGATCACTGGATCCAAGCAGTGGTTGAAATGTTCGAGGCATGTATTTGATATAGAAACGAATTTAAAATTAAAACTCTAAGAATGTACGTAGTTTAGCATCAAAGATAAAAAAAAAAACACAGAACATAGCAGAAAAAGCTAAAGACAATTTCTTGTTGTACATCCGAACCTGTCAAGTTTGCTACTAGTATATCGGACTGATGTTTTTTTTAAATTAAATGTCATGTTCTCTTCCAAAACAATCTTTTTAAAAATCATTTTCCCTCTTTCGTATGGTTTGATTAACATATGTTCTTACATTTCGTCGAAAGAACATGTACTTGTAAGGTAGTTCGATCCCCTCAACCGGTACAAGCGCCGTAACTCCTCCCTTAGAAGAATACCTTTACACCTTACACCATAAAATAAATCAAAACGCCGAGATCAAACAAGCGATATATGTCATTTTACGGCATATAATACTCTAAGATGTAGTCTCTCCAAAGATAAAACTCTCACCCATCGTTCAGGTGTACTACAAATAGTGTAGTAAAACCAAAATTCAAACTGGGAGGTCTTGCTGAATTACATATACCGGAAGTGCAATTCTTATGTAATATTTTTGTATGACTTGTTTTCGAGTATATGGTGATATTTCTTTTTTTTTTCTATTTATCTAATATGTTAATCTCGAGATAGAAACAACAGTTTAAAACTGATATTATTAAAATTGATATTTATTTTTATCAAAACTGACATTATTAAAACTGATATTAAAACTGATATTATTAAAACCAATATTATTAAAACTGATATTATTAAAACTGATATTATTAAAACTGATTCCTATAAATTGAAAAAATAGAGGAATTCACCTCCAATGCATGTATACCTATGTGTACCTCCTTGACCATATTTAGATGCAGATGAAATCACAGTAAAAAGAGATATTTTTCTTGAAAGAGAGAGGTTTGCAGGGCGTGGATGTACATACCTACTGCTTATTCAAAGCTCATTGCCGTGATTTTATAAAGTATTCCTTCTTTTTGCAGCTATCATGTCGATCCCATCAGCATTTTGAAATATTTGATAAACTTTAAAAATCTGCTCAGTTATCAGAACTTCAATAAGATTTTAATAAAACTTGTATTTGTTGAAGAAAATAAAGATTTTCAAAGAAATTATCGAAAGATCCATTAAGAAAAAACATTTACACCCCCAGAATACCTTATTTGTGACTGGAATATTCTTATACTAATGAGACATGAATTATTCATTCCTTTAGATTTTAACTGACTATTAATTGAAAATAAATTATTCATATTCATAATTAACTATTATGACCCACTTTTTCCCAAATCATCGAGTGGCTTTATCCATCATTAAACAAAAAACGACAAAAATATTTATCTTCTTCATATATCTTTCGTAAATATGTAAATTGAAGGGAATTTTTCCCTGATACATATATGTATTTAAGAAACATTATTTCATAAATTATTATTCACGTATGCATAAAGAGTGCGTGAATTAGGATTGATCTTTGAACTAGCATTTGTTAAAACTGACAGTTTGTACACCTTTTTTTTTTATAACACTATACTTGAAACACCCTCAAGGTCATATGACTGGAGCAGAGAATGAAAAAGGGGGTTACGAACCAGAAACATATGCCCAGATTTTTTAAAAGAAGGGTAGTAGGTATGGGAGGGGATAGTTATTTAACTACAATAAAGAGTCAATTTTCTCAAAACTATTTAGAATTACAAATAAAGAATGATTGAAAATTATAGGAACAAGGCTCACCAATACACAGGAAAATATACGTATGTAATGAAGATATGATATAAATTGGTGACGTGGAAATATTCCAAAATTGAATTAGAAAATGAACCAATCTCTTCTTCTAAAAAGCTTAGTATCTCTAATTTTCATACTATGTATAGACCTCTATAACTAAAATTATAAAAGAGGCAGTAGCACGAAATTGAAAAAGAAAAAAGTGAACCTAAGCTAAGATTACCTCTAGCGGAAGTGAAGGAGGCACAATGCCCCCCCCCTCCCTTTCCCTTCTAAGCTATAGGTTTAAATTGCTAGGCAAGCAAATTTGCAAAAATACATTCACTTTTCTAATATTATACAAATATGGACTTTTTTTTTTTATCATTTATTTTTTTTTTCATTCTACATACAATTTACATACTATAATATCGTAATGTATGAGTAGAATGGTTTTTAACGAAAGGAGAAGAAGAGGAAGAAGAAAAAGAGAGAGAGAGAGAATGAGAGAGAGGACAAATACAGGTACATCTTTCATACACACATTTATACCACAAATTACTCATTGTTATCAAATATGTGTGACAACAAGTTCCATCTACTCTTAAAAATTAAGTATTTCTTTTTGTGAAAATATATTGATTTTTCGATGAAGTAATATGACTTAAGCTCTATCAAAAAAACTCTGATAATTGGAATACTCTTATTCATTTTTTGTTTATATATATGTTTTTTGCCAGGGTTATTACAAGATTTACCAACTGTTGATTTTTTTGCATTTTTTTCACGAGACAAATATCATTATTGGTGAAAGTTATTTGAATATTACAGTTTTGAAAAAGCCATATTTCTAAATCTTTCCAAAAATTTTCGACATGTTTGCAGTTGCAGAAAAGATGTAAAATTGTTTCTGGATTTTCATTACAGAAAGTGCATAAATTTGAACTTAACATATTGAATTTGAATAACATATCATTTGTTCCGATACATGTATTGTAGCCACCTTAGAGTTGTATCGTGTGTAATTTTAATAACATTCAAATTAATGAGTCTCCAATCATTGTCATCAATATCTAAATGTAGAGATGATTTCCATTTTTCTTTATAATTCTGTTTATATTTTAGATTAAAGATGAAGACATCATACACTGAAAGTTTACTGTTCTTATTTCTTAATATTGTTCTGATAAATAAAGGGATGATCGGAAAGCACAATTTGAAAGATGAAACTTCACTTTTGAAGAGCCATGGCCATCTTTTAGTAATGCTTTGTCTTATTCCGTAAAACTGTGTAAAAGATGGAGCAAAGTCAAAAAGACAAATATGGACTTGGTCGAGGTCATTATGTCATCATAATGACCCGATGAGATTTGTCATATTGACCGAGGCCGAAGGCCGAGGTCAATATGACAAATCTCATCGGGTCATTATAATGACATAATGACCGAGGCCAAGTCCTTATTTGTTATATTATATAACGAATTGTACAACTAAATATGATTAAAATAATGATTCAAATCAATATGAACACATAATTTTTAATAAAGAAATTAATGATTAATTGCACTTTTTTGTGAAAAGTGTATCTAAGCTTAAAAAAAAACAACAAAATAACTATCTTCATTTTTATTGTAAATACTGAAATCAGGACAAATACCACTCCGAGTCATTATCTTCCGTCAGCGGTCATTATCGGAAAATAATGACTTGCGCTCCAGCCAATCAGAATCGACGTTACATCCTGGTTATATAATATACGTAAATATGAGATTACCAACATGCTTTGCAAATAACATTGCTTACAATATGGCGATAATATTGTTTTCTGATCGCGTTCGACTTTGAAAAATAAGATATTACATGTTAGGTCTGTAACAATTGTGTTTTTCAGAGCAAATAAATTGTTCATTATGAATAATGGTATGTCAAATCTATTTGCATGAATTGTCATGAATAATCATTAAAATATTTTATACAAAACTTTATATTAGTTCTCATAATTACATGGTAATGAAAACAGAGGCGCTCGTTAGATTGATGGCTCATCGAATTACTGTATGAAGGAACGTTTTTCTCATTTAAAAAAAAATGTCAACTTTACTTATTTTGTTTCTGCAGAGAATTCATGTTTGAAATAGAAAACAAAATGTTGGAAAAAACCAAAATTCCAATTATTCATGTATGTTTGTAATACAATACAGTTTATAATTATATTCAATTTGAAATTGAAAGACAGAGCGACATATATCTTTTATTTCTTTGTTTGGTTTCTCTCTCTTTACAATTTATGACAAAACTACAGTGTTCATTAGGGGACATCGCTTCTTACAATCTTCGCCCTACTACTTTATATCACCAGTCAAAGAATTGAAGTAATGATGCGAAGAACTGAAGTATGATGCGAAGAACTGAAGTATGATGCAAAAAAAACCGATTATTTCTTCAAATCTTCGCATCATTAATTCAATTCTTCGCATCATTACTTCAATTCTTTGCATCATTTCTTCAATTCGTTGCATCGTTTCTTCAAATCTTCAATTCTTCGCATCATTTCATTGAGTTATTGAAAGATATAGACTAAGTGCAAAAATGATTATTTCTGACAAAGTCAAAATGCGAAGATTTGAAGTAATGATATGAAGGTTTGAAGTAATGATGCGAAGATTTGAAGTAATGATGCGAAGATTTGAAGATTTGAAGTAATGATGCAAAGATTTGAAGTAATGATGCGAAGATTTGAAGATTTGAAGTAATGATTCAAAGATTTGAAGTAATGATGCGAAGATTTGAAGATTTGAAGTAATGATGCAAAGATCTGAAGATTTGTAGTAATGATGTGAAGATTTGAAGAATTGAAGAAATGATGCATAGAATTGAAGATTTGAAGAAATGATGCGAAAAACTGAAGTAATGACGCGAGGATTTGGAGAAATGATGCGAAGATTTGAAGAAATAATAGTTTCTTCAAATCTTCGCATCATTTCTTCAATTCTTCGCATCATTACTTCAGTTCTTCGCATCATTTCATCAATTCTTCGCATCAATACTTCAAGTCTTCGACTGGTGATATATAGTAGGGCGAAGATTTGAAGAAGCGATGTCCCCTTATGAACACTGTACAACACCTTTAAGTAACAATCACGTTGTTGGATTCTAGGAAAACAATTTTAAAAAGAAAACTTTTAATCATTTAAGAAATGTTTTAAAGGATTAAAGACTTTAGAAAGTATTGAAATAATAAAAAAAACTTTTAAAATTAAAAAAAACTTTTTAAGCATTTAAAAAACCACATACTACCTATCATATTAATATACAAGAGTTTATGTGTTCCTATAACTCTATACATGTGTATGGACAATTCTCTTTTTTGTTGTAGAAAAAATAGGTTTGTTTGTCTGTATCCAGTCGTGATTATGTAAATTCAATTCTATTTCCCATTTTGATACAATTGTTTCAGGAAATTTTATTTTTAAGATAAAAGTTTCATAAATTTATTTAGTACCCTTTTTGTCTTTCGGAAGCAATTTATACCATTTTCAATATTTGGAGAAACTTTCTGGAGCGTATTAACAGAAGGATACGATTTTCGTATTGCTCGTAAAATACCAAAATATTTGTATATTGTCCGCACTTTCAATTTCTTCAAGTGTCATCAGTTCTCCGCTACTATTGAGGAGATCACTAATGAAATATACACTCCTGTCAAAAAAGAAATCAAACGATAATGGTTTGTCGATGCATATCTTAGAGTTAAAAAGTAATGGCCATAAATGGGCCACTTTCTAAATTTTTGAATTACACAAAGTTTCGTATTTGTATATATAACAGTTTTATCCATATACAAAAGATATCGCTAAAGCCAAAATAAGATAAGGTTTTGAACATGAATGACCATGAGATCGAGTAAAAAGCTTTTTCGAAATCTTTAATTTTAAAGTAACATTCCCGAAATACCTTTTTCTATAGTGATCTACAGAACATCATATATTACTCTTGTTTTCTCTCTTGAAACGCCCAGACATAAATCCTCTCTGATCTGAATGTATCAATTTTGGAAGTATATTCTTTAACCGATTAGCCAGTATCCCCGATAGAATTTTATATGATACATTTAATAATGATATAGGTCTCAATTGTTTTTAATAGGATCGATCTTTATTACATTTTGGAATTATACTTACCACTCCTTGTTTCTGAGAAATTGATAGTTCATTCGTCCTGTAGCCTTCATTCCAAGACCTTACGAGAAAAGTACCTAAATTACCCAAAGAAAAACTTAAAGAAATCAACAGAAAACCCATCTGGTCCTGGTGATTTATTATTTTTTCATCTTTTTAAACATTCACCTGCTTCCTTGATGCTTATATTTGAATCGAGCGTTTTTTTTTGTTTTGTTTTGTTTTTTGTTTTCATGTACTTTTGGAATTGTTTGATCTTCAATAATTCCTTCTAAATCTTCAAGTGCACTGTCGCGTGATTTATATAACTGTTTGTAATATCTTTTGATCTCATTTAGAATTTCGTTCTGTTCTTCAACAGTAGAATCGTTCTCAAGCTTTAACTTTGTAACAGTTTTGTTTATATTTCAACTAATTTAGATAGCACAACCAACAGGGAATTCTAGTATCTTGATTCCGTATTTTAAACAACAAGAGAAACCTTCTTTTTTCAATCCTACTCGGTTCAAAGATTTAGACAATTTTGTTTCATGAATATTAAAAAATAAAAATGCTACGAAATTGGGCCGATCTTGGAGGAACAAGGGGAGGGGGGTGTTGCAGCCAACCCAGTGATACATCCCAGACTATATGAGATGATGATCAGAAAGATCATAAAACTTAAACTAGAAATATGATTTCGTATCATCTTAACACACAACATGAAGGAATATTGTTGAAGGTACAATGTACCATGATCAATTATTTGCCTCTGGCGGTGCCATATTCAAGAACCAAAGAACATTCATGAAGCCTGCGAACAGCTACCGTACGAGTTTTGTTGGTACGATCTATATGAAAATGGGTGGACCTTAAGTTTATCAAAACTACCTGCTTTATTGAGTAAGTAGAAAAAATACATACGTGTACATGTAGTATATAATGGAGGAACGACGGACAATACCAACTGTAAATGTGAAATGTGCATACATGCATCTTAGTTTTAAATTATGTTTTGTTCATAGTTCCCTATGAAAAAAAAATTCATGTAATTAAACAAGTATCTACAGCATTACAATGATGTTATTGTATTTTCATCAGATGAGAACTTTGTTCAAGAAGGTCACATACGCACTCTCTCCATAACACCTCCATGATGAGCGACATAAAAGAGAGCCTAGCCATGATACAAACTCTTCCTCTTCGCTCATTTTTGGAATAAAAGGAATCAAAACGATGGAGTCTTATTTGCAGATAATTGTGTACGAGAATGAAACAGTGGCAATTTATGGCATTGTAAAGGAATTCAGAGGGTTAAAGTGACGTATAACTACAAATTAATGTCCCATTAAACACTGATTCGAATCCGAAATAAACGATACTGTCTCGGAAAATTGGCTAGCAATTTACCGTATAATCAAAGACTATAGCGATTCGCTTTCTATGATAGTTTTTATTACATTCGATACAGATAAACACTCATATTCCTGAAATAAATGTGTCTTTGAGGACATTTCATGACCCGCCATGACGATCTTTACGCTATAAATCACAGAACCGTGATGGAACTTAATTATGGATGTTTTCGGAAATTATGAGAGTCTTTCTTATACGATGATATCATGAATATGTATTTATTACTAAATCTACGTTCCTTTTGATTTTAAATTAGATTTTTTGATTTATAGGAATAATTATATATCAACATGTATTTTGATATACATAATTAATGATATTCATAATGTGATTATATGAATAATTATGAAGTATGATCGACTAACCTTCTCTGTTCACTATTTCTTAATCCCTCGGTGCAATTTTGAATAATGATTCCTTTGAATATTTTAAGTTGCTTCAACAAAGACAAGCTTTTAATCAAATGAAGTTCTAGACCTGGAATCGCAGTTCTCTAAGGTTAATAATATTAATAGTAGTTAGTAAAAATCATTTGCAAAAAAAGTTTTGCGGAAGTTTCTTTGAAAATATTTTTCATAGAATGTCCACTTATTTCATGTGTCCGTTTAGGTAGGTTTTCCTGTATTGTCTATTCTTCATAAAGTTGTGATTTACTCGATAATATTGCACAAAGTAAGGTTAAACTTAGCATATCATAATACCTTAAAAGAAATATAATTGTATTTATTCTGAATAACTTTGAACAATTAACTCGATTTAACAGAGGAGGCTCGAAGTGGAGAAAGAGAAAGAGAGAGAGAGAGAGAGAAAGAGAGAGAGAGAGCTGTAAAACTTTAGTTTAAACATATTTATTCCTTTACAAATACATATAAAGACATTAGAAAGCACATGTTTTTTTGGATCAGAGAAGAAGCTTAGAGCTTATATTAATTCTTTTCCCAAGGTTGACCAGACAAATACACTAAATAGAGAAAATAAAGTGACATTGTTCATAAATACACATACACTGTGTAAGTGAAATCAAAGAAAAAATCTTTAGAATGAAAGCTATAAACTTTTAAATCTCGACATACATATTATATATAAAATCGGAAACAACCGTGGCAAAATTACAGAACACAGAAATTTGATAAACAATTACTGGACCAAGGTAAATGATAAGCATATATCATAATTACCATCACATCAACAACAAATTTTGACCATATATCACGGTGGAATATCACGTGATATGCTATAGTGGTATAAATATATTTTTATCTTCAAACCTATTTCTTCACATGATGCATTCATATTCAATTATTTCCGTTTATATTAATCTAGATAAAATTTATTTGCTATGTTAATACATGCAGCGATACATATTTAAAAAAGATGCATACATAATTATTCCATATCTTATAATTTTGAAATCTATGATTTACTACATTCTCCATGAGACCCTTTGAACTACTATTTGTTAAACACTGACATTTCGTGATTTTTATAACCTAGTCGTCAATACGTCATGTTCTAAATGAATAATAGCTTATTTCATGCATAATTAGTTTGTATGGATGAAGGCATTTTAAAAACTTAAAATCAAACGACGAAGAAGAAGAAGAAAAAGAAGAAGAAGAAAGAAATGATAACAATAGTATACCCGATAGCTATCGAAGAAGGAAATATATCATTTTCATAGATATGGTATTTGCAAGATAGATCTAGTACGGCAGCTCACCCTTCTAGTTTATTCACTGTTTTTTTTTTTTGCGGGGGAGAATTGACATTTGACATTTGACGAAACAGCAAACGAACATTTGACTTTTTCGCTAGCTGTATGGTACGGAAACTTTGAAGAAAGTTTGTCTTGTAATTGAAATATTTCAATTAGATTAGATTTTATGCCCAGTATCAGTAGCGGATCCAGCTTTTGGGTTAGGGGAGTAGAGGTCCCCAGAGACAGAGCCCTGGTAGGGAGACAAAGGGAGCGAAGCCCCCGGAAGCTCCTGCATTTCAGCCTTTTAGGACCCATTTTCGTGACTGTAATTGATTTAAGAATGGAAAGTGAGTGTCACTGCTGGTGGACCTGGAGTTCCCGAGGGCACATGTAGCCAAGTTCGATCAATTTCGGTTGGTCGTTTCTTCAAACGCATTCGAAAATTTCTGTTCACAAAATTTTCTCAAATTTCTGAAACCTGGGTCCTGTAGCATCATATCCCAGTCATCTTGCTGCGTCTTTCGGTATATTTTGGGCATAATTTCCACATATGTTGCTCATGTTTCATTGTTTAGATTGAAGATCACTGACGAGGGTTTAATACCCGAAACATGCATGTCTGGTCCATGCTGTAAATGTATCTGCTTTTGATATAAATGATGCTAGTGAATTTGAAGACGTTTAACATTGATGCATTTGACAAGTATGTGAACAAAGACGTAGTTAATATTTACTAATAGTTGTCCACATAAACACAACAAACAAAAGTCACTTAAACAACTACTCCAACAAATTCTACGAAAATACCCACACAGGCACTACAAACATTAATGACATAAACAACTACACCAAGAAACACTTCGAAAATACCTACACAAACAAAACAAACAAAGGAAAAAAACAACTACACCAAACAAACACTTCGAAAATACCTACACAAACAAAACAAACACAGGACATAAACAACTAAACAAACAAACACTTCGAAAATACCTACACAAACAAAACAAACACAGGACATAAACAACTAAACAAACAAACCCTTCGAAAATACCTACACAAACAAAACAAACACAGGACATAAACAACTAAACAAACAAACACTTCGAAAATACCTACACAAACAAAACAAACACAGGACATAAACAACTAAACTAACAAACACTTCGAAAATACCTACACAAACAAAACAAACACAGGACATAAACAACTAAACAAACAAACACTTCGAAAATACCTACACAAACAAAACAAACACAGGACATAAACAACTAAACTAACAAACACTTCGAAAATACCTACACAAACAAAACAAACACAGGACATAAACAACTAAACTAACAAACACTTCGAAAATACCTACACAAACAAAACAAACACAGGACATAAACAACTAAACTAACAAACACTTCGAAAATACCTACACAAACAAAACAAACACAGGACATAAACAACTATACAAACAAACACTTCGAAAATACTCACACAAACAAAACAAACACAGGACATAAACAACTAAACAAACAAACACTTCGAAAATACTCACACAAACAAAACAAACACAGGACATAAACAACTAAACAAACAAACACTTCGAAAATACTCACACAAACAAAACAAACACAGGACATAAACAACTAAACAAACAAACACTTCGAAAATACTTACACAAACAAAACAAACACAGGACATAAACAACTAAACAAACAAACACTTCGAAAATACTTACACAAACAAAACAAACACAGGACATAAACAACTAAACTAACAAACACTTCGAAAATACTCACACAAACAAAACAAACACAGGACATAAACAACTAAACACACAAACACTTCGAAAATACCTATACACAAACACAAGAAACAACAAACAAAGGACATAAACAACTAAACTAACAAACACTTCGAAAATACTCACACAAACAAAACAAACACAGGACATAAACAACTAAACACACAAACACTTCGAAAATACCTATACACAAACACAAGAAACAACAAACAAAGGACATAAACAACTAAACTAACAAACACTTCGAAAATACTCACACAAACAAAACAAACACAGGACATAAACAACTAAACACACAAACACTTCGAAAATACCTATACACAAACACAAGAAACAACAAACAAAGGACATAAACAACTAAACTAACAAACACTTCGAAAATACTCACACAAACAAAACAAACACAGGACATAAACAACTAAACACACAAACACTTCGAAAATACCTATACACAAACACAAGAAACAACAAACACAGGACATAAACAACTAAACAAACAAACACTTCGAAAATACTCACACAAACAAAACAAACACAGGACATAAACAACTAAACAAACAAACACTTCGAAAATACTTACACAAACAAAACAAACAAAGGAAAAAAAGAACAACTAAACAAACAAACACTTCGAAAATACTTATACACAAACACAACAAACAACAAACAATGGACATAGAAAACTACACCAAACAAACACTACGAAAATATCCACGCAAACACAACAAACAGCAAATACAGGACAAAAATAACACCGACAAACACAACAAAAATACCGAAACAAACACAGAACTTAAACAACTACACCAAACAAACACTACGAATATACCCACACAAACACAGGATTTAATCAACAACACCAACAAACACCACAAAAATACCAACACAAACACAGAACTTAAACAACTACTCCAACAAACACCACGAAAATACCATCACAAACACATGATTTAAACAACTACTCCAACAAACACCACAAAAATACCATCACAAACACATGATTTAAACAACTACTCCAACAAACACCTCAAAAATACCAACACAAACACAGGATTTAAACAACTACTCCAACAAACACCACAAAAATATCAACACAAACACATGATTTAAACAACTACTCCAACAAACACCACGAAAATACCATCACAAACACATGATTTAAACAACTACTCCAACAAACACCACAAAAATACCATCACAAACACATGATTTAAACAACTACTCCAACAAACACCTCAAAAATACCAACACAAACACAGGATTTAAAGAACTACTCCAACAAACACCACGAAAATATCAACACAAACACATGATTTAAACAACTACTCCAACAAACACCACAAAAATACCAACACAAACACATGATTTAAAGAACTACTCCAACAAACACCACGGAAATACCATCACAAACACATGATTTAAACAACTACTCCAACAAACACCTCAAAAATACCAACACAAACACAGGATTTAAACAACTACTCCAACAAACACCACGAAAATACCAACACAAACACAGGACTTAAACAACTACTCCAACAAACACCACAAAAATACCAACACAAACACATGATTTAAACCACTTCTCAAACAAACACCACGAAAATACCATCACAAACACATGATTTAAACAACTACTCCAACAAACACCTCAAAAATACCAACACAAACACAGGATTTAAACAACTACTCCAACAAACACCACGAAAATATCAACACAAACACATGATTTAAACAACTACTCCAACAAACACCACAAAAATACCAACACAAACACAGGACTTAAACAACTACTCCAACAAACACCACGAAAATACCAACACAAACACAGGACTTAAACAACTACTCCAACAAACACCTCAAAAATACCAACAAAAATACAGGACTTAAACAACTACTCCAACAAACACCACGAAAATACCAACACAAACACATGATTTAAACAACTACTCAAACAAACACTACGAAAATACCAACACAAACACAGGACTTAAACAACTAATCCAACAAACACCACGAAAATATCAACACAAACACAGGACTTAAACAACTACTCCAACAAACACCACGAAAATACCATCACAAACACATGATTTAAACAACTACTCCAACAAACACCACAAAAATACCATCACAAACACAGGACTTAAACAATTACTCCAACAAACACCACGAAAATACCATCACAAACACATGATTTAAACAACTACTCCAACAAACACCACAAAAATACCAACACAAACACAGGACTTAAACAACTACTCCAACAAACACCACGAAAATACCAACACAAACACAGGACTTAATCAACTATACCAAATAAACACTACGAAAATAACCACACAAACATAGGACTTTAAAAACAACTACTCCAACAAACACCACGAAAATAACCACAGAAACACAGTACTTTAACAACAGCACCAAAGAAACACAACGAAAATACTCATACATACACAGGACTTAAACAACTACTCCAACAAACACCACGAAAATACCAGCACAAACATAGGATTTAAACAACTACACCAACAAACACCACAAAAATACCAGCACAAACATAGGATTTAAACAACTACACCAAATAAACACTACTAAAATACCAACACAAACACAGGATTTAAACAACTACTCCAACAAACACCACAAAAATATCAACACAAACACATGATTTAAACAACTACTCCAACAAACACCACGAAAATACCATCACAAACACATGATTTAAACAACTACTCCAACAAACACCACAAAAATACCATCACAAACACATGATTTAAACAACTACTCCAACAAACACCTCAAAAATACCAACACAAACACAGGATTTAAAGAACTACTCCAACAAACACCACGAAAATATCAACACAAACACATGATTTAAACAACTACTCCAACAAACACCACAAAAATACCAACACAAACACATGATTTAAAGAACTACTCCAACAAACACCACGGAAATACCATCACAAACACATGATTTAAACAACTACTCCAACAAACACCTCAAAAATACCAACACAAACACAGGATTTAAACAACTACTCCAACAAACACCACGAAAATACCAACACAAACACAGGACTTAAACAACTACTCCAACAAACACCACAAAAATACCAACACAAACACATGATTTAAACAACTACTCCAACAAACACCACAAAAATACCAACACAAACACATGATTTAAACAACTACTCCAACAAACACCGCGAAAATACCATCACAAACACATGATTTAAACAACTACTCCAACAAACACCACAAAAATACCAACACAAACACAGGATTTAAACAACTACTCCAACAAACACCACGAAAATATCAACACAAACACATGATTTAAACAACTACTCCAACAAACACCACAAAAATACCAACACAAACACATGATTTAAACCACTTCTCAAACAAACACCACGAAAATACCATCACAAACACATGATTTAAACAACTACTCCAACAAACACCTCAAAAATACCAACACAAACACAGGATTTAAACAACTACTCCAACAAACACCACGAAAATATCAACACAAACACATGATTTAAACAACTACTCCAACAAACACCACAAAAATACCAACACAAACACAGGACTTAAACAACTACTCCAACAAACACCACGAAAATACCAACACAAACACAGGACTTAAACAACTACTCCAACAAACACCTCAAAAATACCAACAAAAATACAGGACTTAAACAACTACTCCAACAAACACCACGAAAATACCAACACAAACACATGATTTAAACAACTACTCAAACAAACACTACGAAAATACCAACACAAACACAGGACTTAAACAACTAATCCAACAAACACCACGAAAATATCAACACAAACACAGGACTTAAACAACTACTCCAACAAACACCACGAAAATACCATCACAAACACATGATTTAAACAACTACTCCAACAAACACCACAAAAATACCATCACAAACACAGGACTTAAACAATTACTCCAACAAACACCACGAAAATACCATCACAAACACATGATTTAAACAACTACTCCAACAAACACCACAAAAATACCAACACAAACACAGGACTTAAACAACTACTCCAACAAACACCACGAAAATACCAACACAAACACAGGACTTAATCAACTATACCAAATAAACACTACGAAAATAACCACACAAACATAGGACTTTAAAAACAACTACTCCAACAAACACCACGAAAATAACCACAGAAACACAGTACTTTAACAACAGCACCAAAGAAACACAACGAAAATACTCATACATACACAGGACTTAAACAACTACTCCAACAAACACCACGAAAATACCAGCACAAACATAGGATTTAAACAACTACACCAACAAACACCACAAAAATACCAGCACAAACATAGGATTTAAACAACTACACCAAATAAACACTACTAAAATACCAACACAAACACAGGACTTAAACAACTACACCAACAAACACCACGAAAATACCAACACAAACACAGAACTTAAACAACTACTCCAACAAACGCCACAAAAATATCAACACAAACACAGGACTAAAACAACTACTCCAACAAACACCACGAAAATACCATCACAAACACATGATATAAACAACTACTCCAACAAACACCACAAAAATACCAACACAAACACAGGACTTAAACAACTACTCCAACAAACACCACGAAAATACCAACACAAACACAGGACTTAAACAACTACTCCAACAAACACCTCAAAAATACCAACAAAAATACAGGACTTAAACAACTACTCCAACAAACACCACGAAAATACCAACACAAACACATGATTTAAACAACTAATCCAACAAACACCACGAAAATACCAACACAAACACAGGACTTAAACAACTACTCCAACAAACACCTCAAAAATACCAACACAAACACAGGACTTAATCAACTATACCAAATAAACACCACGAAAATACCATCACAAACACAGAACTTAAACAACTACTCCAACAAACACCACGAAAATACCAACACAAACACAGGACTTAATCAACTATACCAAATAAACACCTCAAAAATACCAACACAAACACAGGATTTAAACAACTACTCCAACAAACACCACGAAAATACCAACACAAACACATGATTTAAACAACTACTCAAACAAACACTACGAAAATACCAACACAAACACAGGACTTAAACAACTAATCCAACAAACACCACGAAAATATCAACACAAACACAGGACTTAAACAACTACTCAACACTGATTCTCAGGAATAAGGTGCAAATGGGAGATAGAACAAGACGAAAAATTAATTTTGGAGTTAAGCATATCTGTTGTGCTCATACAATTGATACAATATAACTGGTACTATATCGAAAAAATCAGTAACACCACTCTAGAATTTATATGAGAACATTGCTTTATAATATAGGGTATTATTCATCTAATTTTCAACATGATATCTACGTAACAGTTTTGTTTACGCTCATTTTTTCCATTAGCGTTGACTAGATCCGAATAAATTCAATTTATATTTTCAGATATAGGTCATATATTTATTTTGTAAAGTTGGCTCATCGTCTACTTTGTTGTTTGTTTGATTTGACCACTTGATAAGCAATCATTACTTTGGAACAAATTTTATGGCCTGAAAGAGCGTTATCTTCTCTTTTCCCCTAAATAAATATTTTTAGGACAAAAGCTTTCTTTATGACTTTTTTGTTTAGCAAGCATATCAATGAAAATATATGAAAAAGTTAATAAAGTATCCTAGTATTACAATTCACAAAATGAAGTGTACAGTTGGTACATAGGAAAACGTCACGTAAGTATCAATTATTACAACAGCTTCTTAATTTTTAGAAATACTTGCAACTTTTAAGTTCGTTTGTCAACTCTGACTGCACTTGACAGTGCCGGTGACGGTGAAACACAATAAATAGCATATTATGCTCAATATTTTACTCAATGGTGAAAACTGTTACGTATGTATCATTTTATTCGCTATTATCATATTTGCTGGTCGAAAACATCTCTACTTAATTTCGTACATGATTCTTAAATGCAAAAATTGTCTTTTATTCTCCTAAATGGCATTTCTAGAGGATCATTGGTACTTTACACATTTCAAGCCTAATCAAATTTAAGCAAGAGAAGTCGAAATAGTGTGAAATTTACGTCTGATGCCGTATGTATAAGCTAGATATTACAAAATCTTTAACTCATTTGAACCAAAATCTTAGACTCGTTCTCTCTATCTCTCTTTATGGCATTTCTAAATAATTCTCTGTCTTTTGACTACTGTAAAAAGCATCTAAAATTAATGAAAGAGCATAAGAATTGATCGATACATACGTAACGTGCGTTACAATCAACTACCCAGGATTTGGTAAGATATTTGAAAGCTATCTTCAACCACGTTTAAAATCATGCATCTACGGATTTGTCTGTCAAATTTTACTTTATTTTCATCATGACATTTATAAACTCTGTTAGCTACATATCGATTTTCAAAAAAAATCATGTTTAAAAAAACCCATTAGTTGTAATTCAGTTATAGATATATCTATATTTCAAATGAATTAGGGCAATTAAAAAAGAAATGGCGCGGTATCAATTATGCAGTCTGTATAATTATATATACCTTCGAAAAAAAAAAGAGACAAATTGTTGTTCTATTGAATGCAACTCGACTGAAACTTGAGCTGAGCCAAGTTAGATACATACGTAACCGCATGTTACGTAGGTATCATGATGTTTTATCGTATTTTGTGTTTACTTACTAATGTGAGTATGTATACATTATGTTTACCTTTACAGGTATGAATATGTATTATAGGATGACATACTATTCGATGAAATATCGTATAGAAATAAACATAAGCCAGCTCCCTTTTAGAGCACAATCTACAAAACAACCATTGAATCAGTACAACAGCTGTACACTGATTCTCAGGAATAATGTGCAATTCGATAAATAACATGTCGCCGTGTGATTTATAGAGAATAAAAGAAAGAAGTACAAAATTACTATCATTGTTTCAAAAGCCTACCTAGATGTATCAAAATCTGTTACCATCATTTGCGAAAGACATATAACTTAATGAGATACTAAGCTCCAAAATAGCAAAAACGATACATACGTTACTGTCGCCGGCAATTACCGATGTGAAGTACATAAATTATCTTTACATATATGTTAAGTTAGTCTACAATGTGCATTCATATGCCTTCATCGCAGCGCCGTCCTCCAAATTATCGACGAAACTATAGCACTCAAGTTGGTTTTCGTTCTATTTTATTCATAAAATAGCATGTCGCCGATGTATCGATACCTACGTAACAACAATACAATAACCGTTTTATATAGCACATGGTTAGACATAATCATGACGTGTATACATTTAAAATAAGGGGAAAGGGTACAATTAAATATTATTCTGAAGCTTTTTATAATTTTTCATGTTTTGTAAAGAAAAGTCGCATTTTCATTCATAACAGTGGTTGGTTGCTTTTTAGGCGATACTTACGTTACGCTTACTTAAATCATTCAGTGCAGACATCATGGAATAGTGCCTTTAAAATATCGTTGCTTTACAATAGAAGACTTGATATTACCGAATATCTAATGATTTTGTTTCTTTACAAGTATATACTGCTTGATCAAATACTTGAATAATACCTACGTAACGGATACATACATAACGCGAATGTCATATATTTAATAATTTAATGTTCGTCATACCCAATTATGGGTATCATTTGTTAGTAAACATTGGATTGTGACCTTAGAAGCTGATTGCAGGGAAGATTCAAAGACTATACAGCTGTTGTACTGATTCAATGGCTGTTTTGTAGATTGTGCTCTAAAAGGGAGCTGGCTCATGTTTATTTCTATACGATATTTCATCGAATAGTATGTCATCCTATAATACATATTCATACCTTTAAAGGTAAACATAATGTATACATACTCACATTAGTAAGTAAACACAAAATACGATAAAACATCATGATACCTACGTAACATGCCGTTACGTATGTATCTAACTTGGCTCAGCTCAAGTTTCAGTCGAGTTGCATTCAATAGAACAACAATTTGTCTCTTTTTTTCGACGGTATATATAATTTTACAGACTGCATAATTGATACCGCGCCATTTCTTTTTTAATTTCATTAATTCATTTGAAATATAGATATATCTATAACTGAATTAAAACTAATGTAATGTTTTTAAACATGATTTTTTTTGAAAATCGATATGTAGCTAACAGAGTTTATAAATGTCATGATGAAAATGAAGTAGAATTTGACAGACAAATCCGTAGATGCATGATTTTAAACGTGGTTGAAGATAGCTTTCAAATACCTTTATACCAAATCCTGGGTAGTTGACTGTAACGCACGTTACGTATGTATCGATCGCTTCTTATGCTCTTTCATTTATTTTAGATGCTTTTTACAGTAGTCAAAAGACGGAGAATAATTTAGAAATGCCATAAAGAGAGATAGAGAGAACGAAGAGAACGAGTCTAAGATTTTGGTTCAAATGAGTTAAAGATTTTGTAATATCTAGCTTATACATACGGCATCAGACGTAAATTTCACACTATTTCGACTTCTCTTGCTTAAATTTGATTAAGCTTGAAATGTGTAAAGTACCAATGATCCTCTAGAAATGCCATATAGGAGAATAACAGACAATTTTTGCATTTAAGAATCATGTACGAAATTAAGTAGAGATGCTTTCGACAAGCAAATATGATAATAGTGAATAAAATGATACATACGTAACAGTTTTCACCATTGAGCAAAATATTGATTATGAGCATAATATGCTATTTATTGTGTTTCACCGTCACCGGCACTGTCAAGTGCATTCAGAGTTGACAAATAAACTCAAAAGTTGCAAGTTTTTCTAAAATTAAGAAGCTGCTGTAATAATTGATACTTACGTGACGTTTTCCTATGTACCAACTGCACACTTCTTTTTGCGAATTGTAATACTAGGATACTTTATTAACTTTTTCATATATTTTCATTGATATGCTTGCTAAACAAAAAAGTCATGAAGAAAGCTTTTGTCCTTAAAATATTTATTTAGGGGAAAAGAGAAGATAACGCTGTTTGAGGCCATAAAATTTGTTCCAAAGTAATGATTGCTTATCAAGTAGTAAAATCAAACAAACAACAAAGTAGAAGATGAGCCGAGTTTACAAAATACATATATGACCTATATCTGAAAATATAAATTGAATTTATTCGGATCTAGTCAACGCTAATGGAAAAAAAATGAGCGTAAACAAAACTGTTACGTAGATATCATGTTGAAAATTAGATGAATAATACCCTGTATAATAAAGCAATGTTCTCATATAAATTCTACAGTGGTGTTACTGATTTTTTCGATATAGTACCAGTTATATTGTATCAATTGTATGAGCACAACAGATATGCTTAACTCCAAAAATAATTTTTCGTCTTGTTCTATCTTCCATTTGCACCTTATTCCTGAGAATCAGTGTGTAGTCTTTGAATCTTCCCTGCAATCAGCTTCTAAGGTCATAATCCAATGTGTACTAACAAATGATACCCATAATTGGGTATGATGAACATTAAGTCATTAAATCTATCACATTCGCGTTATGTATGTATCCGTTACGTAGGTATGATTCAAGTATTTGATCAAGCAGTATATACTTGTAAAGAAACAAAACCATTAGATATTCGGTAATATCAAGTCTTCTATTGTAAAGCAACGATATGTTAAAGGCACTATTTCATGATGTCTGCACTGAATGATTTAAGTAAGCGTAACGTAAGTATCGCCTAAAAAGCAACCGACCACTGTTATGAATGTAAATGCGACTTTTCTTTACAAAACATGAAAAATTATAAAAAGGTTCAGAATAATATGTAATTGTACCCTTTCCCCTTATTTTAAATGTATACACGTCATGTTTATGTCCAACTATGTGCTATATAAAACGGTTATTGTATTGTTGTTACGTAGGTATCAATACATCGGCGACATGCTATTTTATGAATAAAAAAGAACAAAAACCAACTTGAGCGCTATAGTGTCGTCGATAATTTGGAGGACGGTGCTGCAATGAAGACATATGAATGCACACTGTAGACTAACTTAACATATACGTAAAGATAATTTATGTACTTCACATTGGTAATTGCCGGCGACAGTAACGTATGTATCGTTTTTGCTATTTTGGAGCTTAGTATCTCATTAAGTTATATGTCTTTCGCAAATGATGGTAACAGATTTTGATACATCTAGGTAGGCTTTTGAAACAATGATAGTAATTTTGTACTTCTTTCTTTTATTTCTCTATAAATCACACGGCGACATGGTATTTATCGAATTGCACATTATTCCTGAGAATCAGTGTCCAACAAACACCACGAAAATACCATCACAAACACATGATTTAAACAACTACTCCAACAAACACCACAAAAATACCATCACAAACACAGGACTTAAACAATTACTCCAACAAACACCACGAAAATACCATCACAAACACATGATTTAAACAACTACTCCAACAAACACCACAAAAATACCAACACAAACACAGGACTTAAACAACTACTCCAACAAACACCACGAAAATACCAACACAAACACAGGACTTAATCAACTATACCAAATAAACACTACGAAAATAACCACACAAACATAGGACTTTAAAAACAACTACTCCAACAAACACCACGAAAATAACCACAGAAACACAGTACTTTAACAACAGCACCAAAGAAACACAACGAAAATACTCATACATACACAGGACTTAAACAACTACTCCAACAAACACCACGAAAATACCAGCACAAACATAGGATTTAAACAACTACACCAACAAACACCACAAAAATACCAGCACAAACATAGGATTTAAACAACTACACCAAATAAACACTACTAAAATACCAACACAAACACAGGACTTAAACAACTACACCAACAAACACCACGAAAATACCAACACAAACACAGAACTTAAACAACTACTCCAACAAACGCCACGAAAATATCAACACAAACACAGGACTTAAACAACTACTCCAACAAACACCACGAAAATACCATCACAAACACATGATATAAACAACTACTCCAACAAACACCTCAAAAATACCAATACAAACACAGGATTTAAACAACTATTCCAACAAACACCACGAAAATATCAACACAAACACATGATTTAAACAACTACTCCAACAAACACCACAAAAATATCAACACAAACACATGATTTAAACAACTACTCCAACAAACACCACAAAAATACCAACACAAACACATGATTTAAACAACTACTCCAACAAACACCACAAAAATACCAACACAAACACATGATTTAAACAACTACTCCAACAAACACCACGAAAATACCATCACAAACACATGATTTAAACAACTACTCCAACAAACACCTCAAAAATACCAACACAAACACAGAACTTAAACAACTACTCCAACAAACACCACGAAAATACCATCACAAACACATGATTTAAACAACTACTCCAATAAACACCACAAAAATACCAACACAAACACAGGATTTAAACAACTACTCCAACAAACATAACGAAAATACCAACACAAACACAGAATTTAAACAACTACTCCAACAAACACCACGAAAATACCATCACAAACACATGATTTAAACAACTACTCCAACAAACACCACAAAAATACCAACACAAACACATGATTTAAACAACTACTCCAACAAACACCTCAAAAATACCAACAAAAACAAAGGACTTAAACAACTACTCCAACAAACACCACGAAAATACCAACACAAACACAGGATTTAAACAACTACTCCAACAAACACCTCAAAAATACCAACAAAAATACAGGACTTAAACAACTACTCCAACAAACACCACGAAAATACCAACACAAACACATGATTTAAACCACTTCTCAAACAAACACCACGAAAATACCAACACAAACACAGGACTTAAACAACTAATCCAACAAACACCACAAAAATATCAACACAAACACAGGACTTAAACAACTACTCCAACAAACACCACGAAAATACCATCACAAACACATGATTTAAACAACTACTCCAACAAACACCACAAAAATACCATCACAAACACAGGACTTAAACAACTACTCCAACAAACACCACGAAAATACCATCACAAACACATGATTTAAACAACTACTCCAACAAACACCACAAAAATACCAACACAAACACAGGACTTAAACAACTACTCCAACAAACACCACGAAAATACCAACACAAACACAGGACTTAATCAACTATACCAAATAAACACTACGAAAATAACCACACAAACATAGGACTTTAAAAACAACTACTCCAACAAACACCACGAAAATAACCACAGAAACACAGGACTTTAACAACAGCACCAAAGAAACACAACGAAAATACTCATACATACACAGGACTTAAACAACTACTCCAACAAACACCACGAAAATACCAGCACAAACATAGGATTTAAACAACTACACCAACAAACACCACGAAAATACCAGCACAAACATAGGATTTAAACAACTACACCAAATAAACACTACTAAAATACCAACACAAACACAGGACTTAAACAACTACACCAACAAACACCACGAAAATACCAACACAAACACAGAACTTAAACAACTACTCCAACAAACGCCACGAAAATATCAACACAAACACAGGACTTAAACAACTACTTCAACAAACGCCACGAAAATACCAACACAAACACAGGACTTAAACAACTACACCAAATAAACACTATGAAAATACTCACACTAAAAGAACAAACATAGGACATTAAAAGTACACCGACAAACACTACGAAAATACCCACACAAACCCAAGCAAGAGCCCCAGGGGGCACAACGCTCATCAGATACCCATGCACACCCTTAACCTACTGATACTGCATTATGATAGTGTCAGTGCCAGAATTTGCACCAACAACCCTGGGACTATATACACAAATACCATTTTTGAATTAAAAAAATCAAAAGTATACAATTTAGGCATGAAATAAATATCACAGCAATAAGATACTTAAATATGTCAAAAGTAGAGAGAAAACCCCCCCCCCCCCCCAAAAAAAACGGGGTTCTGGGACAGATACCTAACATGGGGCACCACACTTTCTCTGTGGTGCATGTGAGGTGAAATGACGTCATCGGGTCCGATCCACATCTAACCCTTATGCTGACCATTCATGACGTCTACGAATACGCAAGATCGCAAATGCAGCGCGTGCAGCGTGTCCGTTCTGATTTTTCATTTAGTCACCTACCTAAACCATTGTTCAAAACTTGGGCACCTTTTCTGCCCAAGTAAATTGATGACGTCATAACAATTGAGAACCATCGAAGAGTGCGCGAGAACATTCGTATTGTCTTGGCTAGAAGTATTTTCGATCTTCCGTATTATCCCCTTCCCCTTTTTTTCTGCCCATCCAAACCCTCCGGGCTTGAACAGGTGTATTTGAAGATTAAAGCCCGTGGGGTGGTTCGGGGTCATTAGGTGAAAAATAACAAAGTTATCAGAAGTATACCATGTGACATATCAAATGAAAGGTCTCGAGGAGTAGAATACAACACGACCTGTGGAATGCAGTCCGGAAAGATTCTGGGTCACTGAAGCATATCCTGCATCTCCACCTCCACCAACACCACCGCCGCTGCCGCCGCCGCCGCCGCAGCAGCAGCAATGTTTCAATATCCAGCAGCAGACGGGTAAGAAATCGATTTGATATTGAAACATTGCTGCTGCTTCGACTGCGGCTGCGGTGGTGGTGGAACGAAGAAAAACGGTGTATATTAAAGTGATATTAGAACATCTGTGAAAATAGTATATAGCATTAGCTCTTTTAAAATGAAAATTTTCATCCTGTAACCACAGAAAAAAAATTCCTGGTTTTAGAGGAAATCGACATTTTTGTCATTTACCCGATAAATTTTCGGGATCGACTGTATTCTTCGTGGGTCTCAGTAAATGACGTCACAGGTTGTACACGACAAAGTGATTGCCTGTACACGCACATGTGTATACGCATGTGATTACCGTTTCAAGAATAAAACAATCAATATCTATAACATAGTTTTTTATTTATTGAGCAAAAAATAAATAAATAAATGAATAAATAAAGGGCGCACCATTTCTAAACATGCTCATGGCTGGCGATCACCTGTAGATTCAGCCTCACGGGACAGAAGTTTGACATAATTTATATTCTGATTAAAAAAGTAATCGTGCTGGCCAATATTTTTGATAGATTCTTAATCTACATATGATTTATGGATCTAGCACTTGCCGAATATTAGATCGTGGTTTGCGGGGGTACCCCCCCACACACACACACACACCCTCACATACACACACGCACATTTGTCCGTTTTGAGTCGGTGAGAGAGAGAGAGAGAGAGAGACACACAGAGAGAGATCATCCAATCTTTAATTTCTATCATCAATTGCCTCTCATGAAAACGTATTTCAAAAATGTTTTCAGATAAGTATAAATTTATTGCTTCGTTCTTTTATTATTATGTTATTCCATTAAAATCCGCTAACTGTGATCATAAGACATAACTTAATGATTTAGAAAAAAAAAAGAATAATGTCGAATCGTTTTTCGTTGTTAATCCCTAAAATTGTGACCATATATATATTGATAGAATAAAATTTGATCCTTATTTTAATTAAAATAGATTCCGTGACATCGACTTGGAGCCTCAAAATAGTAGTATTAAAATTTACTGAGTGTTTTACCCACAGGGGAGCTCGTGAAATAAGGTCTACCCTATATCCCTTGCAGGGAATGCAGGTGAATTTTGAAATAATTATTTATGAAGATGAATTCAAAAAAATATTTGTAAAAATAAATTAATAAAATTTCGTTTTAGTCATTATACCCCTGAGCCCTCATCCCCTTCATACGCTTCTCCGAAAGATTGTTTTCAATGTTCACTGTGATCCGCCCTCCCTATTTTAGATTCCTGGATCCGTCTATGCCAAAGATATCTCCATCTGTCATTTGTCATTTAAGTGAATGTATATGACAATATGAAAATAGGTAATTCTATGTTGTTCACTAAGCTCAATAAAAGGATGGGCAGGGGGACTCCCGGTCTGAAACTCGCACGCATTCCAAGTTAACCACCCCCCACCCCCCCCCCCCCCCTTTCTGCGTTTGAAACAGGTCGGGCTGTATATTCAACCATAGTTTCAAATCGTGCGTGTTTAGAACAAATAGTAAAATAGGACAGACAGAAAATATGATGTGACATCATGTGTGAAATCGTCCATCTCAAGACCCTCCCCCCCCCCCTTTTTTTTTTCTCACGGACAGATGCTTGGTCGCATGAAAATTACTAACATTAAACACTTACATATTAATACTCGACATGATCAAGAAATTATCAAAAGATGTGAAACTGAGCAAATTAAATGCGAACTCAGCTTCAATACCTCAACGGTACATTGCATTGTTTACACTACTTTCGTCTTTCATGTACAACTTTCTACGTCATAAGTCACTCCATCATATTTACCGGAAGTGATCATTTATAGAATAAGGTTTTCTGTAAATGGCTAAAAATAGCAACTTCAAAACTGATTTACGTATGTGTGCGGTAAGAGCTGAAAACTATTTTTGGCGTATTATGGTTTATTTTTAGGGAAAGTTTTAGGTAAAAGTATTATCTCATATGTTCTAATATCACTTTAAATTAAGATACTTCACCAAAGGTTATGTACATGTATACATGTATCTTCAATAAAGTACGATTAACTATTCATTTTTTGAATATCGGCGAAAATATACCCAATATTAATGTTACGGTTTCATATATGATAATGATACAAAAAGTTTCATAAATAGTGTTTTTTTTTTTTTTTTTTTGGTTTGTACTTTCTGAAATATGGTTAAGCTGATTAACATTTTATAGAATATAAGGTTTGTTCTCTGTAACAGCAACGGCAGCTCTAAACACCTCTACATATTTTGAAGCCAAAAATTTGCATAATACTTGATTTCAGTATCTCGCAAGATTCGTGTTAGCGGGGAATCCCCTCCGTTTTTACTGGTCCAAAGATGTCACACTATTGGTCAAAGCAAGGACTTATAAACAGATCTGTTTATAAGTCCTTGGTCAAAGCTATTGAAAATTTAAAAATAGCACATGAAATCTGTAGTCGGGAGTAATTGAGTTTTGATTTATGCGATTTAAAAATAGATGACATTTGTAAAATGGAAAACGGATAGAGGGGTGATGTAAAAAAGTGGAATTTGTCAGAAAAAGGTATGCATGACCCCCCACCCCCCCCACCCCCTTTCCTTTTATTTTTATGCTTGTCAAAGATGTCCAAATCAAACTAAATCAAATTCATAATTATTGAAAGATTTGGAGTCACTCAAAATGAAATTGAGCTAAATATGTTATTGTTCTAAATAAAAATTACTTTACTTTACTTTACCCGCTCGGGCCAAAGAAAGATAACTCGTGTCTTCTTATTTATTGGACAAAGAAGCGAAAGTAAGTCACGTGACATACATAATGGCGAGCACTGCAAAAGAGAGATTTGATGCCGCTGTAAAAGTGATTCAGAGCTTGCCAAAGGATGGTAAAGGAATTTAGCTACATCAGTAATCTAAATATGTAGATAATCAACTCGTCCAGGACAATAACTGGACATCAACCTTTGATTTACAGTCATTTTGGTATGCAATTGCAGATTTTGAACTTTGGACATCAGTGCAGAGTGTAGCAACAACCACCAATTTGAAAGAATATATATTTTTTTTAATTTTTATATGCCAATGTAAAGAGCAACCTTTGCTGATTTCAAATATGTAACATCTAAGTTGGTATTTTTGATACTTTTTATGTTATGGCAGTTTTAGTACCCCTACCGTCCATGTATTCACAAAATTACTTTTTAATGTTTTCTTAAAAATGCAACCCCACTACAGAACTTTGTTCAGATAAGATTTATGGATCAAATCAAAACCTGTTTTACTTAATTTGAGTGTGCTTAATCCAAATCTGAAAGAATTTTTGCAATAACTCAAGACATAAGAGAGCTACAAGGTATTTAATACCCCCACCCCTACCTCGAAAACGACATTTCTATTGAAATAGTATGTTTTTTCTGTTAAAATATTCATTTTTTTTTATTTATTGTTCAAATCAAAACTTCTATTACTTAATTTGAGTGTGCTAAATCCAAATCTGAAAGAATTTCTGCAATAACTCTAGACATAAGAGAGCTACAAGGTAATTAATACGAAAAATGTACCCCTCCCCCTACCTCGAAAACGACATTTCTATTGAAATAGTATGTTACTTCTGTAAAAATATTCATTTTTTTTGTCATAAAACAAGATTATGGTATTTTCTTCATAATTCAATATTATTTAGTTGAGATCTGAACAAATCTTAGTTGGAAGCAAAGTCAAAAACAGAGTTATTAGCTTGAACCCCCATGTTATTAGCTTGAACCACTGTTATTAGCTTGAACCCCTGTTCCCTTTTTCCCCTTAGGGACAAATATATCCCATTTCTGGGACTCACAGACTTTTATATTGATGAAACCTCATATGAAGTAAATATGGCAGTTTGTTGTGTATTTAAAGATTAGTATTTGTTTTATTTCGTGACATCACTCAGAATTTCGTCTGAGTCAGAGGATATTCGAACAACGTACATTGCGCAACAACATAAGGATGTGGGGAATTATGGAAAACTGGGCTTTGGATAGTTGTTTAGATGAAGAGTTGTTGAAAACCAAAAGAATTCATCCAGATTATCGAGATTCAGTGGGAATCGCTGAATCAGGTGCTCGTGTCAACACCGACAACAAAAGTGTCAAAGCTCGAGTTATCGTTCTTTGTGTCACATCGTTTCATAAAATGACAAAATATTCTACTTTTACGGGGGTTTTCACAAAAAATCGATGTAGCTATGAATAAAAGGATGTCTCATATTTCAAAATACAATGATATAACTAGCGAATGCGCTTTGCATGTTGTAGAACTTACGCATATTCTTCTTCTCAACTTAGTTTCAGCGGTAAAAAACAAACGTCTGCTATCAGAATATTCATATACACCAAATATGGTCATCGAACTTTGTGACCGTACATAAATTACATTCGAACTTCTCTGGATTCACCATATAAATACACGTAAAAGGGGCGGACCTATGATGAGGTCGCCATTTCAGCTTACCTCGGAAAAGAACATGCAACGCCCTCTAGCGGCGGCGGTGGATGCTACAGAGTGACTCGAATTTAGGGGTTCATTGTTTTTTCTTCAATTAGAATATAAGTATATTTGTTTTTTAATTAAAGAGGCCATGTTTAAGAAATAAGAATAAGATACAAATTGTATTTTTATTTTAATCAATAACTAAATGTTGTGAGTATTTTTTTATTTTTGTTTTTTTTTTTTTTGCTCTTCAAAAAAATCGGACTTTAGGACCTGTTAATAATTTCTTGCAAAATTACTGCTTGCAGTGTTCACAAAAAGTATCGGTTGTATTGGATTTGCCAGAAAACAATTATTTGGTCCAATAAAAATTAACTCGTGTTGTATCTATTATTTGGACAGAGGAAAATTCACAAATGTCTGACATTTCATCGGAAGATTTCAAGAACTCTGGCTTGGGCAGCAGATAATCTGCCAGATTTATGATAATTGGAAGTTTCGTTCGTCCGTCCCTAGTCTCCTGACCGAGGGGGACTATAAAGGCCCGGTTGGGTACTCACATTCATGCTGCGGCAAGGGTATCTAGGTGTGGTGGCACCTTATAAAAGCTGTTGGTAACATTGACCATCAAAGCAGTTCATAATCATAGAATCCTCCTGCATAATACCTTGCGGTGGTGTTGGTAGAGGGACTTTTTCGGCTCTGGTGTTTTAGCTTAGATTTTTAAATTTTTGTGTCGCCTGCGAAGCATAGCGACACTTAGGGATCACTTTGTCCGTTGTCCGTCTGTCCGTCCGTCCGTCTGTCCGTCTGTCTGTCTGTCACACTTTGGGTGTCACAGCCCATAACTTTTGATTGGTAAGTGATAGGGCTTTGATATTTCACATGTGTATTCCTTGTGACAAGACCTTGCTACACATACCATAATTTTTGACCTAGTGACCTTGACCTACATATTTGACCTACTTTTCAAAAAAATTAAGAATGGATATATCTTTTGATTGGTAGGTGATAGGGCTTTGATATTTCACATGTGCAATCCTTGTGGCAAGACCTTTCTACACATACCATTATTTTTGACCTTGTGACCTTGACCTAGATATTTGACCTACTTTTGAAAAAAAGATAAGATTCGCTATATCTTTTGATTAGTAAGTGATAGAGCTTTGATATTTCACATATGTATTCCTTGTGACAAGACCTTCCTACACATACAATAATTTTTGACCTAGTGACCTTGACCTACATATTTGACCTACTTTTAAAAAAAAATTAAGAATGGATATATCTTTTTATTGGTAAGTGTTAGGACTTTGATATTTCACATGTGCAATCCTTGTGGCAAGACCTTTCTACACATACCATAATTTTTGACCTTGTGACCTTGACCTAGATATTTGACCTACTTTTGAAAAAAGATAAGATTCGCTATATCTTTTGATTGGTAAGTGATAGGGCTTCGATATTTCACATGTGTATTCCTTCTGAAAAGACCTTTCTACACAGAGCATTAAATTTGGCCTTTTGACCTTGATCTAGATATTTGACCTACTTTTCAAGAAAAGTAATATTGGCTATATCTTTTGATTGGTAGCTGATAGGGCTTTGATATTTCACACATGTGCAATCCTTGTGGCAAGACCTTTCTACACATACCATTATTTTTGACCTTGTGACCTTGACCTAGATATTTGACCTACTTTTGAAAAAAAGATAAGATTCGCTATATCTTTTGATTAGTAAGTGATAGAGCTTTGATATTTCACATATGTATTCCTTGTGACAAGACCTTCCTACACATACAATAATTTTTGACCTAGTGACCTTGACCTACATATTTGACCTACTTTTAAAAAAAAATTAAGAATGGATATATCTTTTTATTGGTAAGTGTTAGGACTTTGATATTTCACATGTGCAATCCTTGTGGCAAGACCTTTCTACACATACCATAATTTTTGACCTTGTGACCTTGACCTAGATATTTGACCTACTTTTGAAAAAAGATAAGATTCGCTATATCTTTTGATTGGTAAGTGATAGGGCTTCGATATTTCACATGTGTATTCCTTCTGAAAAGACCTTTCTACACAGAGCATTAAATTTGGCCTTTTGACCTTGATCTAGATATTTGACCTACTTTTCAAGAAAAGTAATATTGGCTATATCTTTTGATTGGTAGCTGATAGGGCTTTGATATTTCACATGTATTTTCCTTGTATCAATGCCATTATACACATACCATTATTTTTTTACCTTTTGACCTTGACCTACATATTTGACCTACTTTTCAAAAAAATTATGAATGGATGTATCTTTTGATTGGTAAGTGATAGGGCTTTGGTATTTCACATGTGTATTCCTTGTGACAAGACCTTTCTACACAGACCATAAAATTTGACCTTTTGACCTTGATCTAGATATTTGACCTAGACCTACTTTTCAAGAATTTTGATCCACTTTCTAGAATAATAATCAAACCGCTTCGCAGGCGACACAAGCATTCCTTGGATTGCTATTTTTAAACACTAGTGTACACTTAAATCATGTTTTAGTGTAGTTTTTAGTGTATTTATAGTTTTACACGCCTAGATTAGGATACTATCTTGTGCACATGTGAAGGTCTAATTACATGTATACCAAAAAATTACCAAGTTGAACCCAAACTGTAAATTTTCTCGCGCGAGACGATTCCGCCATTTTGGTTAAATTGTACATCTCAGCTACTATTATTGCACATGTAGATTAGGATATTTTACATAGGTGAATGGGGTATTATCACGCCTCAGACAAAATTGTTGGAATCTGATTGGTCAGATCATGGTAACATGACGCCGTGAAAAAAGCTGTATAAGGCTTGTAAATCCGTATCGGACGAGTAATTTATTATGACGTCAACGTGACGTCGTATCATGCCGACGTAGCAAAACAAGATGGTGGCGACAAAGAGATTTTGGCAGACTTCATCAATAGAAATTGACGAAAAAAGACTTGCAGTTAATTCGGAAAATACACTTCGGAGTTATGCAAAAGCAGCAAAGATCGTTAGGGACTATTTTCAAGAAGGAGCAGGGTCAAAATGAAGAGTTTGAGGCCCATGATACAGAGGCCCCCATACATACAGTTAGAGGTCTTCGACATGATAAATTCATTACACGGTTAGTTAGTGACCTGATCCGGAAAAATAAATGGTGTGAAAAGAAAACCCGTATCGGGCTAGGCTTTCGCCTCGCCCGATACGGGTTTTCTTTTCACACCATGTATTTTTCCGTATCAGGTCACTTACTAACCGTGTAACTAATAGTATTATGCCCCTTCATTAATAGAACTAATTAGAAGGGGCTATGAGGTATCCCAAAGGGGAAAGGGCCTGGCATAAATACTCTGCAAAGGGCAGTTGGTGAATGAGTTCCTCACACGGATAATTCAGACTGTTTCCTTTGATGAGAGAAGTTTAGGTTTTGAACCATTTTCTTTGAAAGTTGAGAGAAGTTTAGGTTTTGAACCATTTTCTTTGAGAGAACATGAAGAATCTGTTAAAATAAAGAATTTCTATGAGAGAATTGGAAAAATTATGAAAGATTCTCTCAATTTCACAGCCGAAAATAATCCCTGTTTCCCGCAGTATACATGTATGTAAGATCAATACAGCCAACAGACCCAATAGAGGTCTGCCAGATGCCCAAAAGAAAGAAGAGAAAAAAAGACCACAGGGTACTGGTTGAGCGGATGATATTCCCGAATGACTAGTTCAGTTACTCAGATGTTCTTTTTCACAATTTCGTTGATACAGGTGTTCAGATATTAAAAAAAAAAATACTCTACATGCAAAAGGAGATCTCGAAATAACACTTTATTTGATATACCTTTAGGGTTTGTTTCTCCTGCAGTTTGTAACTTTCGTCATTTTAGGAGCTGGGGAAAGTGACGTTATTGACTTATAAATATATCTTGACCCAGTGTAGAAGCCAAACATTTCCAGAAAATCTATCCTTGTTAACAGACTGCTGAAAACATGCCTTGAGAGGGGCCTAGTGCAGGATATTCACAACAAAGTGAAAAATTACATGTGATAGAATACAAAAACCATTGGAAATAAATAAGAAATAATTGTATTTATCATGGTACAGAAAGTCGCTTTAGAAATATTTCTTGTGCTTTATGGTGATACAGAATTCTTCATTGATCATGTTGATGTCTAAAGGTTAAAATCACAAAGTTTTGAAACATTTGACCCATATTTGACCCTAGGCGAAAATGCAAATCGTTCAGAAATACCTATGGTAAAATTGCCTTTTAAGGGGGTTATTGAAATACCCACAAATAAGCATTTGTAGATCAATTTTCAAAATTATTTTTACATAGACATCTGTATTAAAGGCAGACGTGGGACTATATAAGGAGACAGGTAAATTTTCTGTCATTTCCTCACTGACTGCTATAGGATTAACATCTCTTAATGGTATCTGATTGGTTCCCTTTAATCCTTTTACCCCTATCAATTTTTGATTGACAGCTTAAACAGATGAGACTCGGGTATCTCATTAGCATGATAAAGGATTACCTGTCAGTTTGTCTTTACGCCGCTCGCAGATGGTGTTGTCTTCAAAGACGATATGCCATGGCTTTCAAGCTAATGTCACTCGGGTATACCCATTAACGACCGGGTGGTTCCCAATGTCAGCCTTTAAGCATTTTAATAGTAAAGTATTATTTCTTGAAGTTTCACAGTGATTGGAGTATTTGGGCATATAGAAGCCGACTGACTAATTGACAAAACACACGTGACAGGAAAATTGTTCAACCAGTACAGCTATCAGTACCTTTGTGACCTACACTGTGCTGATTCCATACAACAGCAGGATCAAGGTGTCACTTAAGACTTTCTTACTTTTCTGGCAAATTTAATACAAGTCCCATTTACATCTTCATCTATTAACCTCTAATAAAATGTCCAATGAAGGTTGGAATACCATGTGATGGTGACCGATGCATTAAAATATTGTGCATGTAGACTGCAGCAGAAATAGGAAGGTATGCATAAATGATGTAATGAGAATCAAACATGCAGTCTTCAGTCAAACGCTTGTTGAATTACTCAAGTGTGCCGAGGCCCCAAAAAATCATATAATTTTTTATTTGCCTCTCAAATAATGTACTTGACATATCATGACAGTGTCTTGTATAATTACAATGCCATGAAACAGTATCTGGTTGTCTGTTGGAAATGTTCACACTGTAAAGCGGTGGTCACAACCGTGCTGTCTGTGTGCAAAAACGTAGGCAAATCTTGGGTATCCGTGCTGTGTCTGTGCGTTATCAGTACGTGTCCCGTACGTCCTCCTTGCGGATTTTGGAACACGCAGACAGGACGTAGCAGTTTTAGTGCATACAGAACTTTCGCTGCGTCCTGCCTGCGTGCTGTCTAAGAATTCAACAAGAAGTACGACACGCACGTTGCAAGTACGTGCAACGCATGTTCGACGCAAGGAAGTGAGGACTCCGTGCATTAGCAGTACGTGTAAATTCGACATCCTTGCAATAACGTAGAAGACGTATGGAGAAAGTACGTTTTAAGCAAGTTGCACGCAAGTCGTAAGTACGTGCAACGCACTTACTCTTTTTTGCGCTACGTATGATGCTTGAAACTATCAATATAACCGTACTCTTGCCACTTCCTTCCTTGCGTCTTCAGAAAAAACGAAGCGCACATAGCCTCCACAAACACGCACATCCTAAAAGCACGCACGTTGGGTTGTGACCAGGGCTTAAGAGGAATCTATTGTTACAGTACTAGTAATCTGCATGATCTGATCCTTATAGACCATATAGAATGGGTCAGTGGGAATTGTCTATGTCACACTGTGTAGAGCATTAGACATCAAGATTTGAAGGTGAACTTAAGAGTTTGATCACTGATTGGGAAGGTTGGTGTTTACTACAATTTTGTACATGTATTTTATGTTTTCTCTCATCTCTTTGTCAGGTCCATTCCAACCTTCGTATGAAATGATGCTGACATTCTATGCTCATTTCAAACAAGCTACTGAGGGACCCTGCACCAAATCCAAACCCTGGTCCTGGGATATCATCAATAGGAAAAAATGGTAATCCGTACATATTTTAACTGAAGTATTTAAAGTTGATAACTGTCAGAGAAGTATAACTTGTTTAAAATTTATTCAATTTCAATTAAAAAAAATATGTTTCTGAATTATGAATATGTATATGCAGATATTTTGATTTGTATAAATTGTAGGGATGCTTGGAATAAGCTAGGTGACATGCCAAGGGAGAAGGCTATGTTAGTTTATGTGGAGGAACTTAAAAAGGTATAAATGATCTTGTCTCTGATATCCTAGGTGTCATCAGTAATTTCTTTTGTTGTCGTTGTTAATTTTAAAATTTCATTTTCCGTATTGTCTGTTAATTTTAACCTTATTTTATGTCGCTTACTTACTTGTAATTGACCCTTCGGAACGTGGGAAAATTTTGAGAAATTCTATGACGTCACAATGCAGTTTCGATGTTTGACCGAGGTTCGAAGCTTGTTTGTCCGAGGTAAAAGCATTGTGACGTCACAAAATTTTGCATTTTTTTTTTCCGCAATCGGAAGGGTCATTTATCTTCTTGAATGTACATGTACTGCTAGCTGAAGGGGTTTCTCTCAAACTCCCACCAACTGAAAATGTTTACATTACACTAATTAAAGCTGCATGAATACCCTGGTACTTGCATATACATGTATTAGTTTATTTGGTAAAGTTCAGAGCTGATGGCATTCAGGTTTAGATTAAGAGATAAATTGGGTGGATGAAAAAAATTGTATTGTGCAAGGCAAAGCAGAGCCCAATACAACTTTTTTCATCGACCCAATACTAGTATATTTTTAACATAACAGTGTTAAGCATCTTAACAGAAGCAAGATATCAAAATAACATCCTGTCAAGTATTTATTACAACATATTAATATTTGGTTCTCGATCCTCAGTCATTCAGACTGTAAGAAATTACCAGAGGTTGGAGAAATCTCTTTCGACTTCGAAGGAGACCCAAGCTCTTTGATTGCACTGCATTTATTTCCCATGACTGTTACGCCTGAATTTTTGCCTTATTTCTTAACAAAAAGATAAGGCGAGTCAGATAGTATATATGAGCTTCGATAGCCACAAGAATGTGTATAATAATTTGTTTTGATATGTGTGCTACTGTCTTCCTTCATTTGAAGACCTTTGTTGATCAATGATTAAAACAAAAATTGTACGGCTATGAATTAGATCAACTTAGTATAAACTTTAAGGTACATGTAAGTACTTAATATTGTGGTGAAAAATGAGGGGTAATGATCCATAGATCATGTGGATAGTAAATATAGTACAACTGAGCATGGGTCTCTGATATCGCTTTTTTCTACGAATGAAATCCCTCTGTTCATGCCCAATGTGAAACCTTTGCAGCTATGAGTACTGGTAAAATTCTTCCGTTCATATTATTATTGTTTTGTTTTTCATGAAAAAATTACTGTTTTCCCATTGATATTTTCAGACTATCAAACATTTTACAGAGAAAGGGAAGGAAATGAAAGCACAGGGGGATCCCAGGGTATGGAAGCTCTCATTTCTTTCCTTCTTTCAGTGTTTTGATTTTTTCTTTCCTTCTTTCAGTGTTTTGATTTTATTTATGTGTGCCTTAAATGTTTTTAAGTTCTGTTTTTGCATCAGGTTCACATAGATTATGTGTAATATACTTGTACCACTTTATCACTTCTGCACTTTGATTCTTCATATGTGCATCAGAAATTTTAGAGATTAGAAGCCTATGGATGGATTTTAATTTCAAAGGAAATACAATCATGGATAAATTTGGTAATTGCTTCATTTTCATCAATATGATTAAAACAAAATCTCTACATGCTCCTGATTTTGTTATGTTGCGTAGAGGATCTGGTATAACACTGTGACAGTGGAATTTGTCTGCCCAGTCAAAAAAGTTTGAAGTGAAAATCTTCAGCCAATTAATCATCATGTGTATCAAACGCAAAAATTCTGCCCAATGTAAGATTATTAGAAGTAATTGACCACAGGCCAGCTTTCCCATTTATCAGACAAACACATCTTGATCACTCCACAAGATTACAAGTCGGAAAGCCATTATGATCTGTATGGTACGTGTAGTTGAAGTACGCAAAATGCAGTGGACACGTCATGGACGTTATCCTATCGTAATCAAATCATACAGAAATATTTAGTATTACTTGCATTTACTGTACGTGTACTTATCTTAGCGTATGCCAAATTTAAGCAGAACAGAGCACAATTGGTTAAATTGACATAATATTAGCATAATGATGAATTAGCACTATGACTTGTTTTCCAAGTTAATCTATAAGAGATTCATGATTTAACTTATTCTTGAATTAGGGCAGTCTTAGCAGCGCTAACTCGGCAAAAATATGAATCTCGCATAGATAAGTACACATACAGTTCTTCAAACGGTTCACTAACTTAGAAAGAATTGAAAATCATTATCCTTCAAATAATGAGAATAAAATATATGATAAATAATTTTAAAACAAAGAACAGATTGAAAGTCCTTGCACTTTACCATGAGTTCTTGGGCATCTGCATGATCCTGAACATCATCATCATCACTGTCAACAGTTTTCAGGCCGATCTTTCGATTTGTCAGTCAGAAAGTTGACCTGCACGTCGATGTCTTCTGAGTTATACCAGATCCTCCACGCGACATATTCATGATATTATCAAAAAATCTGGAGCATGTTGTACATGTAGAGATCTTGTTTTAATCAGACTAGGACATTTTCATTTGAGCGTGTCTCTGATTTGTAAGCTTCATGTCTATGGCAATTTTGTCATAAACATGAAAATATCACAATTAATTGTATGGATATTAGATGTTTTTATCATGTTTATGGCAAAGGAAGATTTAATTGATGCTGATCTGCAATGTACCAGCTCTGAATATTTCTAAAGGAGTGAAAGTGAAATAGACATCTTTTAATTTTCAGTATCACAGTAGTAAAATTAAGATTCATAAGGAGTGAAAGTGCAAATAGACAATTATCTTTTAATTTTTGGTTTTGTGAAGTTATAGTTATCCCTCTTTTCATGCCCATGTTCATGTTATTGTTTGTTTTCATTCAAAATTTACCATTTTCTCATTGATATTTTCAGACGATCAAACATATTATAGAGAGAGATAATTATCAAACATTTTACAGTGATAATTTTTAGCTGGCCGGGACGAAATAGTCCAGAGAGCTAATGCCATACCATTGGCGTCGTCGTTGTCTTTGTCGTCGTCCGTAGACAAAAGTTTAATCTGGGCTTTATCACTTGAACTATAAGGGGTAGGGCTTTGATATTTCACATGTAGATACCTTGTGACGAGACCTTTCATTTGAGACCATGACCTTTGACCTAGTGACCTTGACCTTTGACTTTGACCTACTTTTCAAAAACTTTAACCTGGTTTTTGACAAAAACCTGTATAGGCGAGCTATGTAATCTTTGATTACCCTTTGTTTAATATTCACTTTCTCTCCTTATAAAACTTCCTTTTTGTGTAATGAGTCGAGAAAAAAAAAAGTAGAAAATTACAATAATATGTTGCATTTAGCATTGTCCTATATTGATATAGATTGTGGAGACCATGCCACAGGGTGACGATGTCAGAGATTTCCTACAGAAACTCGACAGTTTTTATGAAGCAGTTGATGAAAACTCCCCTGTAGAAGAAGCAAGACAAGCTCAAGAAAGGGAGACAAATGGTACAGAGTCATCACCAAGTACCAGTGACATATCACAAGATGAAAGGGGTATAATTGATGGTAAGACATCGGCTTTTTATGCCTCTGTTATCCAAGATTTTTTGGATATGATATACATTGTATATGCTGCCATATGGAGGTATTTCTTTCCCGTGTGTCTGTTTGTTTGTTTAGTTTAAACTGTTTTTATTGGTTATAAAAGATACACAATATTTAGTATAAGAGTTTGTTTGGTGGTCTGTGTCTATAACAGAACCTTTTGAAGAACTTTTTAATGATAAGGGTTGTTATATTTTAGATGAATATTTCTTGTGAAAAGATCTTTTTTTCATTATCGTGGCTTTTCTAATTATTATCAGAGTTACTTCCCATTCGGGATGCCATATGACTTTATTGCATTTCCATGATAAAAATGTAATGAAATTATGACAGAAAAGAGTTACGTCCCATTTGGAATGCCATCCTGTACCTGTATGCTAGTAGATCCCTCCTGTGTAAGGAGAACCCCTATAGAAATAGGGTAGGAGGGTCCTTGGCATTCCCAGAAGGGATTAATGTTAGATTACTGTACCACTACCTAAGGTCCCGCCACCGCGTCCCACAACCCTGTGGAAATGGCGATGGACATCACCAAAAAAAAAAAAAAAAAGAAATACCATCACAAAAAAAAAAAAAATATGGGGATTATATACAAGTGGGGAAAAATAAAACAGACCATGAGGGAAATACATTCACCAAGACATCACATTAATCCGTCCGGTGGAATGTCAGTAACCCAGCCGTTTTGGGTGGAGGAAAAACCGAAGTACTCGGGGTAAAAACCACCACTGATCCCAGGGGAACGGCCAAAACCCCTGGGCAGTCCATTTGGACCCCCAGTTGCACCGTCACCAGACAGAATGCCCCTCTGCACAATCAATGCGACACTTCAGAATTTCCTCTGACCAGACACCGTAATTCGACAAAACCTAGACATATGGCTATAAAATGCCGAAATAACATTCTAAACGTATAGATGGTGGTGTCTGGAGGAAATCCAAGCTGTTTTATCCAGGCGATGGACAAAAAGATGGCCAGTATCACAAAGATTGTACAGAGAAAAATTAGGCAAACTATCTACAATGGCGGAGCAACCGGAAGTCTGACTTAATTGCATTTTCATGATTAAGATGTAGTGACAGAAAAGTTATACTATTTGACATTAAGCATGGTTTTCCTCAATTCTATGCTGGTTTCTTTGCTTTTAATTGTAAATACCTTCGTTGTGATTCAAAGAACTTGAAATAACAAAATCACAGAAAAATACTACATAGAATTCATAATTATTCAGAATGAAAAGACAATTATATAAAGGATAATTAAGATATCTAGAAATTGGCATTTATTGACTGATTACCAGGAGATGATGAGGAGACAAAGAAAGACCACTCTGTAATGCTTGAGACACTGATAGAGAAACAGAAGAAAATAGAAGTGATGATAAACGGTCTGTCAAAAGAGTTAGAGGAAGATGAAGACGACAGTGTTGATGAAAAAGAAAACCTGGGTATGATGAATTTTCTATTCAAAGTCATAAAAAAACCAAACAAATATCCCTCCAAACCCCCCCCCCCCCCCCCAACAACAACAAAGGACAATTATCTACAGATATTATGAAATGACATATATAATACATGTCTTTGGGGGGGGGGGGGGACAGGGAAGTACCTCTCTTCCCCCCTCCAACCCCTTACCTCATTCCTATCGTGTTGTCAAAAGATATTTCAGGATAAAAATTAATTCCATGTGTTATTTTAACTCATCAAATTTGAAGTAAAATGTTTAGTCTACAAAATAATTATGTTCAAACCATTTGTAATGCTTTTCAGAGATTCCAAAGGTTCTTACAAATGGACCAGTTCAAGATGGTACTCTCAAAGACTTTAATCAAAATCTGACAAACCAGGGAGGTAAAGAGAACACCAGATCTGATGCTGTGTCAACAGATAGACTCCCTCCCTTTGTTAATGGAGGTAGGATGACATCAGAAAGTGAAAGTGATGAAGAGTTCTGTGACACATCTGATCAGCCTTCTCAGGTAAAAGAAATTGAAAAAGAGCTAACTTGTCTAGAGATATGCAACTGTATCAAGATTTAACTGAGAGATTTAGAAGGGAAGGAAATGATATGTTGTAAGAGTGCTGTAAACAGTCCAAAGTACAGTAAAACATTTACATTGAACATGGTTATATGGAATATACTTAGCATGTAATACTGTGCTTAGTATAAACACAGTAGAATTTATTTTCAGACAGAATGTTAAGAATTGAAACTCTCTCCTGGTACACGTCAAGGGTATAATGTGTTATGTTTATAACTAATTATACCCCCCCCCAATGAAGTTTAGAGGGGTATATAGGAATCACCCTGTCCGTCTGTCAGTCTGTCGGCCCGTCTGGTTAAGAAGTTTTGAAAGCAGATTTCTTTTATATTATGAATGGTAGGCCTTTCATATTTCATACACACATTCACCATAAAGAGAAATACATTTTGGTACCATGACCTTTGACCATGAGACCTTTTGACCTTGACCTTCACCCTTTAACACATTTTAGGTTCAGAAGTTTTGAAAGCAGATTTCTATTATACTATTAATGATCAGCCTTTCAAATTTAATACACACATGCACCAAGAAGAGTACTACATTTTGGTACTATGACTTTGACCTTGTGACCTTGACCTTCACCCTATACAACATTTTAGGTTAAGAAGTTTTGAAAGCAGATATCTTTTACTATAAATGGTAGGCCTTTCATATTTCGTATGCACATTAACCACAAAGAGTACTACAGTTTGGTTTCATGACTTTTGGCCTTATGACCTTGACCTTGACTTTGACTTTGGGCTTATGTTGAAATTAGGTTAAGAAGTTTTGAAAGCAGATTTCCCTCATACTATAACTGGTAGGCCTTTCATATTTAATGCAAACATTCACCTCAAAGAGCACCACAGTTTGGTATCATGACTTTTGACCTTGTGACCTTGACCTTGACCTTAACTTTTGGCCTATGTAAGAAGTAATGAACTTCATAACTAGAATAATAGTATTTTGATGATGAAGTTCTGAAAGTAGCATACTAAATACTAAATTTTCATGCCAAAGCATTTAATCATGAATGAGAGTTTCAATTTGAACTATTGAACGTTGCGTAATATATACATGTAGTCCTGTGTATAAAAAACGTCCCGTGGAGGGTATAATTCGTCCACTTTAGGGCAGTTCTAGTTTCACCAGTTTCTTATTCAGTATTTTACTTGTGATAAAACTTTTCATAACAATTTTTCTCCAATTTCCTAATATATATATCCATACTTGACATTAGTGATAATGAATCGACGCTGTTCTTTATATCATTTAGAGTTGGGCTATGTAAACTTTGTATTGAGTTTCGAAAGGAAAACTACATGTATTAAGTAAGTAAATCTTATCCAAATCTCTGTTCAAGAAATTAGATTTATTTCTTTGACAGGAGGATGACATGGATTCTAGTCCCTCAAGTTCCACACCAGTCAAGATTTCGTCGAAAAAAGTCAGCAATCACGTACATTTTAGTAATTCTAACTCACTCAGAACTGATGCTGAAATCCATCACAGACTTATGTCCCCTGTCAGAGCACCCCGTACTCAAGCTTCTGTGCCCTTAATTTCACATCTCGGCATTTCTGGACGGAGGAATTTAGGAGATAGTTTGGTTGCAAACGCACCAGGAGAGGAAACTATGAATTTATCATATGGCAGTGACTTGAATTTAGTGGATTCAAAAGCAGTGACTGTGAATTCAATGAACGGTGATGTTCATTGGAGTGGAACAGTTGATGTTGGTAAACAATATGGCGGTGGAGATATGTCACCACCAGGGGGCAGTACCAGCAGAGGTCAAAGGTCACATGGGGCTGTTGGAGGAAGGAGAGGTTTGTTTCTAATCAAATACATGTATGTACATACCGTGAAATACAAATAATTCAATTTTCAATGCTCCCTACTTACGTTTAAAATTTCTTGAATCTCAGTTATGATGTCCATAGTGATATCATTCCAGTGTTTTAAGAAATGACTGTCTTACTTTTGGTGTTCATGGGTGTATAATTCTTGTTTGTCACATGCAAATTCGTGATTCTTGGAAAATTTGCACCTGTCCAATCAGAATTATACACCTAAGAACACCAAAAGTAAGACAGTCATTTCTTACATTTACATTTATTCTAATTATCGGTCATTTTTATTTGCATTCATATTTCACATTTTACCTGTAACAGCGTCAAATGTACTTCAACGTTTGTAAATTCTTCCTGCATGAAAAGATTGCGCATGATGTCACAATAGCAACCCATTGGCAAGTTATTGGAATATAAATGTAGTTGCCTAATGGGCGTTTAACATGCCTGGGGAATATACTAGTATTGTAAATATTTCGCTATAGTCCCTTGCATGTTAATGTTCATTGGTGGTTTCTCTTTTGTCTTTCAATATTAAGGTTTTTCCCTCCAGAACAATCAAATTTCCTCTTCTATACTACGACTTGGCTCTGTAAGATGTTATTTGATTGTGCTGGTTGGTAAAACATCGTACAAAGAGACGAGGGTGATTGTGAACATCAACATGAAAGGGTCTATCTCAATACTAATACAAATTGATCTCTGGGTAAGTTGTGAAGCATTGTAGATCTTTCAGATGCATGTATTTGTATTGAATAGGAAAGCTTGAGTTCATGTGTTAGAAATTTTTAAAAAGATGAGTGGTAAATCTACAGTGTTACGGTATTTGTTTTTTTTTATTAGATATAGATGTAAACATTCTAAAAAAAAATCATTCCTTATCCGTATCTGTATGTAGCTAAGAGCAATTATGGAAATCAGTAGTTTTGAGAATAAACAGCAACTGAAATGATAATCAAAATGACAGATATAAATCATTTTAGTGAAAAGATACAAATTATGATAAATATGAAAGATATTAGGAAAGTTACATTCATTCTCTGATAACCACATTAAAGCCTTGGTCACAACCCGCCGTGCCTGCGTTTTTGACATGTGTGTATTCCGGAGGTTACAGGCGTTACATTTTTCTGAAGACACAAGGAAGGAAATGGCAAGAGTACAGAAAGAGTGTGTAAACGCATGCCGAACGTATGGTTATATGGGTGGTTAAATGCATCGTATATTGCACACGTTGTAAGTGCGTTGTATGTATTGTCAAAGTGTGTGCAATTTGCTCACAACGTACTTTCTCTGTATGTCCTCAACGATATCTTAAGGATTTCAGACTTAAACGTACTGCTTACACACAAGGTCCTTACTCTCTTACATGGTAGGTTCATTGTACGTACTTGCAAGGTACTTACAATGCGCATGTAGTACTTCTTGATAAATCTGTAGACTGCATGCAGATTGAACACTTTTAAAGTTCTGCTTACACTTAAATTGCTACGGCTTGTCTGCGTGCTCAAATATGTATAGAGGTTGTAGTCAGAACTACATGTATGCACTGAATGCGTACTGATACCCAAAGTTTGCCCACGTTTTTGCACGTAGACAACATGTAGACAGCATGTACCGCAGGTAGTGACCACGGCTTAATTTATAAAAGAAATACTAGTAAATCTTAAATAAATAAATGTACATTCACATTACAAGTTCAGCATAATGAGTCTGTAGCTTATGAACATTGTACATACTTGTAGTACAAAAAACTATCTTATTCTTTTTAGGACAAGAAATACCTTTACATCAATACCAACAAGGTGATGGGAACAACTCCCAAGGTTACAGCTCAGGAAATGGAGGGGAGGGGCAGGGTAGTCCTTCCCCGCCCTCTCAGTCTATGGAGGGTAGTATTAATGAGCATATAGCCGTAGCATTAGTCCGACTCCAGCAGGATATGAATGACGTACTCAGTCGTCTAAGTGCGCTAGAGGCTAATAATAGATCAGGAACCAATCAGGATCAAGTACAATCACGGAGGGAGGGGGTAAGTGTTCCTATGCATGTATGTTGTAGCTGCTTGAATAACTGCTCATCATATACTGAAGTTGCATTAAAGGAAAAATGCAGGAATATTTTGAAGTAGGTTTAAGAATGCAAAGCTGAATGGTTTTATATGCAGAAACACTAGAGTTTTAGATTGTGTAGTACAGTAGTGATTAATCCCCTACCAGCAAAGCCGTGGGTTCTCTAATTACTTAAGATATATATAGGATCTAAAATGAATTTTCATTTCATATGATGTATTACGAAACAAGTTGTGTGTTTTATATCCCCGAGCCTTGGCGAGGGGATATAAAACGCACGAGTTTCATAATACTTCGTATGAAATGAAAATTCATTTGAGATTCTTTTTATTATATGATATTGCCTAAAAATGTGTATTTCTAACGTGAAATCAACGTGTCTGAGAACTAGAAATGAACTACGCCATGACCTACAGGTCGTCTGCTATGCCATGAGAAGTAGTTCCCCATTTATAGATATATTCTGTGCGTAAGAGAAAAATATATCAAATTTATTTACATGTAGTATTTTTATGCAATGATTAATTCTACAACAATTTTTATCATTGATATTGAATCCGTGACTGAATTTAACAATTGACCGATATTTGAAAGGTCAGTCAAAGTTTATGTGATTAGGTTCCAAACTTGACCAATCCTATTCAAGCAGAGCGATATGTAACGTCTTATCATATCATATATTTATGAAATGGCTTTATGAAACTGCATAACGTGTGTATCATGTGATAATATATAATAATATGCGTATGTTAAGCCAACTAAATTTGTAAGAATTGTCAATTACGTGGTCATAGATAATTTTAAAACATTCGTTGTCAAGGTCCTCTCTAGGGTTCATAATGTTTGTAAACACTCGCTATGATATGCAAACTTTTGATGAAATTTCCAACCTCATTTGATTTTTTTTTTTTTTTTTTTTTTTTAACCTCGTTTGGTACTGCATACTTCTTTATAGGTACAAACGGTACTTAAAAACAAATAAAACGACAGTTCGGAAGTTAAGATTATACTATGTATTCATTGTGTTGCTACCAATAAATTATACAGATATCAAGATGGTGGCCGTTTCCAAACATGACGGGCAGAAATCTGTTCTTGGTTTTAGTATGGCCTATTGTTGTACACTGGATTTTACTCAAAATGTTCTATAGAAGGTAAGACGATATTAATATAAAGGGAACAGTTAACGTATACATGTATGTAATATAAAAAGTAATTTTGGCATAATGTACAATGTATATTCAAAATTCACTTGGTTTAAGGTTTGGTCTTTTTGATACATGTATGGACAGGAGTTACTTCCCTTTTAGATGGTATCTGAAGTAAACTCATGGACTATTTTAAAAATATTACCGCTAGATTTGCAATATAAACACACACAGACCAAACACCATTATAAACACAAAAAGACCGGATACCACAACTTTTGATCTTATTTTTTACTTTGATATCAAAATCCGTTATGACATCACAAAAAGGTTGACATCAATTGTTGTGATGTTGGCCTAAATGAAATACATGTCTGCTGATATTGTGATGTCATCAAATTCAATGGCAACCAGCGTAAAAATTCAGGGGAAAATTGTGTTATTCCTGTAGGATTAACCTTAAAGTTGATGTCATATTGCATTTATGCCAGATATACTGTTCAAAATGACACATATTTTAGTATATCAAAAAGACAGAATAATAAAATGTAAAAAGAAAAATATAAGATAATTTCATAATGATTATTTACAGTCATGTCTTTTAATCTGAAATCAGAAAAAAAACTCTAATCTTCAAAAGAATGAGCAGTTTATTTTAATGTAAGATCTATTTGTATTTGTATTTTTCTATTTTTATTTTTAAGATGAATTTGCCATTGTATCAAAATATTTATATGCTCTCATTTTAGGCGTAACAATAGAAGATGACCATATATCAGGCAGTCCATCCAATCTAAGCTAAAGTCTGTGATGCTTAATATCGTCAGTACCCATGTGACATTGTGCCGTGGGTGACTCTATATTATAGCCAGTTCCGTTATTCTGGTTGTTTACATACAGTTCATTCTAATAAAGAAAAGTCATGATATTTTATCTTTGTGCTCTATCTTTTATCTTTAGGGGACTCAAAAGTTTTTACTCCTTTTGTCTGTCTGTCTGTCACACTTTAGTTTTCATGGAATTCATTTTATCTACACCAGAAGACTTAATATGATGATGAAAGATGAAATTTTTATTTTTTTAATTTAAAATTATGATTATGAAAATTTAAAATAGAAATTTCCACACATGTACATGTAACTATATTGCAGTTCATGTTTCTCTTGTTCTCATAAATTTGATCTCATAAGATACTTGTACTTCATGTAGTATTAAATTAAGACCTTTGCACTTTCACATTTGTTAGATATGTACATGTAGGTTTTATTTGTGAATTTGTATTGTTTGTGATTTGTGCAATACCAATAAACCATTGCATATAAGTCTTGCTTTTCATATACATGTATGAACTAATTAAGAAATTTAACAACTAGCTAGCCATGGTTTATTGTCCAGTAATTCCACGAGTCGCATGAACCAATAAAATTATCACCGAGCTGCAAAGCGTCAAAGTGATAATTTGATTGGTTCATGTGACGAGTCATATTAGAATTCATCATTTTTTTCACCCTGCACTTTGTCATGTGCAAGTAGTCCATAACTTAAGGTAGCTTGTACCTCTGGTCGTGAGAGCTTGTATTCTCCCTATGACCACTCTCTTGGAATTTTCATGCTTATCATCTTTATACCTTAAAGTTTATAATAATTTTTCAAATAGACCGTAGATTGTAGGGATATCTTTATCGTCCATAAATCTGAATGACCCCAACTTAAATATTACACCCTATGGAAAAATAAAAAAAGGGGTAGGGCCATGACACCCTTAAATCGGCCGTCAATTTTTCTCTAAAAATAAATTTCATGAGAAAGACTTGATATCTCTCACGCAAATACACAAATGTTTACTGCTTTTAATGTAAATAAAAATATCACCAAACAAAGTGCCTTTTAATTAACTGTAATGACGTCTTGAAGTGACGTCATTTTGACGTTATTGACCAAATATGGCAAAAATTGCTTGGAATTTTGTTTTTTGTGGAAGAATTCAATGTGGCAGCTTGCGTTAACTGATATAAAATGTTTAAGACAAAAGGATTTATTGATAATCTTTCACATATATTTTTTTCATCTTAGTTAATACATGGCCATCGCTAATTCAGTAAAAATAATTATGTAGTTTTGGCATTAATTTTGTGGAATATGACCTATTTTGGTGTTTTCAGAGGGCTAAAAGCTATTGATAAACACAATTTCTATAAAAGGTTGATTCGTGATTCAGTAGAGAACATTTCAAAACATAAAATCACAATTAAAAATTCTAAGAAGTACAATGTTCAAAATTAGGGCCGATATCATGTTTTGTGGCCCAACCCCTTTATTCACATTTTTTCCATTGTAGAAACAGTTTTGAACCAAAACTATTTTGAAATCTGTACTTGTATTAGCTTTACCTAATGTGCAATGATATGAAAAGAAAATATGCAGGGTGTCCATGCATAAGTTTCCCTGATTTTGGACCAGAGGTACAGTCTACCTTAAAAACCACAGTAACAAAGTATGTCCATCCTGATACGTGTTCAAGATGGCAGGTTTTTAGACGATAAGGAAATACTGAGTAGAGTGCAACAAATTTGCATGATTAATCTCATCAGTTTACTTCAAGTCAAAAGTGTAGCATGTAATTCAGTCACATGGCCGGGCTCGTACATGTATGTATTCTAGTTCCTATTTTCCGTGCACTAGACAGTCCAGCCTTTATATATCATATGAAATTATAACAAAAGTAAAGAATTATGGAGAGGTTTTCATGGATACAAATCCTTCAGTACTGAATGAGAATTGATGAAGAGTATTAATAAGAAGCCCTTTTAAGTGAAAGATGATTAACAGGTGGGGAGTGAATGTTACAGTGTTTGTGTAGAAATTGTTTGCAAAACAAAACAGTAAGCTGCACTTTAACTCTTCAAACAAAAGTTATAGGGCTTTACTTTCTCTTTCTTACTTTGTGTATATCCCTCCTCTAGGTAAGGAGCTCCCAGTAAAAGTAACTGGTAAAAATTGACTTGTATTAAATTAAGGGTTCAGATTCATATGTATGGACATTAGATTAAAATATATACAACACTGTATAAGATGCAGTTTTTGTTAAAAACAACAAATCAGTATACTGTTATTTAATAAAATGATGTTGGACATGGTAAAAACTCTTAAGACTTTATATTTTACTAAACATTAAAATTGTTGTTATTTGAGAGGAATGGTCATTTGAGATAATTATGCTAAAAGTTCTGTCAAATTTTTTTAAATACCTTAAGACTTATATTTTCAATCATTATACGTTAAAATTTGTTAATGTTTGGGAGGAACAATCAGTTAGTATAATTGGCATTGCACTAAAAGTTCTATCAAATCTATTAAAATTCAGTTCCTCATTGAATTTGGTTGAAAATTTAAGTGCTTATTCTACTAAAATTTAAAATACGTTTCTTTTTTTTATAAGGTAAAATAGGTTTGTTGTTACATTTTGATTTGCCTTTTCGCATGAAATAATTTTAATTTTAGTAAGATCAGGATGTTAATTTAAACAAATTTACACTATTTACAATAAAAGGATTTTCTTTGAGTAAAAGGGACTAGGGTAGTTTAGACTGTTTACCCTGGCATAAGCGCCGTTCTTTCCCTGTGTAGTGCGTAGACTAAGGCCCTGGTAACCATCTCTATCTGCTGTATATCTGCTCCAATGAGGGTCGCAACTTCTGGGTGTGAGCAGTCAATACACATTTGTAGCAGGATCCTTTGGTTGTCAAATAGGTGCTGTATCATACTGCTGTTTGGCCCTTCTTGTAGTATTGTTCTTATTTTTTTGCAAATAATATGAACGTTGATTCTGTAGATTTTCACAGTCCAGAATAAAGTGTTTTACATCTTCCTTTTGTTGTTTACAGAGTTTGCATTTGTCTGAAATCCTCCCCCCTGAGTGCTTTGCTTTATCTGTCTGCAGCCTGTATGTGCCTGTCATGACCTTGACCTTAACCGCAGCTTTCATTGACTCTTGCGGATTTCTTTTTGCATTTTCCCATACCGGGTGTGGTTTTCCTGGTTTGATATTTTCCATGGAAAGGTATACCAGACTAGATTTTTCTTCTGCCTCTTTTTTCAAACTTTCATGCCAATATTGTTTTAACTGAGTTTTGTATTCCTTTTTCCACTTTTCCTTTTTTGGAGGTTTTTCGAGGTAATCCAATGGGTGGGCCGATTTATATTTTTCCATTATTTCTGCAATAGTGATGAACCAACTGTTGGAATCTTGTTCTTTTTCTTTCTTTCTTTCTTTGTGATATGAGTCATGACCTTTGACCGTCCTTCTCTTACTTTCTTACTTGAGATTTGGTCTTGGAATATACCTCAATCTTTAATCATGAGAGCTCTGATATTTCTAGTGTAGATTCCTTTATACAAGTGCTTTCATATAATACTATTAACTTTTACCTAGAAACCTTGACCTTTTACCTCTTATTTAAGAAATGTGTTGTTATATATGAGGGCTGATTGACACATTGTGAGCCTCGGGCCCTGTCCAAACCTCTTTATAGAAGACAGGGCCCCGACCACCTGTCCTCTCTGAATGTCAGTCGGACTCCTCGGGTGATTACATACATGAGCTCGCTACAGCCGGCAGAGCACGGACTGTATTACGCATGCCCTCTTTTTATATCCATTTACATATTCATCTGTGTCTCTGGGGCCTCTACGTTTCGCGGTCTTGTTTGTGTGATGTCATCTTACAGTGAGGAGGTTTTTTCACACCACAATTGTACGTTCTTCGAGACCTCTGGGTAATTGGAGAAGTGAGAGGGTTGTGTGCACGTAATTTAGGATAACCACACCATTTGCTTCTTGCGTGACAAATGGCCGTCCAAAGTCGGCACCAGTTACCCATTGGTCTCGTCGGTTTATGTGTAGTCTTTTGTGTTTGATGTTTACATGTCGTGTGTCTCTTTTCCGTCTCGTGCTGTACTCGTCTTTTGTATTTTTGCATCGGGTGTTTTGGTGTTTTACTGTTGATGCTGCAACGGGGTCTTGTTGGAGATCTCCTCCCTTCTTTCATATTGAAGAATTTGAATTTTATCTGACATTTTGCATTATTTTTCTACATAATCACCTTCAGTATCTATACACTTTTGCCACCTGTGTTTAAGGGCCTTAATACCACTTTTAAAGATTTTCTTATCTTGACTGGTCCGAAAGCCATCCTCTTCAAATATGACGTCATCATAGGATTGAAAGTGGGTGCCAGAAATAGCTGTTTTCAGTTTTTAGAATAGATGAGTCTGATGGAATCAAGATCAGGTGAATAAGGCGGATGCGCAATCAAATTTAAGCCACAACGATGGATCGCAGCTATGGCAGTACACTTGTGAACAGGAGCATTGTGTTGATTGAATAACACACCTTTAACATGTTTAGTGAGCTTTCCGCGGCGCTTTAGTTTAATATTTTACCGTAAATACGTAAGAAGTGAAGCATGGAGATAATCTATCAGCAGAATACCTTCTGCATCCCAGACAACCAAGGCCATAACCTTCTCAGCTGAAGGCACAGTCTTTGCCTTCTTTGGCCGGGGTGAGCCAGGGTGCTTCCACTAATTTGACTGTTGTTTGGCCTCTGGGGTAAAATGATGGATCCATGTTCCATCCATAGTGACAAATCTTCGGAGGAAAATTGACAGGATCTCCCCAAAGAAGGTGAAGATAAGCACGAGATAAAGTGCGCCTGGTGTGCTTCTGATCATCTGTCAGAGGTCTTGGTACCCAACGGGCAGAACGCTTTCTCATTTCAAGATCTCCAGTCAGAATGGAATGCACTCTTCCTGTGAAATGCCAACTGTACTGGCTATATATCTTTCTGTAACTTTTCTGTCAGTCATAACAAAACCATGGACTTAATTGATAATTTCTTCGAGTTGAAACAGTGGCAGGCCTTCTAGGACGGGGGTCATGCCCAAGGCTCTGTCTACCGCGTTTAAATTCCGCCACCCACGTTTTTGCTGTAGCATATGAAGGGGTATCTTTCCCTGGTGTTGTTACAATATCATTTTGGTTATCCTTATGTGTTAAACCATTTATGCATATATTGGATCACTGACTTTTCACCGATTTTGTCCATTTTGCAAAAGCAACTTGCTTTGTTTACCTTAGACTGTTATCTCGTCGAGTCCATGGGTAAATGGCTTTACCTGCGTATCTCCTTCAATGCGAGGCTCACACCATATCAATCAGCCCTCGTATCTTGAACGTTTGGGTAAAGGGCTTGATATTTCACATATTGATTATACCCCTACAAACAAAGTATGGGGGTATAAAGGAATCACCATGTCCGTCCGTCCGTCTGTCAATCACACCTTTTCCAGAGCATAACTCTTCCCCCCGTGGATGGATTTCAATAATATTTCACAGAAATGTTCCTTAGAAGCTAAGAATTTGTCATGACATTGAAACAAGGTCAAGGTCACAATAGACACCATTAGTAAAACCTTGAATAGAGCATAACTCCATCCTGTGGATGGATTTCAATAATAATTTTACAGAAATTTTACTGTGTGTCATTACCTTAAACCTAGGTCAAAGGTCAAGGTCCCAATAGACACTACGAGTAAAACCTTGTCCAGAGCATACCTCCTCCCCCTGTAGATGGATTTCAATATTTAACAGAAATGATCCTTCGGACCTAAGAGTGTGTCATGAGCTTGAACCAATGTCATAGGTCAAAGGTCATGGTCAAAATAGACACCATAAGTAAAACCATGTCCAAAGCGTACTCCTCCCCCTTTGGATGGAAATCAATAATATTTCACAGAAATTTTCCTTAGGACTAAGGATGTGTCATGACCTTGAAACAAGGTCAATTGTCAAGCCACAATAGACACCATTGGTAAAACCTTGTCCAAAGCATGACTCTCCCCCTGTAGATGGATTTCAATATTATTTCACAGAAATTTTTTTGGGACCTAAGCATGTTTCATGATCTTGAACCAAGGTCATTAGTCAAAGGTCAAGGTCACAATAGACACCATTGGTAAAACCTTGTCAGGAGTGTAACTCCTCTCCCTGTGAATGGATTTCAATAATATTTCATAGATATATTCTTTAGGACCTAAGTATGTGTCATGAGCTTGAACCAGTCATACATGAAGGTCAAAGGGTATGATCACAGTAGAAACCATTAGTTAAACATTGTCCGGGGCATAACTCCTCCCCTATTGATGGACTTCAATAATATTTCACGTTTCTTAAGATTTGCAACATGGTCATAGGTGGCACAGGCTTGCAATATAACCTTGCATTCATCGCTACGCCATTTCATGCCATGATTAGATCCGAGAGGAATCAGAGATCCGGCATGTCGTCACAGTGACGTCATTTGGACTTCTGACGTAAACAGCGCAAAAGCCTCAAATGCAGATGCACATATTTGAGTGCTAAGGGGCGAGTAAATGGGCAATGAAGGAAACGATTCTTATCCTGATGTAGGAAAATTTACAAGACTCGCGTCTAAAGACGATTATAGCTAGAATTTGTGTTTTTTTCTGGAGACTTCTCGCTCAGCTGATCGTGTTGGCAAAGCATGAAAGTACGAAAGAAGAAATAATCCCTGATACTGCATCATATTGCTTGTACATTGTATACCTCTCAAATGTAGTAATACCTAATGGTAAATACTTGCTATACTTTATTTATAAATACGAAGCCCCAGCTTCAGTCTGCAAGAATCTTGCAATCTTGGACGTAAGCGTATGTCATTTGCCTTGAACCAAGGTCATTTATTTACGTAATGACTTGAAATGCCAGGGGATGTGGCGCACAATATGTAGGTGAGACAGGACAACCTTTACAATCTCGTTTTAGGAACCATTCTTATAAGATTAGAACCTCACGTCAACAAAAACACAGAAACTTTCTTTATAATCACTTTGTTAAATATAATCATTCTATTTCGGATATCACCATTACCCCAGTTCAGACTTTTCCAAAACGTAAAAATGAAAGTAAGACCGAAATTAAAAAACGCAGACTACAAGCTGAACTTGCCTGGATCACCAAACTTCAGACTGCGTACCCTCTTGGTTTAAACGATCAAATTTATGGACAAGGAAACATTTCCTCAGCTTCTACCAATATCAACATCTTTTCAATTCGCCCAAACACTAAAAGGAAATACAGGTCGCACGGGAAAAGACGAAACAGACAAAAAAGAAAACGATCCAGAATATACTGTAAATTGCTTTATTTTCGTCAGTACCAATTTTCGTCAATTCGTTCAAAATGACTTTTTCGTCAGTACGTAAATTCGTCATCCAAGGGTCCCTAAACTATAAATTCGTCTGTTCAAATGCCAACTTAATATTCAGGTATAGGCCTTATGCGTTTGTTTTCATTGTTTGTTTAACAATTATTGGTAAACAAACAATTAGAGACATGTATACCACGTAGCTTGTTGTGAAAACAAATCATTTAGTAATATGAATATGTGACTTTGTGTGTGTATTCAGTTTTCAATGATTTATCATTTGCCTGCTGTATTTTCAATTTTTCCTTTCTACACTATATCTTGTCAAGTTATATTCGTCGATACGTAATTTCGTCAAGGGAGGCACTGACGAAAATGACGAAAGTTGGTACCTGACGAATAAAAACCAATTTACATTACCGCTCTCTCAACGATTTACTTACTATAGCACGCAATGGCGGAAGACATGAGCTGTTATGCACTTGAAATCTATCTTGGATGAAGCAGAGGCTGCATTCTTAAGAAACACTGACTGATTCAGACTTAATATCATTGTCTCATTCGCACAGTATAAACTTTATCCTATTGTGAAAAACACCTCACCTAAAAGACGATTCATAAAAATCCCGTTTATTAACAAAGGTTTTGATCTTCTAAACATCTCTAATATTTTTCGGGATCATCGCGCACAAAGTACCATTCCTCAATATTTTGAAAATTTAGAGCCACCTCTTATTTGTTATAAGTACAAGAAACCTATTCGAAACTTTGTTTTTAACTATAATAAAGTTTCAACGGATCCTGACATACTTGAATCGTGTCCTGCTTCTTGAGAATGTGCAACTTCTAAATATCTCTACAAACCAGCTGGCCATGTTGTTACAGTTGACTTTTCAATTATCCAAGACAGACAGCTCCGTGGTCTTCTTAAAAAAGTACCTAAGTATAGAATCCCATCCAAGATAGATTTTGTCAAATGCCGTGAAGTGCTTACGGAAGCCTTAGATAAACATACGAAAAGATGGTGTAAATCAGAAGGAGTCGAACCGCATGCTCTGAATGACTGGAAAAACCTCATTTTAGATATAACGGATATTCGAATAGATAACTTCCAAAAAAACCCTCATCTTTTTCAAAATCCACGTTTCAAATCAGAAAGATATTTCAAATCCAAACTAAGTAAATTACATGAAAAATATGTCTTTGCACCAGCTGATAAAGCAGCCAACAACACCATTATCATTTGAAAACGTTACTACATATCAACTTTGGTTTCGGAACTTTCGTCTACTAATACATATATCAAAAGCAATGACAGTGCATCTAACATTTTAAGCAAGCATAACAGTGAACTGTCTTCATTCAATATCTCTATTTCTAAATTGGATCTCCCAACACTATATTGCATACCGAAACTACACAAGTCTCCTTACAAATTTCGATTTATTGCTAATTCTAGTAACTGCTCCACTACAATTTTGTCTAGAAATCTGACGTCAGCACTTACTGCTATTAAAGAACACATAACTAGATATTGTGAAACGGTTCTAAACAGGAACGATGTAAATTTATTTTGGTTTATTAAGAATTCAGGGGGTGTGATTGCAAAAATGAAATCTGGAAATTTCCAAGCCAATACGATTTCTTCATACGACTTCTCTAATATGTACACCACACTTCCTCATGACAAAATTAATGGTCGATTATCTAATCTCATGAAATGGTGTTTTGATCTAGAGCGAAAAACTTACATTTGTACATCTGATTCGAAGGGTTTCTTTTCCTCGACAGACTACAAATCATACAAATCATGGACATGTAGTGACCTGTAATGCCTTGTCCTTCCTCTTGGACAATTTTCATGTTAGATTTGGTGAGGATCTATACAAGCAGGTTGTAGGAATTCTTATGGGTACTTACTGTGCGCCTCTTGTTGCAGATTTATTTTTATACACTTATGAAAAAGAATTTATCCAAAATCTTCAAAAGCAAAGAAAATTTGATGAGCTGAAATGTTTCAATAATACTTCTAATTATCTGGATGATATTCTAACCATTGACAATCCTGCTTTTGAATTATATAAGAATGAAATTTATCCACAAGAATTAACCCTTAACAAGGCAAACCTTTCAAATACAGAAACACCCTTTTTGGACCTAAATATCAAAATTGTAAACGGAACGATTCATACAAGTGTATATGACAAAAGGGATGATGTTTGATTCAACATGGTAAATTTCCCCTGGCTTCACGGTGATGTTACATATCACAGCTTATCCGGTACGCTAGAGCATGTACTGATATTTTGAATTTTCACGGTAGAAATTTACAAATTACCAAAAAACTTTTAGGTCAAGGTTTCCGCTTTCATAAACTAGTTAAGACTTTCTGGAAATTTTACAAAAATTACAGTCAACTTCTTTTAAAATTCGGATCTATACATGCAACAGAGTACATTACTATGGGTATTACACAACCTGTCTTTTATGGTGATATGATAAACAAAATAAAAAGGATCAAAGGTAGGCAGAATAACCATCGAAAATGCGTCAGAATCATCAAACGCCTTTTATACCGTGGATATGATCCTAATGTCACCAGACGGACACTAGGCTTGGTACTTGACCAATCTACAGTCTTGTACAAGCGCATCCTTGAGACTTGCACTCTGACTGACTGTGACGACGGGACTCCATGACGGGCCCTGTCCAAACCTCTTTAGAGAAGACAGGGCCCCGACCACCTGTCCTCTCTGAATGTCAGTCGGACTCCTCGGGTGATTACATACATGAGCTCGCTACAGCCGGCAGAGCACGGACTGTATTACGCATGCCCTCTTTTTATATCCATTTACATATTCATCTGTGTCTCTGGGGCCTCTACGTTTCGCGGTCTTGTTTGTGTGATGTCATCTTACAGTGAGGAGGTTGTTTTACACCACAATTGTACGTTCTTCGAGACCTCTGGGTAATTGGAGAAGTGAGAGGGTTGTGCGCACGTAATCCAGGATAACCACACCATTTGCTTCTTGCGTGACAAATGGCCGTCCAAAGTCGGCACCAGTTACCCATTGGTCTCGTCGGTTTATGTGTAGTCTTTTGTGTTTGATGTTTACATGTCGTGTGTCTCTTTTCCGTCTCGTGCTGTACTCGTCTTTTGTATTTTTGCATCGGGTGTTTTGGTGTTTTACTGTTGATGCTGCAGCGGGGTCTTGTTGGAGATCTCCTCCCTTCTTTCATAAGCAAATGTCACAATAGACGCTTGACCTTCATTCAAGATTACTTTTTAAAGAATATTGCTGCGGGGGGGGTATTTTCGTCCCGTTAGGGCAGTTTTCATTCTTTCTGACAAGAACATTTATTTACTATCGCTCTTTGACCCCATGACTGTATCTTTGAGTCTGTCCTACTGTCAATGAATAATTAATACATCGGAGTGTTTGATTGTCAAACATGTAGATTATCATGATTATGGGAAAAGAGTCAGCATTTGAGTCAATTACTTGTCACCTTGCTCATAAACACAACTCTGTATCAATGAGAGGAAGCACCAGCTGGTGATAATTGGATCAATAGTCTAATTTCCAGGTAGATCTGACCATCCAAGCCCAGATTTTGCATGTATTCACGACAACTCATTTGTCAAATTTTCACCAAGACACAAATTACCCCACTGTCATGATTCTGTTATGGCGTAACTGTAAAAGTATGGCTAACTTTTCATTTCTGACTGTTTGAAATGGTAATCTGGAAAATTTAGCTTTTGGTAAAAATGTGGAATTATACTTAGTCTTTTTCCTCCTTGATTGATGTAGTGTTGTACATAATTGCATGCAACATAAGAGCAAGTATATCTGTTTGAGAATATATATATATTTTCAAGATTTTATTTTCCATTATATAAGAATTTGAGGCTATTGTATTTTGTAACATTAGATCCAATCCTGAATAGGATGGCACTGGTTAGTTTGTGTTCCATATGTACATTCACGAAAGCTGTGAGGCTCCTCCAATTTATTTTTATTTTGAGGAGGGAATGATGAATAAGGTACTATAACATCTCATTGTCACAAGGCACGAAAGTTGAAAGACCTTCTAGGCCAGATGCATCCAGACTCATCAAATACGATACACTCATCGACTACGGCCTACTTCTGCATGACTGGTTAATGGGTACTGCCAACAAGTCCCCCTCCAGGTGCATTTATTCTAATTTACATTGAGCCCGAGGAGGGGGTCTATTGCTCTTTCGCAGATAGTATTTGCATTTCTTCCATTTTTTGCCTTTTTTGAAAATCTGATTTGCTTAATGTGTCGAGACCTCTGGGTAATCGGAATAGTGGGAGGGTTGTGCGCACGTAATCCAGGATAACCACACCGTCTGCTACTGACGAGGCAGATGGCCGTCCTAAGTCGGCACCGTTTACCCATTGGTCTCGTTGGTTTATGTGTAGTCATTTGTGTTTTATGTTTTTCTGTGATTTGACGTTCATTGTACTACTGCGTCTCTTTCTGTGCGTGTCATTTTTGTGTTTTACAGTGGGTGTTTTGGGAGTTTGCTGTTGATGCTGCAACTAGGTGTTGTTGGAGATCCCCTCCTTTCTTTTACTTCGCCCATCTTCACGAGTCACGATGATTGTTGATTCGCTTCTCTACTCTTCTAATCTTGACCTACTACTATTACATTTCGTGGTCTAAATCGTGGTTGGCTCCTTATCTTTGTCATGGAAACAATCAACGGCCATGTATCATTGACTGAACCATAACAAGCTGCCTATCTGTTATCTCATTATTGTTAACTTTAAAACCATGCAAACAGGATAAGTAAGAGCTAATCTCATTGGTCATTGTTCCAGCTGAGCGTTATTGATCTTCCGCTAAGTGGCGTTGTCGAGCCCGCGACATATAAAAAGTAGCAGGTCAAGGTGAGAAGAGTAGGGAAGCGAATCGATCACCGTGACATGGGAAGATGTACTTTGCCTCATTCTTAGATACTCTGTGCAGAACCAGTTTCGGTAAATAATTATTAAAGATGTTCAATTCGATGAGCTGATCGAGTGAAGAGAATTATGTAAACGATTAGTACCATTCTGTGCAAATAAAAATTATTATTTTCAACAAATCATTCAAGGAAAAAATATATTTACATGATTTACAGATTTACGTAATGAAAGAGTTGTGATTAAGTGATACAAAATTGTAACTCATAGCAAATTCTATGATACCAACTTGACTCTATCAAATTCCACATGTAAACAAGAGCGAGTGTTTAAATGCAAAAAATTGTCAATACAACCATATGTCTACAAATATTAATAAGAAAAATGATATGAGAAAGAAACTATTTCAGATAAATATTATTATAGTTACATATAGTATTCAAATGCCGTATTTAAAGAACAAAACATGATATGATTAATATGAAACTGTATGACTGTGACTTATTTTAGCGCGACCAAATTTTAGCGTAAACAGGACGAAACTGGGCCAATTCAATTGTTAACGTTTTAGCGTAATCATAAATTAGCGCACTTGACTTTCCTTCCTTTAATAATCTATAAATGTTCAATAATTTAGCGGAGTCTTGAATTAGCGTAACAAACTCCGCTAAAATATGAATCCCGCTAAAATAGGTACACATACAGTATATTCTTTTTTTTTTCAAAATGCCAGATCAGAAAACAATGTAAATGTTTAAAATTTAATGGTACCAACGGTAAGGTCTTGCGCATTTACATATTTAAAAATGACAACAGTATTACATAACAAAGGAGGGGATCTAAGACTTACATATTACACTTGTTTAGGGAAATGCTTTGGATATTCAGGAGAACCGATGTTAACATGTCTAAATCACCTCTCTTTTCTCTGCAAGATACGCCCGTCGGGCAATTTATTTCTCATAAATAATTTTATGAATACAATTATGCCAGATTTAGTCCCAAACTGACCTGACGTCACAAACACTTTATTCTGGGCTATTTCTCTTCAACAGCAAGGGATATAGTTTTGTTTTTTATGCAGATACCTTGTAACAGAACCTGTTATTTGAGACTATGACCTTTGACCCAGTAGCATTGACCTTGACCTATAGCTCAAAACTTTAACTTGGGTTATATCTTTTCAACTGTAAGGTGTGAAACATTGATATTTCACTCATAGATATCTTGTGACAAGCCCTTTCATTTCAGATCATGACCTGTTTACCAAATGACATTGTTCCTAGAATGTGACATTTTTCTCAGAAACTTTAACCTGTGCTATTTTCATTTAACAAAAAGGGAAAGGGTTTCGATATTTTCCAAAACTTAAAGCTTGACTTTTTGGTTAAAACAAATAGTGATAGATTCATCATGAAAATACCTTTCATTGATACCTTGACTTTTTACCTTGGCTTTGGACATTATCCTACTTTCCCAAAATGTCAATCTGGGCTATAATTCGTCAGTAATATGGAAGTGTTCCAACTCTATACCTTCCGACGAAAATTTTTAACTAATTTATTATGCACCTGACTGCTTCGACTATCAAATCCTCACAGTGAGGCTACCATTAAAAGTAAGTTTTAGAAACAGCCACAATTCATTTTAGTAGCGCCCCTGGTTATATTTTTGAAATTAAATTTGAGCAATTCGCAGAGAGTGTGCATATCCACTTCAATTATTACGGGTAGGGTTTGATATTTTACAAGTACATTAACGATAAAACCTTTCATTTGTGACCTTGACATATTGACCTTGATCTTGGACTTTAACCTACTTAAAAATAACCTTTATGACTTAATAGAGTTTTGATACAAATATCATTGCTTGTTGCATTGAACGAGCACTTTCTGAGTACTTCAATCTACATACGTCACGTCTATACTGAATGCGTGAAATGGCACTACCTATCCATAGTCGTTATTTGAGTAGAACTGCTTTTTTTACAAGTATGATCGGGGAAAACAATTTCCAAATATCAGCCCTATGACCTTGACATTTGGACCCCAACATCAATAGTTGTCATCAATAAAGTGTAAGAAACATTTCTGGCAAGTTTCATGATTATACATCTTATACACAATCCTTCATGAACAGGAAACCATTTTAAGTAATCAGAAACATAAAACCTTGACCTTTAGCCCTTTGACCACAAAATCAATAGGAGTTACCATTGCATGACTTATTGTGATTTTTTTAATTAAGTTTCATGATGATAGGTGTAATACACACTCTGTTGTTATGCGGACTTCATTTTCAGTCATCACAGTCCGATGACGTTCAATCGTTAGACCCCAAAGTCAATAGGGGTCATCCACGATGGAGTAACATTTCTGGCAAGTTTCATGATGATAGGTGTAATTAACAATCTGCTATGATCCGGAAATCAGTATCAGTCATTAGTGTCATTTTACCTTGACCTCTTACCGAAATTCCATGCAAAGGGGCCGTCTATGAGTCATGGTAAATAAGTGTATGAAGTTTCACTGTTCTTATAGTCCTGAAACTTATTGTTGACGCCCGACCGTTTGCCCGATTGCGAGCCGGTCCGTCTCATATCAGATTAAGAACCGAGGTTTTGCAGTTCGGTTAATCAAAGTTTCGTGAATTTTCAAAGAGAAAAATATATTATTGTCCGAATTTGACAATGAATGAAATCGAGCGAAAAAAAAATTGTTCAGTCATTTTGCCTAAAACCGCACAGGGGCTATGCCTAAAACTGCACAGGACAAATTCATAAAAAAAACTTTATTCCTTACTTCAGACGTTCAAAGCTATATTAATAACGAAATGCACCCCGAGCTCTATATTTCTTAAAAACTAGCAGGTAAAGACAATCATAGTAACTCAACATTGCAAAATTTGAGAGGAATGTTATATCTAACGTTGTGATTCAGTTATTCATTGGTATACTTAAAAACCAAAATACAGGATGATAAATAAGTTTGAAATATTAGACATTTTTCATCGTGACGAACTTCGTACTTCGCACTTCGAACATTGAAGAATAAGTGACGTAGTTGCCGTTCGCGTATAAACTCATAAGCAGAATGATCTACATTTTGATTAGTAAACTCAATGGAATGGTATATTGGACTTCCTGTACAACTGATGCACTTTTTTCGGCAACCCACTTATGAAATTAAAGTGCGAAGTTCGAAGTGCGAAGTACGAAGTTCGTCACGGTGAAAAAAGTCTAATATGGACATTCAAGTCATGTGTTTATCGTATAGAGGGAATATATAGACAATGAACGCATATTAACATTTAAATCAGGTATCCAATACACACGATGGTGTCTCGCTTCGGTAATCATCTAAATCCGGAATGGAAACAGTGGCGTTCCTACACTGTAATTATTTTGCGGGGCGTTTGAATTGTTACCTCACAATTGATAACAGCTATAGGTGTTTCGACATCGTTTTCTTGATTTTCAATAATTGAGTAAAGTTCTGTTATAAATAACGTCAAATTAAAATGTCAAAATATGTCATGTAGGGTCTTAGAAATAATTGGAAGATTCGACTATTAGTTATTATCAATGCATGTACCAAGTCTCAACTCAATAGATGCAAAGGCTGCGAAAAAAGTCCGAAAAACTAAATCAATAACGATTAATGAAAATATCTATGTTCAAGGGCCACAACTCTGCTTAAAACAGTTATGTTTTCCGAAACTCGAACTGGATCTTAATCCTATTAATATCAAGTCATATGCCAAGTTTCAATCCAATACCCTGAAAGGGTTTTTGAGAAAACGTTCGGAAAAAAAAGACCTCGGGCGGATGGACGGACGCACGAACAGCGCCATAACATAATACGTCCCAACTTATAACAGGAGTATAAAAAAGTATTAAGTAAACTCTTTCATGAATCATGATATTTCATATCAGTCATTCATATACGACATTGGATTTAAATTTGTTGACGCCGGATGGAGATCAACACGTACCACTCTAGGAAATATTTTACAACGTGATCGGCCCCTTTTCACATACATATTTGTTTTGATTATCACAAGATATGTCGATCCATATCCCGTTGTTCTTGTCATGCATTGCCATGCAGTCCTCATTTCCACTGTCCCCGATGTTCGGTTCGTCATCGCCCCAATTGTCGTATATGTGAGTGTTAGTGTTCGGATAAGGTATAATCTTGCCTGAGTTATCCCATGTCCAGTCACCTTCTACCTGATGATCTGTGCCTCCAATCCACGCTCTGTAATATCCAGGTTCTGTTATGAAATACATCATAATTTCGTTACCGTTACACTCATATTGATGTAAATATAGTCTGCATACAATACTCTCTGAAAATGATTACATTATTCAATGATAATGGTTAAGGAAAGGTTATTTCAAGGATCTCCAGGATGTCTACCCAGCGAAACAAACCCACATAAAGTGACACATAAATTACATCAGACAAAACTATAAACCGCAAAAAGACGCAATGTTTTACTTGAACATCATACAAAACAATCAAAACAGACGTACAGAAACACCAATCATTAATGAAAACACATCAAAGGAAGGTGACCAATGTGCACCCGGCAACGACTTTGGATGGTTATCTGCTATTAGCTAATGGTGTGATTATCCGATTGATCATGGGCCATATCAATAAATGTATTGATAGATAAATTAATTGAAAAAAAATTAAGAAAAATACATAGATAAATAGATAGATAAATCTTTGTCTAGATAAATACAAATAATTAGTAATTAACACCAATTCTCTGTAAGCACCAAACATTCTTGGAAACGCATTTTTTACTATTAACATAAAATTTCATATATGGGTAGGGATATCGTTGCCAAATTACTTGGTTGCCATGGTAACCAGTTCATATGATACCAAAATAACAATCAAACAATTTCATAGTCTCACTGTGTCTCACTGTGTCTCATACAAATGGTTCATAATTTCAATCGTTATCAAATTAAAGGAAAAGAGGCTATAAGAAACTCATCCATATTAGTTAACGTTTCAGATTTTCTTAATAAATATGGTTACCATGGCAATAAATGTTGCTCATTATAGCCATTTTCTTAAGATGTTAGATTTCATTTTCTGTTTTTCCATTGCTTTGAGTTAAATAATAAGCAATTTCATCTAATGATTAGAAAGAACTTATAATATACACTAAAGTGAGTAGGTAACCATGGACTTAAATTTCCATAGCTACCGTTTCCATGGGTTTGAAATATTGATAAATTGGACATACCGAGATAATAAATAAAGAAATCAACTTCATTGCCAAAATGTGAAATTATATGATGGTAACATATAATGCACTCTTTCAAAAACTTTAATTTTGTGGGGTAAACGTTACCATACCAAGCATTATAAGGAGTGTCGAATTTAGAAATTCAAACGTTGTTATAATGATTATTTTCATTCCATAAGAAATTACTAAATTAATAGAATTTATTTTGATAAAAACTAGAACAACTTCTGTATGGTTACTGCGGAAACAAGACCAATTTACACGAAATGTCTTCATGTTTTAGACTTCTTTTTATTAATCTAAAATTAAACCACTTGTAAAGTTAGGAGGGAAAAAATCTGTGTGTCATAAAAGTAGGAGTCTTAAAGATTTTATAGCAAAACGATCATTCAATTCAAAATCAAACTTCTAACACGGTTACAAAGAAAAAATCCAAGTTACATAAAGAAGATTGATTAAACTCTTTACAGAAAAAAACTACTTAAACAGCGTACAATTAAATAAATCTTTTTCATGTTGTGTCCTTTGATTTTGTGAGAAAAAAGGTATACAATTTGAAGTAAAAAGAGTAGTTTCATTGGATACCGTCCACGTTACCTTGGCAACCAAGACAAATTACGGTTCATTGATTGCAATCTGATTAGTTTCAACTTTAAACTTCCTAGAAACTACTCAGTTTACCTTGATTTAAGTTGAAAATGATGAATTACTATCATCAGATAATGGCAGAATGGTTGCCATGGTAACTCCCTATTATTATTTATTCCAGTTATTGAATGGTTTTATCATAAAGAATTAGGATCCAATATTAGGATTCAATCACATATGTCTAAAACAGATGTGTTAATTAGATAATATGGGGCTTCAAAGAAAGCTTAAAATTGCACCTTTTCAGTGTTTACATCCCGTTTCCTTGGCAACCAGCTTAAATATGAGAGATTTTTCCCTCAATTTCAAATATTTGCGTTGTTAACAACGAATTCTTCACTGTGTGTGCTGAGTGGGCCTTATTCATATGGACGTCATAGGAACAACTATTTTTTAGGTTTGTTACTGTGACGTTGCTGTATGAGCGGCCTGCTTTGTATGCTAGGCGAAGCCGTCGTACTGAGTTTACCGACTTTATATCAAATGGTTTTTTTTTATTATGGCCTATCTTTTGCACCAATACTGTAAGGATATGTGACATAGCGTGCCAGGCCCCTATACTAAATTTCTGGTCTTGTTGGTTTATGTGTAGTCCTTTGTGTTTGATGTTTCTGTGTTGTGCGTTGACGTTCCTTGTCCCTTATGCGTCTCTTTCCGTGCTTGTCTGCTTTGTGTTTTTGCATTGGGTGTTTTGGGGTTTTGCTGTGGGTGCTACAACCTGGTGTTGTTGGAGATCCCCTCCTTTGTTTTACAGAGAAATGGTGTTAACTTTCTACAAGCATCTCCATTCTTTATTATTTAAGTTAAAAATGACAAACTACTACTTTCAGAAAATGATATATTTGTTGCCATGGTAACTCTCTATTTCTGTTTTCCCATCATGTTATGTTTAATCAGAAAGAGATAGGATCCAGCATTACGGTTCAATTGTATATATGTGTGTAGAAAATATCTTATTTAGATCCTGCGTGGCTTTAAAAAGCTGAAAATTGCATTTTTTTGGTGTTTGCAACCCGTTCCCATGACAACCAGTATCAATATGAAGAATGTTTTCATCAATTTTATATATTTTTGCAATGGTCTTTCATTTGAATACATATTGTATGGATCTGTGACCTAGCGTTTCCAGACCCCTATAACAAGTGCTTGTGCTTACAGAGAATTGGTCTTAAATTCCGAAAGCCGTCCTGAGGTATACTTCATGTCCTGTGTGTTACATAAAATGCATGAAATACTGACGATTATATAGACACAGTTGACATTTACTTAGTAATCGGCTAGCACTTGAATAAACATCAAAGTTATTGAGTCTCAAAGTCAAAAAAGGCAAAACACAATAATTGGAATTTCCACTAGCGTCTCCTGATTGCAAAAGAAGGGAGGAGATCTCCAACAAGACCCCGTTACAGCATCATAAGCAAAACTCCAAAACACCCGATGCAAAAACACAACAGACGAGTACAGCACGAGACGGAAAAGAGACACACGACATGTAAACATCAAACACAAAAGACTACACATAAACCGACGAGACCAATGGGCAACCGGTGCCAACTTCGGACGGTCATTTGTCACGCAAGTAGCAAATGGTGTGGTTATCCTGGATTACGTGCGCACAACCCTCTCACAACCCTCTCACTTCTCCAGTTACCCAGAGGTCTCGAAGAACGTACAATTGTGGTGAAGAACGTACAATTGTGGTGAAGAACGTACAAAAGTAACATCCGTCGCAACAGCTCTTTGAAAACTCGGTGATTGTCTCGATGTACATATTGATGTACATATCATGTAAATATTTCTTGTTTGGTGATGATGACAGCCATTCAATGGTAATCCAGAATGTCACTGATTATTCTGGAAAGGGAGATATGATGTTCTTTTATTATATCCCCGTATCGACCGAAGAACTTACTCAAACATGATTTCAGCCATTGTATAATATAACCCTGAACAAGTAGCTTACTTGCATGTCGCCTGGCTCCAACGATGGAATCTTAATATTTGGAACATGCCCTGGCGTACCGTACCAGCCGTTAGAGGAAGGAGAAGGAATGTTGCTACTCATGAGAGGGAAGTTAGTTATGTGGAAGCTGAAAACATCATGTTTGTCATACAGTGTCTACGAACTTTTCGAACAACCCTCGTGTGTTCAAATGGCCGTTTTCGTCGAAGGATAGAAGTATATCTAAGTACGAAGCGGGTGTGTCACTCTCGAATGATTCCTTGATCTCTAATTCATAAGGATATATTTCATATAGATGATCCTTTATCGGATTATTGATGGACAACACGTTATCTACGTATCTGAGATGCGAGGTGCTTTTGTCCAATCGAGAGCAAGGTCTGGATGAAGTCAGCTTCGTGTGAATATTAAAATAAGTCCGCAAGCATTGGGACGCATTGGGACGCAATTAGTACCCATAGGGATGCCAACTATTTGCTGGAATACGGTTCTTCAAAACACCACAAAAATGTTGTTGATCAAAAACTCAAGCATCCGAATGATATCGTCTTCGGTATACTATTTGTTTGTATCAAAATGTTCTTGAACGAAATAAGCATCTTCACACCACACGACAATGTATTTGTATCTCCTTTTCCCATTTATTTGAAAGAAAAGAATAATGTTGGACAGTCTGTTTTTGAGCTTTTGGTGTGGAATGGTAGTGTAGAGCGTGAAGAAGTAGAGGAACTTTATGCTGGTAGTATGATTGAAGTTGGTGGCTTTTAAATTTTCAATAAGTTTCTGAGAACTCTTTAGGATCCACATCTAATTGATTCCATTTCTGGAATATGTTGTTTCGCAGTATGTTTGAAGACCTTACTTGATGCGACTGAGTTAATATTTTCGTAAGCAAAATGCTTAGAGGTTTTGTAGAGCACTTGGACGAACCGGCAATGAACCGGTGTTTGTGAGGATTTTTGTGCATTATTGGAATCCAGTAGATAAGAGGTAATTCTATATCAATATAATAGATTTTTGGTTGTCAAGTATTTCAGAAATCAATTGAAGCGAACAGGACTTTGCAGCAAAATACACATCTAATTGTTCTGTACAGAATATCAAATGCGTCGTCTTTTCCGATCCAAGTTTATATTCTAAACATAGGCATTCGGAACCCCCATTATCTATTCTGTCTAATTTTGGAAAGGTTGCCCTCCACCTTTATCTAATAGACATTTCGCTTTATCGCTGACCCCACCACCTATACTCCTCATTATGGACTTCGTAATGTGATGTCATACTATGTATTTGGTATCAATAGATTCAGAAAGATTTAGATTGTTTATTTATAGCCAATATGAGAGGAAAATTTAATATAACAACAACATTACCTATTATGAAATGACATAAAATGGGGTGAAATTTCATGCACGAGGTGCTACATGTATACTGCCCTATGTTTAGGGCAATACTTCACTACTTACGTTGCTTAGTTTCCCCAGATATTTCAACCGACTGTCTGAAAGATAGATATATTCTAACTCTAAAACATATGGAAAAACCAAGGGGTCCTTGCGCTTTTTTCTTCCAAAACCACCGATGAACCAACTTGAGGAAATTCCGGCAAAATTCACTTGGGATGTCGCACGTTGCAGTGTTTACATAGGATATGTAACTAAGGATTCAAAAATTTTCCTGTTTCCTGTTACAGGCATATGACCTGATTTCACTACTTTTCAAAATAGCTTTATATAAGCTGCTGTATTATTCAGGGGTACATGTTATGGTCTCTGAATGTTACATCTAGAAATACTTTCGTTTAAATACTGATCCATCATCCGGGCACATTTCAAAATGGCGTTTCTTCCTTATTTTTCCACTTGTTTCGTATGTACATGTATGTATTTGTTACCAGTAAAAGCTTGCTCAGAGCAAACGCGTCCTTCGGACCCACTTGCGGGCTCCGCTTCGCTATAGTTGTGACAAGCGGATATTAAGATTTGACAGGTCTGACATTCTTCCATGACTTAGGACGCCCTTACCAACTGGAGTAGATGTTACCGGATACGATACCCATAATCTTCGCATCATGATATTCTCTGTAAGTCAAAGATATTCGTTCTCATTTAACCCAAAGTCAGCATGGGAGAGAGCAATGTCAAATACTGTAAGACAACGTGTAACAGCAGTAATGACCTCAACAAACAGGACCAAATTTGTTTGACAAATATGGAGCAAATACACTCAAGACTGAACAAGAAAAGAACCCACAACACAAATCTTCACAAAAATGGGGACATTTTTGGACAACACAAAAAGAAGATTTAACGTACAAAATTGAACTTCTATAGGGTACATGCTACATAGATTTGATTAAAATCCATATACTTGTTAAGAATTTGAATAAGCATTTTCAAAAAAAGAGAGATTTGCACAGATGGAATACTGGTATTACGCCAGTTATGTAAGAACATTAGATAAAATAACCATCGATTTCATGATGTCATTTGAAAAAAAATGAATGGACCTTATTCAACAAGGACGTCCTTTATGGGAACAATTAATTATACATGTAGATAAAAATGTATATAGATTATATTAAAGACTATATATAGTATATAATAAGGGCCCCTGAACCGGTTTGCTCAAAGCCCTGGTTAAAGTTATCCAGTGGTAAAATTCGTAACCAGTGCCTGGCAGTTCCGGTGAATAAATTTAGTCAGGGTTCTGAGCAACCCGGTTCTGATCTTTCCATAACATCCGAAAATAAAGATATAGAATAGTTTTATGTATTCATGAATAAGAGACATTTTTTTTTATATTTTATCCGATCTAATTTCACCAAAACATTGATTTGATTGGCATGATTAGTATATGAACTTGAACTGTCTTTGCAAATGAGTTGAGCTATACTACCTTCTATAACCAAATAAAGTATATCACACTGATTATTACCTAGATTATGAATGAATTCATTCTCTGCAGCCGACTCTATCTCTGCAAGATATCCTCCTTGTTGATTACATTTGTCCTAAAATGGAAGATTTATCAGAGAAATACGCATGTATAAGCACTATTTACACTGCTGTAACATTGTAAATTCTATCATATGAATTGCAAACGTTATCCGGATAACAACACCATTTGCATCAATCGTGACGGATGACTGTTTTAAGTTATCACCAGTACTAGTCCATTTGTATCGTAGGTTCATGAGTATATAGTCTCTTGTGTTTAAATGTCTTATCTTGTGTTTGCTGTTCCTTGTCCTTCTTTACATCTCTTGTTTTACTTGTCTCCTCTGTGTATCGATACAAATTTGTTACTGTGATTTGTTGTGGGTGATAACACCAAGTCCTAATGAATGTCCCTTTCTTTCGAGAAAGGAGGGGATCTCCAACAAGACTACGCTGCAATATCAACAGCAACACATCAAAACACCCTCAGCGAAAACAAAGAAAAGACGAGAAGACGAACAGATCAACAGTCATTGAAAATCGGCGCAAGTAACAATGTTAAGGCCTCTTGTTGAAAATCCAGCGTCTCGGAACATCTCATTACATCTGCATGCGTAACTGAGAGTACTGTGGTCATGTTATCAGGAAACAGACACAAACACTATATATACAAAATTATAGCGGATAGCCGTCCAAAGCCGGTGCAAGGTATAAACTGTTTGATGTTCATTGCATATTAAACGTCTTCAAATTGAATAGCATAATTTTAAAACAGATAAATTGGCAGCATGGACCAGACATCCTACGTGTGATCCTCTATGGTAAGTATAGGATTCTCTTTCATATTTCAAAAATTACTCTCCACAAAGATAGTAAAATGAATGCATACCTTACCGTTCCGCCATGTCTGCTTCGGTCTGAATAATCTGTAGCAAGAATTCTGGAAATAGTTCCAATCATTTTCACATACTGAAATTTATAAATAAGTTTACAATACCAGCATGCTGAAACGATCACTATTTTTATTGATTATTGGTAACTGATTGGTAATTGAGGTTCATTTCATTTCCTAACTACATATATCTGCAAACAGAAGAAGAGAAAGATAGAGTAATTGTGATAAAACCTGAACAGAGAATGAAGGTATTATATGGTGCGTAGTTTCAAACAAAGGAGCTCGATGCCATTAACCTTCAATGGCACCGTCCCTTCACATCTCTCTATAGTCAAAGTTCAAAGATTATCACGATTCATTTCGGAAATATAGAGGCCCACTTGATCGATATGATTACACAATATAAATAAACTTTTCATAGAAATCGTATTTGCTATATCTTTTCTGATCTTTAAACTTTCCAAAAGTATATAAAACTTCAAAATATTTCATCGCAAACCATCATAAAGAAGCCATTAAACGTGATCGATCGATGGAATGGAGTCATCTTCTTCTTGTGCAACGTCGAAGTGGACCGGAAATACGTAATGTAACTAGGAAAGCTTTTTTTCTGATTGGTCAAGCATATTAAGGAAGCGGTTAATTATAATAAAAAAAATCCTTACACGAGACATGTCAATTAACGGCATATTCTTTGTAGAGAAATGTATTTGCAGAGCAATTTTTTTTCAATTACTAAACAAAAAATATGGACCTTATCATAGGAAAGACTTAATAACAAAACGAAATTAGATTCAAGATAGGGAAATTATCTCTCTCTCTCTATTTCTAAAATTCCGGTCTGCTTTGACGTTTCAAAGAAAAGGGGATGATCTCCAGCATGACTACACTGACCAACTTTCAGATAGGATAGAGAATCAGGACCCAGTCTTCTCTGGCGAGAAACAAGGCCCGTCATGGAGTCCGTCATGGAGTCCTGTCGTCACGGTTGGCCAGTGTGCAACGTGGGAAAGACACTGGTACAAAACTGTAGTTTGGTCCAGTACCATGCCCAGTGTTCTTTTGATAACGTTGGGATCATATCCTCGGTAAAGCAGGCGACCGACAATTTTCTTAGATTTGTGGTTGAAGTTCGATCTGCCTTTGATCCTTCTGATTTTGATTTTACTAAGTCACCGTAAAATGAAGGTTATGCAATTCCCAATGATACATACTCTGATGCTGGAGTTGTCCCAAATTTTGAAAGAAGTTCAGAATAGTTATTGTAATATTTCCAAAAAGATTTTACAAGTTTATGGTATCTAGAATAAAGAAGAATATTGGCTGGAATTACCTGTTTTACATAGTTAAGGGTGTATTGCGTTGATATATCTAAAAGTTATGTATCTTTTCGGTAAGTTTTAACATAATAGAGAGGTTTAACAAACCGTTACGTGTACGGGTACGGGTACGTGTAACGCAATAACTGTGTATGGCGTCATTATTTATTGCGTACGGGAAATCGCTACAAGTTGTCAATAACGTGTAAATCGCGAGCTACACGTACGTACAAACGTGTAGACATTTATGTTTATATAACAGATGTATTTCACGAATACTTGTACCGAAAATATTTCATAAGTTTTAATTCAACATTTTATATATTTATTAGTCTCGTATATGTTTGGATATCTATATTTTACGTCATCGCTATGAGGGCACCAGTACACGTACACGTACTTGTCAATTTTCTAAACCTCTGCTACTTTTTACGTGTAGATGTACTTGTAGATTACACGTACGCGTACCCGTTAGCCTTGTAAACCTCTCTAATAAGAAACACGACAAGCACAAATTTATTTGCAAAATAGATTTATGTCGAGAAATTCGATGTTAAAGCGAGACTATTAGATTTCATTCAATATAAATATTGTGAAAGTCCTTCTATGTAAGGAAAGAAGAGGCAGATATACTTGTGGATCGTTGGCATCGATCTCCTGTGGTTTCAATATATTCCATTCATTTTGTACATTGTTCAGTCACTTTATGACTTGCACTTTACCATTATTGAACTTTCATAATACTTACTGTCCGCGCAGCTTTCTTCAAAAATCGGAAAATTGAAGTTTTCTCTATTTTGTTTTGATTCAAACTTATATAGGGGGATAGATATCGAATTCTCATAACAAACGGTGTATGATATGTGTACATACGACTAATATTACTACGCTCATAGTGAAAGAAAATAGTTTTAGATAGGGAGTTTTCTACGTTAATTTTAGCGCGACGTCGCTGAGTTTAACACCGAGTATATGGAGTATGTCGACGACGTCACACTAAAATTAACATCGAAATCTCACCGTCTAAAATTATTTTCTTTCACTGTGAGCATAGTATTGGTCGTACAGACATAGGTCATACACCGTAAGTTACGAGAGCTTCAGATGTATCCGCCTACATCAATTTCAATCGGAAAATATGCCGACCAATTAGAGAAAAGTTCAATTTTCCGATTTCTGAAATGAGCTGCGCGGACGGTAGGAAATATCTGTGCTGATGTTAATATATCAAAAAAAAAAGTTTTTTATTTGTATACATACATTTTTGTAATTCAGAGCTCACTGACAGTAGTGAATATTTCTATGTTATTTAGAAAAATAAAACAAAAAAACAAGATTAAATTTCGTACCGGATAAGCACTTAAATCTGATTGGTGACCACGTTCCATCACCCTGACAACCTACGTAGGATTTCCCCTGCATGTAATACCCCTCATTACATAAGTATGTCACTTTGGAATATAGTCCTATCCCATTATCCGCGTTGTACGTAGCATGGTTTTGCTGGGTTGGTTGTCCGCAATCTTAAAGAAGATTTTAAGATGAAACTATATTAATTCATTAGTATGTTAATGATTGACAGGAAGCATACTGAGAGACTTATACTGTACAGCACCATTTGGTATTAACATGACACATGGCTGTCCAAATGTGGCATCGATTTCCCATTGGTCTCGTTCGTTTTAGAGGGGTCTTTTGTGTTTAGCGTTTTGATGTCGTATTTTGTGTTCACTATAGCGTTTTGATGTCGTATTGGTGTTCACTGTAGCGTTTTGATGTCGTTTTTGGTGCTCACTATAGCGTTTTAATGTCGTATTTGGTGTTCACCGTTGCGTTTTGATGTCGTATTTGGTGTTCACTATAGCGTTTTGATGTCGTATTTGGTGTTCACTATAGCGTATTGATGTCGTATTTGGAGTTCACTATAGCGTTTTGATGTCGTATTTATAGCGTTTTAATGTCGTATTTGGTGTTCACTATAGCGTTTTGATGTCGTATTTGGTGTTCACTCTAGCGTTTTGATGTCGTATTTGGTCCTCACTAAAGCGTTTTAATGTCGTATTTGGTGTTCACTAAAGCGTTCTAATGTCGTATTTGGTGTTCACTATAGCGTTTTGATGTCGTATTTGGTCCTCACTAAAGCGTTTTAATGTCGTATTTGGTGTTCACTAAAGCGTTTTAATGTCGTATTTGGTGTTCACTTTAGCGTTTTGATGTCGTATTTGGTGTTCACTAAAGCGTTTTAATGTCGTATTTGGTGTTCACTCTAGCGTTTTGATGTCGTATTTGGTCCTCACTAAAGCGTTTTAATGTCGTATTTGGTGTTCACTAAAGCGTTCTAATGTCGTATTTGGTGTTCACTATAGCGTTTTGATGTCGTATTTGGTCCTCACTAAAGCGTTTTAATGTCGTATTTGGTGTTCACTAAAGCGTTTTAATGTCGTATTTGGTGTTCACTTTAGCGTTTTGATGTCGTATTTGGTCCTCACTAAAGCGTTTTAATGTCGTATTTGGTGTTCACTAAAGCGTTTTAATGTCGTATTTGGTGTTCACTTTAGCGTTTTGATGTCGTATTTGGTGTTCACTAAAGCGTTTTAATGTCGTATTTGGTGTTCACTATAGCGTTAAGATGTCGTATTTGGTGTTCACTAAAGCGTTTTAATGTCGTATTTGGTGTTCACTTTAGCGTTTTGATGTCGTATTTGGTGTTCACTATAGCGTTTTGATGTCGTATTTGGAGTTCACTTTAGCGTTAAGATGTCGTATTTATAGAGTTTAAATGTCGTATTTGGTGTTCACTATAGCGTTTTGATGTCGTATTTGGTGCTCACTATAGCGTTTTGATGTCGGTGTTCACTAAAGCGTTTTAATGTCGTATTTGGTGTTCACTTTAGCGTTTTGATGTCGTATTTGGTGTTCACTATAGCGTTTTAATGTCGTATTTGGTGTTCACTATAGCGTTTTGATGTCGTATTTGGTGTTCACTATAGCGTTTTGATGTCGGTGTTCACTAAAGCGTTTTAATGTCGTATTTGGTGTTCAATTTAGCGTTTTGATGTCATATTTGGTGTTCACTATAGCGTTTTGATGTCGTATTTGGAGTTCACTATAGCGTTAAGATGTCGTATTTATAGCGTTTTGATGTCGTATTTGGTGTTCACTATAGCGTTTTGATGTCGTATTTGGTGTTCACTATAGCGTTTTGATGTCGTATTTGGTGTTCACTATAGCGTTTTGATATCGTATTTGGTGTTCACTATAGCGTTTTGATGTCGTATTTGGTGTTCACTATAGCGTTTTGATGTCGTATTTGGTGTTCACTATAGCGTATTGATGTCGTATTTGGAGTTCACTATAGCGTTTTGGTGTCGTATTTATAGCGTTTTAATATCGTATTTGGTGTTCACTATAGCGTTTTGATGTCGTATTTGGAGTTCACTTTAGCGTTAAGATGTCGTATTTGGTGTTCACTATAGCGTTTTGATGTCGTATTTGGTGTTCACTTTAGCGTTTTGATGTCGTATTTGGTGTTCACTATAGCGTTTTGATGTCGTATTTGGAGTTCACTTTAGTGTTAAGATGTCGTATTTGGTGTTCACTATAGCGTTTTGATGTCGTATTTGGTGTTCACTTTCGCGTTTTGATGTCGTATTTGGTGTTCACTATAGCGTTTTGATGTCGTATTTGGTGTTCACTATAGCGTTTTGATGTCGTATTTGGTGTTCACTAAAGCGTTTTGATGTCGTATTTGGAGTTCACTTTAGCGTTAAGATGTCGTATTTGGTGTTCACTATAGCGTTTTAATGTCGTATTTGGTGTTCACTTTAGCGTTTTGATGTCGTATTTGGTGTTCACTATAGCGTTTTGATGTCGTATTTGGAGTTCACTTTAGCGTTAAGATGTCGTTTTTATAGCGTTTTGATGTCGTATTTGGTGTTCACTATAGCGTTTTGATGTCGTATTTGGTGTTCACTATAGCGTTTTAATGTCGTATTTGGAGTTCACTTTAGCGTGAAGATGTCCTATTTATAGCGTTTTGATGTCGTATTTGGTGTTCACTATAGCGTTTTAATGTCGTATTTGGTGTTCACTTTAGCGTTTTGATGTCGTATTTGGTGTTCACTATAGCGTTTTGATATCGTATTTGGTGTTCACTATAGCGTTTTGATGTCGTATTTGGTGTTCACTATAGCGTTTTAATGTCGTATTTGGAGTTCACTTTAGCGTGAAGATGTCGTATTTATAGCGTTTTGATGTCGTATTTGGTGTTCACTATAGCGTTTTGATGTCGTATTTGGTGTTCACTATAGCGTTAAGATGTCGTATTTGGAGTTCACTTTAGCGTTAAGATGTCGTATTTATAGCGTTTTGATGTCGTATTTGGTGTTCACTATAGCGTTTTGATGTCGTATTTGGTGTTCACTATAGCGTTAAGATGTCGTATTTGGAGTTCACTTTAGCGTTAAGATGTCGTATTTATAGCGTTTTGATGTCGTATTTGGTGTTCATATAGCGTTTTGATGTCGTATTTGGTGTTCACTATAGCGTTAAGATGTCGTATTTATAGCGTTTTGATGTCGTATTTGGTGTTCACTATAGCGTTTTAATGTCGTATTTGGTGTTCACTATAGCGTTTTAATGTCGTATTTGGAGTTCACTTTAGTGTTACGATGTCGTATTTATAGCGTTTTGATGTCGTATTTGGTGTTCACTATAGCGTTTTAATGTCGTATTTGGTGTTCACTATAGCGTTTTGATGTCGTATTTGGTGTTTACTATAGCGTTTTGATGTCGTATTTGGAGTTCACTTTAGCGTTAAGATGTCGTATTTGGTGTTCACTATAGCGTTTTGATGTCGTATTTGATATTCACTTTTTGTGCTTGACTGCAATGTGTTTTCCTGATAGGGGCGTTTTGATGTTTTGCTGTTGATACTGCCACCGAATCTTGTTTGAGATTCCCTCCATTCATGTAGATTAGAGGAACCCATTTTGACCAAAGAATTGAAAATTAAAATGTGAAAAGGTACAATTTCTATAACCTAATACATGTTCATATTCAAGATATGCATTATTATACCTCGTAGTATTTTCAGAAACCTCATAACAAGTATGTATTGTTCATACCATTTTGTGAAATGAATGTACTGTATGCATGTGTACTTATTTTAGAGGGGTTCATATTTTAGCGGAGTCAGCGCTATAAAGACTGTGCTAAGTTATTGAACTTTTAATGTTGAAAATATGTCATGTGCTCTAATTCATGATTACACTAATATGTCAATTTGCCCGTTTTTGCCCGGTTTGCAACACAATTTGCTCTTGAATAAGCACACATACAGTAAAATTTTAGAAAAAAAAAGAGTATTCATCAAGGAACCTTACAATAGTCTTAAACGTCGGATATATGTATAACCATAATGTCATTGTCTACAGTAAAGTACAAAATACACTTTTGCCTGATAACGCCTTTCATTTTCACTGACCAATTTCCATTAATATTTCATCGGTTATTTCAATCATGCGTGGATCAGAAAAGACATATTGATAGAAATAAGCCTAAATGATTTTTTTAAATACTACCTATCTTTAATTATATTCGTTCTTTTGTAATTCATTGGTTTGAACCAATTATGCTAAGGTTAGGCATCCCCTGGAAGAAACATTATTAATCGAAGATTTAAGTTTGAAGAAATGGCTATGACAAAAAGTATTTTACCTGAAGTGATGCATCTTGTACCTCCACCTACTTTTTCCAAGCACTGCTGTTTTTCTCCACAAGGATTTTGTTCACATTCAGTCCTTAACTATGAAAAAGGAAATTGTTAAATAGAAATACAAACGAAGAGATAACCATACTGATGTTTTTTTTCCAGAGAAAACGATTGTAAACATGATGAATGTAAAAACAATGCGGTGTTCAGATGATAGCAATATGAGTTCAAAGTAACACAACAACTAGGATAAGAAAGTAAACAACTAGGATACGAAAGTAGCTGCTTTCTAACACCAGCAGATATATCAAAATTATATGTAAACATTATAACTCAGAGCGTAAATGAATGATTATACACCACCATATTTATCAACATTATAACTCAGAGCGTAAATGACTGCTTATACACCACCAGATATATCAACATTATAACCCAGAGCGTAAATGACCGCTGACACACCAACAAATATATCAATATTATAACTCAGAGTGTTAATGAGTGCTTATACATCACCAGATATATCAACATTACAACTCAGAGTGTAAATGAATACTTATACACCACCAGATATATCAACATTACAACTCAGAGTGTAAATGAATACTTATACACCACCAGATATATCAACATTACAACTCAGAGTGTAAATGAATACTTATACGTCACCAGACATATCAACATTATAACTCAGAGTGTAAATGAATACTTATACGTCACCAGACATATTAACATTATAACTCAGAGTGTAAATGAATACTTATACGTCACCAGACATATTAACATTATAACTCAGAGTGTAAATGAATACTTATACGTCACCAGACATATTAACATTATAACTCAGAGTGTAAATGAATACTTATACGTCACCAGATATATCAACATTATAACTCAGAGTGTAAATGAGTGCTTATACGTCACCAGACATATCAACATTATAACTCAGAGTGTAAATGAATACTTATACGTCACCAGACATATTAACATTATAACTCTGAGTGTAAATGAATACTTATACGTCACCAGACATATTAACATTATAACTCAGAGTGTAAATGAATACTTATACGTCACCAGACATATTAACATTATAACTCAGAGTGTAAATGAATACTTATACGTCACCAGACATATTAACATTATAACTCAGAGTGTAAATGAATACTTATACATCACCAGATATATCAACATTATAACTCAGAGTGTAAATGAGTGCTTATACATCACCAGATATATCAACATTATAACTATGAGCGTAAATGACTGCTTATACACCACCAGATATATCAACATTATAACTCAGAGTGTAAATGAATAATTATACATCACCAGATATATCAACATTATAACTATGAGCGTAAATGACTGCTTATACATCACCAGATATATCAACATTATAACTCAGAGTGTAAATGAGTGTTCATACATCACCAGATATATCAACATTATAACTCAGAGTGTAAATGAGTGCTTATACATCACCAGATATATCAACATTATATCTCAGAGTGTAAATGAGTGCTTATACATCACCAGATATATCAACATTATAACTCAGAGTGTAAATGAGTGCTTATACATCACCAGACATATCAACATTATAACTATGAGCGTAAATGACTGCTTATACATCACCAGATATATCAACATTATAACTCAGAGTGTAAATGAGTGCTTATACACCACCAGACATATTAACATTATAACACAGAGCGTAAATGAATACTTATACACCACCAGACATATCAACATTATAACACAGAGCGTAAATGAATAATTATACACCACCAGACATATCAACATTATAACACAGAGCGTAAATGAATAATTATACATCACCAGATATATCAACATTATAACACAGAGCGTAAATGAATAATTATACATCACCAGATATATCAACATTATAACTCAGAGTGTAAATGAATACTTATACGTCACCAGATATATCAACATTATAACTATGAGCGTAAATGACTGCTTATACACCACCAGATATATCAACATTATAACCCAGAGCGTAAATGACCGCTGACACACCAACAAATATATCAATATTATAACTCAGAGTGTTAATGAGTGCTTATACATCACCAGATATATCAACATTATAACTCAGAGTGTAAATGAATACTTATACATCACCAGATATATCAACATTACAACTCAGAGCGTAAATGAATAATTATACATCACCAGATATATCAACATTATAACTCAGAGTGTAAATGAGTGCTTATACATCACCAGATATATCAACATTATAACTCAGAGTGTAAATGAATACTTATACGTCACCAGATATATCAACATTATAACTATGAGCGTAAATGAATACTTATACACCACCAGATATATCAACATTATAACTCAGACCGTAAATGAATACTTATACACCACCAGACATATTAACATTATAACTCAGAGCGTTAATGAATACTTATACATCACCAGATATATCAACATTATAACTCAGACCGTAAATGAATACTTATACACCACCAGACATATCAACATTATAACTCAGAGCGTAAATGAATACTTATACACCACCACATATATCAACATTATAACTCAGAGCGTAAATGAGTGTTTATACACCACGAGATACATGTATATCAACATTATAACTATGAGCGTTAATGCATACTTATACACCACCACATATATCAATATTATAACTCAGAGTGTAAATGAATACTTATACACCACCAGATATATCAATATTATAACTCAGAGCGTAAATGAGTGTTCATACACCACGAGATATATCAACATTATATCTCAGAGTGTTAATGAATGCTTATACATCACCAGATATATCAACATTATAACTATGAGCGTTAATGCTTACTTATACACCACCAGAGATATCAACATTATAACTCCGAGCGAAAATGAACGCTTATACACCACGAGATATTAACATTATAACATGTATAACTCAGACCGTAAATGACTGCTTATGCACCACGAGATATATCAACATTATAACTCAGAGCGAAAATGAACGCTTACACACCACCAGATATATCAACATTATAACTCAGAGCGTAAATGAACGCTTATACACCACCAAATATATCAACATTATAACTCAGTGCGTAAATGAACGCTTATACACCACCAGATATATCAACATTATAACTCAGAGTGTAAATGAATGCTTATACGTCACCAGATATATCAACATTATAACTCTGACCGTATATGAATTCTTATACACCACCATATATATCAACATTATAACTCAGAGTGTTAATGAATACTTATACACCACCAGATATATCAACATTATAACTCAGAGCGTTAATCCATACTTATACACCACAATATATATCAACATTATAACCCAGAGCGTTAATCCTTACTTATACACCACCAAATATATCAACATAATAACTCAGTGCGTAAATGAACGCTTATACACCACCAGATATATCAACATTATAACTCAGAGTGTAAATGAATGATTATACGTCACCAGATATATCAACATTATAACTCTGACCGTATATGAATTCTTATACACCACCATATATATCAACATTATAACTCAGAGTGTTAATGAATACTTATACACCACCAGATATATCAACATTATAACTCAGAGCGTTAATCCGTACTTATACACCACAATATATATCAACATTATAACCCAGAGCGTTAATCCTTACTTATACACCACCAGATATATCAACATTATAACTCAGCCGTAAATGACTGCTTATACACCACCAGATATATCAACATTTTAACTCAGCCGTAAATGACTGCTTATATACCACCAGATATATAAACATTATTACTCAGAGTGTAAATGAATACTTATACACCACCAGATATATCAACATTATAACTCAGAGTGTAAATGAATACTTATACATCACAAGATATAACAACATTATAACTCAGAGTGTTAATGACTGCTTATACATCACCAGATATATCAACATTATAACTCAGAGTGTAAATGAATACTTATACACCACAATATATATCAACATTATAACTCAGACCGTAAATGAATACTTATACGTCACCAGATATATCATCATTATAACTACATTTTATGAGCGTAAATGAATACTTATACACCACAATATATATCAACATTATAACTCAGACCGTAAATGAATACTTATACACCACCATATATATCAACATTATAACTATGAGCGTAAATGACTGCTACGGAAGCGTATAGGTATCATACTGTTGTTGTGTTGTAACTATATTAATTTTCTTAATATACAATTTATAAACTTATAATTGTGTATAGTTACCAGTTGCTTTACTTATAGCAATAAATTATATATTTTATTGTCATTTCAGCACTTTCTATGTTGCATTATCTAGTTGATTTTAATTTATGAACACAGCTTTTATCAACTTTTAGATTAAGTTGATGAAGCTATATTGCCATTTTTTATAACACCGCGGGAATACCAAGTGGTATATAGTGAATACAGGAAGGGACGAACTTGTAGACCTACTCAGACCCTGATTCTTAACGTGGGTTATTTTCTCACTGAATATGGAGTAACTGCAACTCATTTTTTTGTTGTTTGCGAAGCATATCGACACTCAGTTATCATTTCTATTGTCTGTCTGTCTATCTGCGTGTCCGTCTGCCTGTTATTATACTTTTAGTGTCACACCCCATACCTTTGTATGATGTAGGGCGTTGACATTTCATACCTGCATTCCGTATGACAAGACCTTTCTAAGAAACTTTGCATTTTTGACCTTGAAACTTAGACCTTTGCGTTTGACCTACTTTTGAAAATCTTTAAAACATTGATCATAAGTTTTTAAGAAGGATATAAACAGCATCTGAAGAACAGACACATTCGGAATGCTTTATTTGAACTAAGAGCGCGGGAATGCTTACGTCATAATCAAAATTTACGTAAGTTTCGTACTCAAACATGTCTCTGTGTACGAGTACGCTATGACATCATTAACACTAAGATCTTAACGTCAAGTGACGTTGAGCGACATAAATCGATACTGCCATTGAAATTGAATAGAACTATTAGAAAACTAGGCTATACCAGTATATTATCTAGTTCAGGAAAATTATATCAAAATCATCTGATTTGATATAAAATGCATGGAGGCTTCGAGACATGAAAAATGCACTATAAAACGCCTTGTTTCGTATTTAGTCAAGAGAAACCGGTCGTCGCAGCGATTACTTGATGTTTGTCAATAATAACAAAATAATGAATCAAAATTCAAAGCATTTTCGACGGTAAAAGTTGGAAGCTGTCGATCAGAGGTGCTTAGTCCTATGGATCCGTACAAGAATTGAGGAATCCAGGATCTTAGTCAAAGCAACCGTTTGAATTTTTCTTTTGAATAGGGGGCTTGCTCTTTACATGTTATTAAGCTACATTACCCATATTAAGCGACTTGACCTGTATTTCTTGATGTAAAACTTATATCCAGGATGAAGTTGAATATAAGAAAAGATTTTCCTTTTTGAAAATGTCCACACAGCTTGGACGGACGGACGTACACGCGGACGGACATGTTCATCACCATATACCCCCGCCATTTTTGGCGGGCGTATAACACTGCGGAGTGAATCAACTAAATTCGTGTTTTTTTAAAGACTAAGGTCAAGCGAGAAACATAGGTTTTTTCAGAGTGCATCTTTGGATACAAAATTCGATAGGCTACTTCTTCTGAAAAAAAATCACATCAATTCTTTGCAAAAGAAAGGATGGGATGTCCAACAACACCCGGTTGCAGCACACACAGCAACACCCCAAAACACCCAATGCAAAACACAGAGCAGAAACGCACAGAAAGAGACGCAAAAGGTACAAGGAACACCAAATTACAACGAAACGCCAAACACAAATGATTACACATAAACCAACGAGACCAATGGGCAATCGGTAGAGAAGTTTGGTTTTAGAGCGTCCAAAATATTTTCTTTCCAAAGTTCAGTAGAGTCTTGAGTTTTTGCTCACAAAAGTATCATTAAGTACTCATAATTATTTTTGTTACATTGGAGGCATCATGTGAAGCAGAAACAAAATCCCCAATTGCATGTCTATTATCCAACTATAGAGTATTCCAATGAGAAAAAGAAGATCCTGACGACAATCTCAACAGCACTCACAATATAGCACTAGATTAAGCATCGATGGACCCCTAGCAAGCTCGCCGTCGATGTTCACGCATGAAAATGAAACAATATCTACAAAACATAAACTCTCTGAGGTTATGTCTATATAGAAAGTGCTATGGCGACCATGTCAGGGAAAACTATTCAAAACAAGGAACACACGTATAGGGCTATATGTCAAACAGATAGGTCAAAATCATGTTGTGGGTCATGTATTATTTTAGTTCTACTTTATGTGTAGGTGCACATGTACTTAGTCATGTTATTTAATGCTTTCATAATAATTCTTTCTAGATTTTACTATGTCATGTTTATTTCATTACAGAATATTCCAGTATGTTCTTTGTTACATCATTATCATCACATGACTGTGATTTCTAGAATTTACTCTATTGTTATTCATTTGTAATGAGTCATTGTTCTAGAAGCTTCTGGTTAATTCATTGGTATTAGATATAAATACCTCCGAGGAACTGTGTTGAGGAAGCATTCGTACACATTCGTAGACACGATTCATTCATCTATTCTGATATACTGGGACACTTTATTTGTTGAGACTTTAATCCATTTGACAACGTTTGGACACCGATCTTTCGAGAACGTTTGTGATTACCGGAAACCATACATTCGATAGACTTTGTGGACCGTAACGGACACTTTGATCCGGACATTGTATTGTAAGTTGTAATCATTGTAAATATATATATTTTGTACATAATTAAACTTGTAAATTTATATTCTGTCTTTGTCTGATTTTTGCTGGCGTTTTGGGGTATTCTGGCCCATAACAGAATTGGGGGCTCGTCCGGGATAGTTACCTCTGCATATTTGCATTTTTACGTAAAGTTCGTTTTTTTTTTAAAAAGGAATTTTTTAGTAAAACGTTTGCCAGCAGAAATCAATCATGGTATTTTCGGTCACTGAATTTTTGAAATCGCCGACTGTACAAGAGTTCGAATCATTGAAGAAAGATGATTTGATTGGTTTAGGTCTTCACTTGAAGTTAGATGTAAAATCTTCTATGAGAAAACAAGAAATTAGAAATATTGTGGCTAAAGAGCTTTTAGCTAAGGAAATCTTTTCGTCATACGATTTTCCTGTTGAACCTGTTTCAAGCGAAACCAAAATGTCAAAATATGAGTTTGAATTAGAGAAAATGAAAATACAATTACAATTTGAAAAAGAAGAAAAAGAAAGACAATTTGAAAAAGAAGAAAAAGAAAGACAATTTCAAATTGAAAGAGAAGAAAAAAAAAGACAATTTGAAAAAGAAGAAAAAATAAGACAATTTGAAAGAGAAAAGGAAGAAAGAGAGAAACAGGAACGTATGCACGAGAAAGAACTCCAGTTTGAGTTAGAAAAGTTAAAGTTAGAGAAAAGCGCTAAGGAAAATCCTGTTCCTTCGCCTGTCAAGTCTGAATTCGACGCCGCCAAAAACATCAGATTAGTACCAAAATTTCAAGAAAAGTCCGTGGACAAATATTTTCCACATTTTGAGAAAATCGCGGCCAATCTGAAGTGGCCACGCGATTTTTGGCCAACTTTATTACAAAGCGTACTTATTGGCAAAGCGGCTGAAGTGTACTCGGCGCTCAGTATTGCTGAGAGTTCAGACTATGACAAGGTCAAGGACACGATTTTGAGAGCATATCAGTTAGTACCTGAGGCGTACAGACAAAAGTTTAGAAAGTACAAAAAGTTTGAAAATCAAACATATGTTGAATTTGCTCGAGAAAAAGAAGATTTATTTGATCAGTGGTTTCGATCTAAGAAAATTCCCAATTCATTTGACAATTTGCGTCAAATAATTCTGATAGAAGAGTTCAAAGAGTGTGTACATCAAGATTTAAGAACTCATTTGGAAGACAAAAATGTTAAAACTCTTGAAGAAGCCGCTGTTTTGTCTGATACGTATGCTCTCACTCATAAGAAAAATTTTGTGTCAAAAACTCAATCTAGCGATAGCGCAAAAACGTCAGATGTTCCAAAGAAAAATGTACAAGAGTCTCAGTCGTCCATTAGTTCCCAGTCACCATCTCAAGGTGGTTCTACGTCCGGTCCTAGGTCCGAGCGTTCTGAGGCATCCCCAGGGGTGGGGTCGCTTCCTACATGCAATTATTGTAAGAAAAAAGGTCATGTTATTGGTGAGTGTTTGAAGCTTAAGAAGAAAAAAGAACTTAAGTCGCAGGCCTGTGCGTCTGTTAGAAATGATAGGAAAGCCTTAGATTCGATTTGTTCTGACACTCCTGAGATTCAGGGTTCTAAGTCCAGTTCTGATGATTTTGTGGAGGATCATTATAAGCCCTTTTTGTCACAGGGATTTGTTTCACTCAGTGATTCTAGCGAAGCGTTGCCTGTTCAGATTTTGAGAGATACTGGTGCTGCCCAGACTTTATTGTTAGAGGGTTCATTGCCTTTGTCTGAGCACACTTTTACTGGTAGGTCAGTTTTATTACAGGGTGTGGAGCTAGGCGTCATTGATGTTCCCCTTCATAAAATTTATTTGAAGTCAGACTTAATTACTGGACCTGTTATCGTAGGTGTTCGACCTACTCTTCCCGTTCAAGGCGTTTCCTTGTTGCTTGGCAACGATTTAGCTGGCGGCAAAGTTGTAGCCGATCCGATTGTTTGTGAAAAAATCACGTCCGATGTCGTGTCCGATGATGAAGACGACGACTTGTACCCAGCCTGCGCTGTTACCAGGGCGATGGCCAGGAACAGACTAAAAGAGGCTGAGAGTACTTCTGCACTTAACGAGGACCATCCCTCCGAAGATATAGACCTTTCTGACACATTCATGTCTACCATTGATAACAACGTACCTGAGACGTCAGTACCACTTCATGTTGACAAGTCTCCGACAGTACCTGGTGATGATTCCCATCCGCCATTAGACAGAGATACAGATGCCTTAAGCCGTGAGCAGCTCCTCTCCGAGCAAACTAAAGATCTGGAGATCATCCGACTAAGCAAGAGGGCCCTTCCCCGAGAAGAAGCGGACAAAGTCGGAGAGTGCTTCTACATACAAGATGGCATCCTTATGCGGAAATGGAGACCACCCGATGCACCCCCTAATGACGTGTGGCGGGTCGTTCACCAGATAGTGGTTCCAGTAGCGTATCGCGGGGACATCATGAGTTTAGCTCACGACACACCCATGTCAGGTCATTTAGGTGTCAATAAGACTTATAATAGGATTTTAAGTCACTTTTACTGGCCTAAATTGAGAAAAGATGTGTCTGAGTTTTGTAAGTCTTGTCATAATTGTCAGATGGTAGGTAAACCCAATCAAGTGATACCACCTGCTCCCCTCCAACCGATTCCAGCCTTTGAGGAACCTTTTAGTAGGGTGTTAGTTGATTGTGTAGGTCCTTTGCCTAGGACTAGGTCAGGGAATCAGTACTTACTGACGATTATGTGTACTTCGACTAGGTTTCCTGAGGCCATACCTCTTAGGAATATTAAGGCAAAGACCATAGTTAAGGCCCTTACAAAGTTTTTCAGTTTCGTAGGTGCTCCCAAGGCTATTCAGTCAGATCAGGGTTCGAATTTTATGTCAGGATTGTTTCAGCAGGTTATGCATGAGCTAGGTATCAGGCAGTATAAGTCTTCTGCGTACCATCCTGAGTCCCAGGGGGCACTTGAACGCTTTCATCAAACCCTTAAAACTATGATGAAAACATATTGTCACCAGTATGAAAAAGACTGGGATGAAGGGGTTCACCTCGTGTTGTTTGCGGCACGAGAAGCGGTTCAGGAGTCCCTGGGGTTCAGTCCCTTTGAGCTAGTTTTTGGGCATACGGTCAGGGGGCCATTGAAGTTATTGAAGGAAAAATGGTTGACTGAGACTAGCGATTTGAATCTCTTAGACTACGTGTCTAATTTCAAAGAGAAATTATATAATGCTTGCAAATTGGCTCAAGAAAATCTCAAAACATCTCAAATGAAAATGAAAACATGGTATGACAAAGATGCTAGAAACAGAGTTTTTAAACCAGGCGATAAAGTTCTTGTATTTTTGCCTATCCCTGGTCATCCTTTGCAAGCTAGATATTTCGGTCCTTATGAGATTGAGAGTAAAATTAGTGATGTTAACTATGTGGTTAAGACGCCAGGTCGGCGAAAAGAAAAAAGAGTGTGTCATGTTAACATGTTGAAAGAGTATTTTGATAGAAGTGACCGAAATTTTGTAAAACCAGTTTCCACTTTGGCCAATGTAAATACATTAGAAAATTGTGTTGAACCTGAATGTAAAGAAGAGACTGTCGAAAAAGACTTTGCTCAAAGTGTCCGTTTGAAGAATTCTGAAATTCTGACAAATCCGGAAGTGAAACTCGGACATTTGACCGTGCATCAAAAAGAGGAAGTGCACCAATTATTGCGAGAATATACGACCATCTTTCCGGACGTTCCAAAAAAGACGAATGCATCTCATCATGACGTCATTGTAGGTGATGCGTCACCTATCAAACAGCATCCCTATCGGTTAAACCCGATAAAACTTCAATACATGCGGAAAGAAATTCAATACATGCTTGAAAATGACATTATTGAACCCAGCAATAGTGATTGGAGTTCCCCATGTATTCTTGTTCCGAAGCCAGACGGAACTTACCGATTGTGTACGGACTTTAGAAAAGTCAATTCAGTCACCAAAACTGACTCTTATCCGATCCCACGAATCGATGACTGTATCGATAAAATTGGCAGTGCAAAATATGTCAGTAAATTTGACTTGCTTAAAGGCTATTGGCAGGTCCCGCTTACCGAGAGAGCCAGAGAAATATCGGCATTTGCTACTCCAGATGGGCTATACCAATATAAAGTAATGCCCTTTGGTATGAAAAACGCACCAGCCACATTCCAGAGGATGATTCATTCGCTCCTAAATAATCTCGAAGGATGCGAGGCGTACATCGATGACGTCATCATCTACAGCGACACCTGGGATGATCATCTCCGAATCATGCGTACTTTCTTCGACATACTGGCGAAAGCAAACCTCACAGTGAACCTTGCGAAAAGTGAATTTTGTCATGCGACTGTAGAATATTTGGGTCACAAAGTAGGTCAAGGTTTTGTTACTCCTATCATGGCCAAGGTGGAAGCTATTTCAAAGTTCCCGATTCCTACCAATAAGAAAGAGATAATGAGATTCTTGGGAATGGCAGGATTTTACAGAAAATTTTGTCCAAATTTCTCGTCAGTTGTTGGTCCACTTACCAATCTGTTACAAAAGAGAGTAAATTTTGCATGGACCAATGACTGTGACGAATCTTTTAAGAAAATCAAATGTGTTCTTATGAATAGTCCTGTCCTGTCAGCTCCAAATTTTGATAAGCAATTTAAGCTTACTGTTGATGCCAGTGACGTAGGAATCGGGGCTGCTTTGTTTCAAGAAAATGATGATGGTGTAGATAGAGTTGTTTGTTATTTTTCAAAGAAATTGACAAAATGTCAAAAGAATTACTCTACTATTGAAAAAGAGTGTCTTGCATTATTGTTAGCTTTACAACATTTTGATGTTTATTTGAATGTTACTTTACATCCCATTCTTGTATTTACTGACCACAACCCTCTCACATTTTTGCACAAAATGTCAAACAAGAATCAAAGACTTACAAGGTGGAGTTTATTGTTGCAAGAGTACAATATCATTATTAACCATATCAAGGGCAAAGACAATGTGATTGCAGATGCACTATCGAGAGTTTCATGAGTGATTTTTGCAGAATTTATCACCTAAGTTTTCATTGACATTCAAACTTTTTTTAAGGGGGGAGGTGTTGTGGGTCATGTATTATTTTAGTTCTACTTTATGTGTAGGTGCACATGTACTTAGTCATGTTATTTAATGCTTTCATAATAATTCTTTCTAGATTTTACTATGTCATGTTTATTTCATTACAGAATATTCCAGTATGTTCTTTGTTACATCATTATCATCACATGACTGTGATTTCTAGAATTTACTCTATTGTTATTCATTTGTAATGAGTCATTGTTCTAGAAGCTTCTGGTTAATTCATTGGTGTTAGATATAAATACCTCCGAGGAACTGTGTTGAGGAAGCATTCGTACACATTCGTAGACACGATTCATTCATCTATTCTGATATACTGGGACACTTTATTTGTTGAGACTTTAATCCATTTAACAACGTTTGGACACTGATCTTTCGAGAACGTTTGTGATTACCGGAAACCCATTCGATAGACTTTGTGGACCGTAACGGACACTTTGATCCGGACATTGTATTGTAAGTTGTAATCATTGTAAATATATATATTTTGTACATAATTAAACTTGTAAATTTATATTCTGTCTTTGTCTGATTTTTGCTGGCGTTTTGGGGTATTCTGACCCATAACAGAATTGGGGGCTCGTCCAGCCTTTGAGGAACCTTTTAGTAGGGTGTTAGTTGATTGTGTAGGTCCTTTGCCTAGGACTAGGTCAGGTAATCAGTACTTACTGACAATTATGTGTACTTCGACTAGGTTTCCTGAAGCCATACCTCTAAGGAATATTAAGGCAAAGACCATAGTTAAGGCCCTTACAAAGTTTTTCAGTTTCGTAGGTGCTCCCAAGGCTATTCAGTCAGATCAGGGTTCGAATTTTATGTCAGGATTGTTTCAGCAGGTTATGCATGAGCTAGGTATCAGGCAGTATAAATCTTCTGCGTACCATCCTGAGTCCCAGGGGGCACTTGAACGCTTTCATCAAACCCTTAAAACTATGATGAAAACATATTGTCACCAGTATGGAAAAGACTGGGATGAAGGGGTTCACCTCGTGTTGTTTGCGGCACGAGAAGCGGTTCAGGAGTCCCTGGGGTTCAGTCCCTTTGAGCTAGTTTTTGGGCATACGGTCAGGGGGCCATTGAAGTTATTAAAGGAAAAATGGTTGACTGAGACTAGCGATTTGAATCTCTTAGACTACGTGTCTAATTTCAAAGAGAAATTATATAATGCTTGCAAATTGGCTCAAGAAAATCTCAAAACCTCACAAATGAAAATGAAAACATGGTATGACAAAGATGCTAGAAACAGAGTTTTTAAACCAGGCGATAAAGTTCTTGTATTTTTGCCTATCCCTGGTCATCCTTTGCAAGCTAGATATTTCGGTCCTTATGAGATTGAGAGTAAAATTAGTGATGTTAACTATGTGGTTAAGACACCAGGTCGGCGAAAAGAAAAAAGAGTGTGTCATGTTAACATGTTGAAAGAGTATTTTGATAGAAGTGACCGAAATTTTGTAAAACCAGTTTCCACTTTGGCCAATGTAAATACATTAGAAAATTGTGTTGAACCTGAATGTAATGAAGAGACTGTCGAAAAAGACTTTGCTCAAAGTGTCCGTTTGAAGAATTCTGAAATTTTGACAAATCCGGAAGTGAAACTCGGACATCTGACCGTGCATCAAAAAGAGGAAGTGCACCAATTAATGCGGGAATATACGACCATCTTTCCGGACGTTCCAAAAAAGACAAATGCATCTCATCATGACGTTATTGTGGGTGATGCGTCACCTATCAAACAGCATCCCTATCGGTTAAACCCGATAAAGCTTCAATACATGCGGAAAGAAATTCAATACATGCTCGAAAATGACATTATTGAACCCAGCAATAGTGATTGGAGTTCCCCATGTATTCTTGTTCCGAAGCCAGACGGAACTTACCGATTGTGTACGGACTTTAGAAAAGTCAATTCAGTCACCAAAACCGACTCTTATCCGATCCCACGAATCGATGACTGTATAGATAAAATTGGCAGTGCAAAATTTGTCAGTAAATTTGACTTGCTTAAAGGCTATTGGCAGGTCCCGCTTACCGAGAGAGCCAGAGAAATATCGGCATTTGCGACTCCAGATGGGCTATACCAATATAAAGTAATGCCCTTTGGTATGAAAAACGCACCAGCCACATTCCAGAGGATGATTCATTCGCTCCTAAATCATCTTGAAGGATGCGAGGCGTACATCGATGACGTCATCATCTACAGCGACACCTGGAATGACCATCTCCGAATCATGCGTACCTTCTTCGACATACTGGCGAAAGCAAACCTCACAGTGAACCTTGCGAAAAGTGAATTTTGTCATGCGACTGTAGAATATTTGGGTCACAAAGTAGGTCAAGGTTTTGTTACTCCTATCATGGCCAAAGTGGAAGCTATTTCAAAGTTCCCGATTCCTACCAATAAGAAAGAGATAATGAGATTCTTGGGAATGGCAGGATTTTACAGAAAATTTTGTCCAAATTTCTCGTCAGTTGTTGGTCCACTTACCAATCTGTTACAAAAGAGAGTGAATTTTGCATGGACCAATGACTGTGACGAATCTTTTAAGAAAATCAAATGTGTTCTTATGAATAGTCCTGTCCTGTCAGCTCCAAATTTTGATAAGCAATTTAAGCTTACTGTTGATGCCAGTGACGTAGGAATCGGGGCTGCTTTGTTTCAAGAAAATGATGATGGTGTAGATAGAGTTGTTTGTTATTTTTCAAAGAAATTGACAAAATGTCAAAAGAATTACTCTACTATTGAAAAAGAGTGTCTTGCATTATTGTTAGCTTTACAACATTTTGATGTTTATTTGAATGTTACTCTACATCCCATTCTTGTGTATACTGACCACAACCCTCTCACATTTTTGCACAAAATGTCAAACAAGAATCAAAGACTTACAAGGTGGAGTTTATTGTTGCAAGAGTACAATATCATTATTAACCATATCAAGGGCAAAGACAATGTGATTGCAGATGCACTATCGAGAGTTTCATGAGTGATTTTATAAGAATTTACCACCTAAGTTTTCATTGACATTCAAACTTTTTTTAAGGGGGGAGGTGTTGTGGGTCATGTATTATTTTAGTTTTACTTTATGTGTAGGTACACATGTACTTAGTCATGTTATTTAATGATTTCATAATAATTCTTTCTAGATTTTACTATGTCATGTTTATTTCATTAGAGAATATTCCAGTATGTTCTTTGTTACATCATTATCATCACATGACTGTGATTTCTAGAATTTACTCTATTGTTAATCATGGGTAATGAGTCATTGTTCTAGAGGCTTCTGGTAAATTCATTTGTATTAAGTATATATACCTCTGAGGAACTGTGTTGAAGGGGCATTCGTACACATTCGTAGACACGATTCATTCATCTATTCTGATATACTGGGACACTTTATTTGTTGAGACTTTAATCCATTTAACAACGTTTGGACACCGATCTTTCGAGAACGCTTGTGATTACCGGAAACCCATTCGATAGACTTTGTGGACCGTAACGGACACTTTGATCCGGACATTGTATTGTGAGTTGTAATCGTTTTAAATATATATATTTTGTACATAATTAAACTTGTAAATTATATTCTGTCTTTGTCTGATTTTTGCTGGCGTTTTGGGGTATTCTGACCCATAACAGAATTGGGGGCTCGTCCGGGATAGTAATCTCTGCAAATTTGCATTTTTACGTAAAGATCGTTTTTGAAAAAAAGGGAAATTTTTTTTAGTAAAACTTTTGCCAGCAGAAATCAATCATGGTATTTTCGGTCACTGAATTTTTGAAATCGCCGACTGTAGATGAGTTCGAATCATTGAAAAAAGATGATTTGATTGGTTTAGGTCTTCACTTGAAGTTAGATGTAAAATCTTCTATGAGAAAGCAAGAAATTAGAAATATTGTGGCTAAAAAGCTTTTAGCTGAGGAAATCTTTTCGTCATACGATTTTCCTGTTGAACCTGTTTCAAGCGAAACCAAAATGTCAAAATTTGAGTTTGAATTAGAGAAAATGAAAATACAATTACAATTTGAAAAAGAAGAAAAAGAAAGACAATTTCAAATTGAAAAAGAAGAAAAAATAAGACAATTTGAAAGAGAAAAGGAAGAAAGAGAGAAACAGGAACGTATGCACGAGAAAGAACTCCAGTTTGAGTTAGAAAAGTTAAAATTAGAGAAAAGCGCTAAGGAAAATCCTGTTCCTTCGCCTGTCAAGTCTGAATTCGACGCCGCCAAAAACATCAGATTAGTACCAAAATTTCAAGAAAAGTCCGTGGACAAATATTTTCCACATTTTGAGAAAATCGCGGCCAATCTGAAGTGGCCACGCGACTTTTGGCCAACTTTATTACAAAGCGTACTTATTGGCAAAGCGGCTGAAGTGTACTCGGCGCTCAGTATTGCTGAGAGTTCAGACTATGACAAGGTCAAGGACACGATTTTGAGAGCATATCAGTTAGTACCTGAGGCGTACAGACAAAAGTTTAGAAAGTACAAAAAGTTTGAAAATCAAACATATGTTGAATTTGCTCGAGAAAAAGAAGATTTATTTGATCAGTGGTTTCGATCTAAGAAAATTCCCAATTCATTTGACAATTTGCGTCAGATCATTCTGATAGAAGAGTTCAAAGAGTGTGTACATCAAGATTTAAGAACTCATTTGGAAGACAAAAATGTTAAAACTCTTGAAGAAGCCGCTGTTTTGTCTGATACGTATGCTCTCACTCATAAGAAAAATTTTGTGTCAAAAACTCAATCTAGCGATAGCGCAAAAACTTCAGATGTTCCAAAGAAAAATTTACAAGAGTCTCAGTCGTCCATTAGTTCCCAGTCACCATCTCAAGGTGGTTCTACGTCCGGTCCTAGGTCCGAGCGTTCTGAGGCATCCCCAGGGGTGGGATCGCTTCCTACATGCAATTATTGTAAGAAAAAAGGTCATGTTATTGGTGAGTGTTTGAAGCTTAAGAAGAAAAAAGAACTTAAGTCACAGGCCTGTGCGTCTGTTAGAATTGATAGGAAAGCCTTAGATTCGATTTGTTCTGACACTCCTGAGATTCAGGGTTCTAAGTCCAGTTCTGATGATTTTGTGGAGGATCATTATAAGCCCTTTTTGTCACAGGGATTTGTTTCACTCAGTGATTCTAGCGAAGCGTTGCCTGTTCAGATTTTGAGAGATACTGGTGCTGCCCAGACTTTATTGTTAGAGGGTTCATTGCCTTTGTCTGAGCACACTTTTACTGGTAGGTCAGTTTTATTACAGGGTGTGGAGCTAGGCGTCATTGATGTTCCCCTTCATGAAATTTATTTGAAGTCAGACTTAATTACTGGACCTGTTATCGTAGGTGTTCGACCTACTCTTCCCGTTCAAGGCGTTTCCTTGTTGCTTGGCAACGATTTAGCTGGCGGCAAAGTTGTAGCCGATCCGATTGTTTGTGAGAAAATCACGTCCGATGTCGTGTCCGATGATGAAGACGACGACTTGTATCCAGCCTGCGCTGTTACCAGGGCGATGGCCAGGAACAGACTAAAAGAGGCTGAGAGTACTTCTGCACTTAACGAGGACCATCCCTCCAAAAATATAGACCTTTCTGACACATTCATGTCTACCATTGATGACAGCGTTCCTGAGACGTCAGTACCACTTCATGTTGACAAGTCTCCAACAGTACCTGGTGATGATTCCCATCCGCCATTAGACAGAGATGCAGATGCCTTAAGCCGTGAGCAGCTCCTCTCCGAGCAAGCTAAAGATCCGGAGATTATCCGACTAAGCAAGAGGGCCCTTCCCCGAGAAGAAGCGGACAAAGTCGGAGAGTGCTTCTACATACAAGATGGCATCCTCATGCGGAAATGTCAAAATACTTGGAATCAACAGAAAGGTCTTGTTACAAGGAATACACAAGTGAAATATGAAATCCTTATCACTTACCAATCAAAGATTTATAACCAATGTTTTAAAGATTTTCAAAAGTAGGTCGAACGCAAAGGTCTAGGTCACAGGGTAAAAAATGCATGATATCTGTAGAAAGGTCATGTCACACTGAATGCAGATATGAAATGTCAATGTTATACGTCCTACAAAGGTATGAAGTGTGACACTAAAAGACAGACAGACGGACACACAGACGGGCATGCAGACAGATAACAGAAATGATCACCGAGTGTCGAAATGCTTCGAAGACCATCAGTCGCAGTTACTCCTTATTCAATGAGAAAAATAACCCACGTTAAGAATCAGGATCTGAGTAGGTGTACACGTCCGTCCCTTCCTGTATTCACTGTATATCACTTGGTTTTCCCGCGGTATTATAAAAAATGGCAATAAAGCTTCATAAACTTAATCTAAAAGTTGATAAAAGCAGTGCCCATAAATTAAAATAAACTAGGCAATGCAACATAGACAGTGCTTAAATGTCAATAAAATATATCATATATTGATTTAAGTAAAGCAGCTTGTACCTATATATCATTATAAGTTGATTATTGTATATCAAGAAATATAGTTACAACACAACAACATATGATACCTATACGCTTCCGTAGACTGCTTATACACCACCAGATTTATCAACATTATAACGCAGACCGTGAATGAGTGTTTATACACCACAAGATAAACCATACATGAATACATAGTTATAACTGAAGAGATCAGGACAGCAGATGAAGAAATTTAAATAAACATTGAATTCTGTCGATTTCATATAAGATTTACGGTATTTGACGTAAACTTATTTTTGGGGAATTTAGTTATTTAGAAACTTCAATTTTATGGCATTGTTTTGCTTTTCAAACATTTCTGGATTTTAAAATAAAGTTCGATGACGACGACATCGTAATTAATCTTCACATTTCGTGAATGTTAGAATTTATTAAAAAGGAACAAAGGAGGGGATCAACTTAACACCAGGCTGCAGCAACCACAGCAAAACCCCAAAACACCCAATACAAAAACACAGAGCAGACAAGCACAGGGAGAGACACAAAAGGGACAAGGATCGTCAACGCACAACACAGAAACATCAAACACAAAGGAATACACATAAACCAACGAGACAAAGATAGAAAGAAACTATATTTAAGGTAGCGGAGAAATCAAGGCTAATACATATATGTCATTCGAAAGTATCCTCTAAATCGTTTATTCAACACAGAAACATCAAACTTAAAGGAATACACATAAACCAACGAGACAAAGATAGAAAGAAACTATATTTAAGGTAGCGGAGAAATCGAGGCTAATACAAATATATATCATTCGAAAGTATCCTCTAAATCGTTTATTCAACGCATCCGAAATCTCTGTTAATTCTTTTTTTAAATTTCTTAGACGTGGGTCCTGTAGCATCATATCCAATCCATCCTGCTACGTCCTTTCGGTACATTTTTAGACATACTACATGTAGTAATAACATTTACACTCTTTGGCCCTATGACATTGTGTAAATTGAGGATCACTGACGAGGATTAAGTACCCGAAACGTGCATGTATGTTCCTTGCTACAAATTTATCTGTTTATTAAATGATGCAAGTGAATGGTGATTGTAACTGCCGGTAGACTAGGAGTTCTCGAGAGCACATGTAACAAAGTTCGATGAACTTCGGTTCATGTTGATCGTTTCTTCAACACATTCGAAATATCTGTTCTTTAATGATGCTATTAAATTTGAAGACATTTAACATGCAACACAAGGAAATCTATGTCCCGTTTAAAACTTTTTTGAGCTGACCAAGACATATTCATAATTAGATAATTTTTTTTTATAGATGTGCCTTTTCGATTTCTCCGTGTCTGTTCTTGATTCAATTTCCACAGAGTATTGTTCACATATTCATTTATAATATGGAAACGTTCCAGCTCGTATCCTTCTTGGATACGATTTTAACCAATTATAATGTGCTTTGTAAATTCTCATCAGTGATACGTCAAACCAATGTGATTTTTGTAATGTTGTAATGTAAATAAGTTTAAATATGCTTATATGTCTGTATATTATCTATCTTTATTATTTATTTGATTTAAACGTACTCTATATACGTAAAATACAACGCCCATCTGACCAGCGTAATCGGCAACTTACGCTGAGTTGCCAATATATAGGCAGCTCACGTCACCTGGCCCTGGAAAACGGCAGCTCACGCCGGGTTGCCCCAGCGTAGCTATAAATAGCGACGCGCAGGTGGCCCAGAATCTCAGTGTCTAGACAGTGTCTGGACAGTACGCATCGTTTTGTTTTGAGATTGTAATATTTTTATTAATACTTTAAACATATCGTAAACTTGTAAATAAACTAAGAAACTTTATTCGGATTTGGATATTATCTTTTCACAAAGGATTATCATCACACCGAGGATTTACACCACAATATTTGGATTTATATACATTGTACATACATTTTTACCGTGTACGCTACGAAAGGGATTTCATTACATCTATTACACAAATATATAACTGAGTGACCGCAGTGGCCTACATTACAACTGGTGGCAGTGGTGGGATATAACCTACGTGATTTGTGTATATTTGAAATCATTTTAGTGCATTTTTTCTCGTGTGTGTAATTCTTCGTTATGGATGTACAGGAACCGACAAAATTCGTACGCGTGTACGATTACACAGAATTTGGATATGTTCATTTCGTGCGAAAAGTGCAAGTGAAATCGCGAGTGGAATGCAAAGAATGCTTCGCAGTATTTCCAAAGTGCTTATACATGGATTCTGGAAAACGATGTGAAGTGTGTGGAGGAAAAGTGAAACAATTTTCTTAAATTTTGTGATGAAAAGTAAGTATTGGTGTGATCAGTGAAAAGATTATAGTGTTTTGCGTGTGGATTCAGTGACTTAGTGTATATATTTCCCCGTGACCTACGTGTGTATATTATATCGTTATTATATATTAGTGAAATTATCGATTCGTTTTTATTTAGTGTACTGTAAGTATATTGATATGTGTATTTGATACCGTACAAATTCTGTGGAAGTGAAGTGATAGTGCGCGATCGCGTGTGATACATATACTAAGTATATGTTTTGTGTTTTAATCGAGTGCGCGACCGTTTTATATATTGATTTGTGCAAGTGCATATTTCAGTGATTTTGTTTGCGTGTGATATATTCATATGTGAGAATTTCATGCGCGATAGTGTTTGTAATTTATTGACAATTTGATTCTGCGCGATTTATTTTAATGTGTATGATTTGTGACTGCCCCGCGTGTAAAATCATTTTGTGCAGAGTATGTAGTGTTTTGTGATTTATTTGTGCGCGTTCATTTTGTGATTGTTCGTGTTTGAAATAATTTTGTGCGAACTGTGCATAATACTGTGACGATTTATTTGTGCGTGATTATTTTTCTTTTATGTGCTATCTCTACTTTGTGACTGCGGTGATCGCGAGTGAAATGTTTTGCTCGGTAGTGCGTTGATAAATTGATTTGTGCACAATGAGTCGTAAGAAGAAAATGTGTACGCTCGCCTTATAGATGTGTATTTTATGGATCTGCGACCGATGTATGTGTTGTGACATTGTGTGAAATCTGTGCGCGTATATCGTATAAAACATTATTTTGTCCGTAACTCTGTCGATAAGTGCATGTCCGACAAATGCCTGTGTTTTGTGCATTCAATAAGTGAATAGTGCCGTGTTGTGCGCAATATTCGTGTGCATGTGTGTGATTCTTAAAATCTGTGACGAAAAAGATTTTATTCACGTGTGTTATGTGCCTCGTGTGAATTTCTATTCAGCGATTCAAACTGGATTTCTTTGCGTTGTGTGGAATATTTGTGCATATCGTGATTATAATAAATGTGATGATGCAACACGATCAAACGACATATTCACCCCGTGAAATGGAACTTACAGGTGAGTTACAAAATGAACCAGGGGAGATAACCCCTCGTTTGTCCGGACAAAGACGAAAATCACCGGTTTCGGTCAGGAGAAATTTATTAGATTCATTTAATGAAGCCGCAAATACATGCACATCGGTAGCTTCAAGCACACCTGTGCTTTCAGACCGACAAAATGTGCCGTGTGATGCAAATAGTACGCGATTCGATTATTCTGAGGATGGATAGACTTGGATTTTCAAACTATGGACGATCATTTCAGTTCTGATTGGATCACTGTGTGCCGTGTGCTATAAATACTTTCCTGGATATTTGTTGCTGGTGATGACGAAGGAAGTGCTTGTGACGAGTGCCTGTGTTTTCTTAATAGGATTATTCATAGGACTTCTGTGGAAGTACTGTTTCCGAAAACGACAAAGTATATGTAATCCAAGGAACGTAAGATTTGATTCTCCCCTCGGGAGTTATGTGAATTTCCCTAGATACGATTCATCATACTTAGACGAAAATATGGGTGCCATTGGTAACCCTGTGCAACGCGCTTGTTTCTCGCAACAAGTCCCTGTGAAACGGATATTCAAAGGAGATGGTGAGGATATATGGTCCGAATTTATTCGATATTTTGAAAGCATTGCGACAATAAATGGCTGGAATGAGGAGAGAATTCGCATTATTTTCTTTACTGTGTTACGTGGTCAGGCAGAAACTTATGCTTATGGACTTCCTGTGGAAATAAGAAATGACTGGACTGAATTAAAACGGGCCATGGACGATAGATTTGGTCACCGTGCGATGAAAGAGAGCTATGTTGCTGAGGCTAAGATGCGAAAAAAGAAGCAAAGTGAGACTTTTAGAGATTTTGGACAGGCCATAGAGGATCTATATCGCAAGGCATACCCCGACAACAGAGATTACGTACAGGAAAGTAGCATGAAAACTTTTCTCGATAATTGCAGCGAAGATCACGAATTTCGTTTCGCAGTAAAACGAACAAGACCAAGGAATCTACAGGATGCTGTAACTGCCGTAATGCAAGAGGAATGCATTAGGTTAGGCGAAAATCGACGGGAGGATATTGTGAGACCAAACAAACGTGTTCTGCATACTGGAAACGAGGCGATGCAAAAAGTGCGCAATAAACACGATGTTCAGTCGAAAGCTGGTGAACTCCGAACCTTTTCGCAAAAGAGATGTTTTATTTGTAATTCTGCAGACCATTTATCCAGGAACTCTCCGAAAATAGATAATCATAGAGGGAATTACCGTCAAAAACGCACCGACAACCATTCGAAGTCGTTAAACGACTCGAGACCGAGGCAGTAGGCCGTGCACCGGTCGAGAAACCAGAAAGGCCTAGTACAACGATATATTGTGATCCGATTTTCAACGAAGCAGAAGTAGTTAATGAGAGGACACACGGAAAGCACGGAAGTGTTATTCAGTCTGAGATTACTGGAGAGGTGTGTACCAACGAACCTGACTGGTGTTTAAAGTCGTCGTCAAACGCATTGGTTCGTTTCTGTGCAAATAAGGTTAGCCACGGTGATCAGTCAGTGTTCGAGAGCAGGAGCGAACTCAGGATTCCTGGAAGCAAAGGGTTCCTTGTGGATGGACTGATCCAGGGTGCTAATGTGACATGGAAAGTGGATACTGGTGCCCGTAGATCATTTATTACCGAGGATACCTACTACAACATTTTACCCGATAGTAGGCCAGTACTAGAACGAGTACGGAGTAAATTTATAGCGGCGGACGGACAATTTATAGACGTACTAGGGACAGCGATAATGATTCTAACTTTCGGAGGAATGAACTTTGAATTTCGGATATTTGTGGGAGGAGTTACCCAAAATCTTTTAGGTGAAGATTTTTATGTGAAATACAAGTGTAATTGGGACCATGACAACTCAGAATTTGTTGTGAAGTTTGATCCTAATGAAGGAGAACGAACAAATAAAATATTTTGCGCCGAAACTATGGAAATCAATGCGGGACAGGAGGCTATTATTCCGTCATATCTTTCGTATGTAACAGAGGAAGAGGGATTACCTATGTGTTTACAGAAATTTGCTCAAGCTCATGAATTAGTTTTAGCGAGATCTTTACTTAGTGCGCGTGATCGTGATGTGTATATCCGTGTGTACAATCCAGGAGTGGAACCAGTAGAAGTGAGGAGGGGTACAGTTATTGCGTTATTTATTCCGGTTCAGTGTGTTAGTGAACCGATTAGTGCTACGAGTGATGTGAACGTAGTACGTGAAGAATGTGAAACTACATGTAGTGATTTGCCGGTGCATTTAAAAGCTGCTTATGAGGAAGGATGTGAAAACCTCAACGAGGAGCAGTGTATGAAGTTTAAGGAATTCCTAATTAGAAGATGTAATGTGTTCGCGAATCCGAATGGGAAGTTGGAACGAGTAAACTTCGGAGAACACGACATAAAATTGAGTGATGAGAGACCATTTAAAGAAGCACCGCGTAGATTACCTATATTCAAGAGGGAAGTTTTAGACGCGGAGATAGAGAAGTTAGAGAAGCAGGGTCTCATCGAGAAATCGAATAGTCCGTGGTCTTCACAGTTGGTTTTAGTGAAGAAAAAGGACGGAAGTTGGCGTGTATGTGTAGATTACCGCCGTTTGAACGCTTTAACAGTAAAAGATGCGTACCCCATACCGAGGATAGAAGATGACCTTGATGCCCTGAGTGGATCAACATGGTTTTCCTCACTAGATTTAAATATGGCTTATCACCAGGTTCCGATGTCAGAAAACGACAAACAGAAGACTGCATTCGCAACTCCTCGGGGAGGATTGTACGCATATACAGTGATGCCTTTCGGATTGTGCAACGTTCCTGCAACTTTTCAACGCATCATAGAGCGAGCATTGATAGGACTTCAGTGGAAAATAGCCGTTTTGTACTTAGATGACATCGTAGTTTTCGGCAGAAATTTTGATGAACATATGGAAAATTTGGAAAAAGTGTTCGATCGATTAGACGAAGTGAATCTTAAAGTGAAAGCGAAAAAGTGTTCATTTTTCAAGGAGGAAGTGAAATTTCTAGGACACGTAGTATCAGCCAGAGGAATACAAACGGATCCAGGAAAATCAGAATCAATAAGAAACGCTGCAAAACCAACCAATGTTAGTGAACTTCGTAGTTTTATAGGATTAATGTCATACTACAGAAAGTTCATAAAGGATTTCGCAAATATTGCGCGATGTTTACATGGATTAACGAAAAAGGGAAAGAAATGGGAGTGGACGGAGGAGTGTGACCATGCCTTTCATACTCTGAAACAGAAATTAGTGAGTGCTCCAATCCTAGGATATCCGGATCCGGAAGGAGGACATTTTATTCTTGATACCGATGCGAGTAATTCTGCGATTGGATGTGTTTTATCGCAAATTCAAGGTGACAGTGAAAAAGTGATCGCTTATGGAAGCCGGGCTCTGTCAACTGCTGAGTGTAATTATTGTGTGACGCGCAAAGAGATGCTTGCTGTGGTGTATTTCATGAAGTATTTTAAACACTAAAAAATCTGGATATAGCCGTTGCTATGGGAACAATTGTGTAAAAAATGCAGAATTTCTTATAAAATATTTTTCATCTAAAATAAAGTATAGACTTCACATTATCTTATATGTAAAAATACGTGTAGTTGTGTAAGCCTTTTTCGTATTTTGAGTAAAAGGTTTTTATAACGTATAACATATTTATAACGTCACCATCGGAATTTCAACCGCTTGTTGCTTGGGAACAAATTCAAACAGGTAACTTTTCTTTGACAATCTAAAAGGATATTTCTTGAAGATTTTAGCGATCTTATGGATTAGAAATTTCAAGTTTAGTATCCCGAATTATCTTTGATTATAAGAATTTTTCTACAATTTTGTAAACCTTCGTACTTCGCGAGAAAATGTTATCGAATAAAGTTTCTCTGTTTGAAAACTTTGAGCGAGTGAATTTTAGTATCAACTCTGCTTAGTTCAAAGATGTAACCATTTTACAGGTAATTGCACGCATTATCGAGAACAAGCGAGATGAATGACGTTCATTTCCTGACCTGTAACGTCAAAATTGTTTCCGTATCTCTAAATTGATTCATGGAGCTAGATGTGAGCTTTTTACACACAGACTCGCACAAATAATAATAGTAATAATATATAAAATACAATAAATTGGGGGATGCAGAACTGACACGGTCCAGCAATTGCTTGACCAGGGATTTAGTTCTACTTGGTTTATTATTTCAATACATCAAAACGAAACAAATCGAAACGAAACGAGACCTTAAAAAAAAGAAAAAAAGAACTCTCTCTCTCTCTCTGTCAACTTCATGTGATGATATTAAATGTATGTCATCGTCCTCTATAAGAGAGATATGAAATATACGAAAAGAATGATTTATCACTTCTACATGTTTCGTTGCGTTCTAGTTCCTTTTGACGTCTCTCGGGGAATCCTTTCCCGTTTTATTTTACAGACAAATCCAAATATACATTCTTTAATTAAAACATTGTATATATCTTTATCTGCTAAATTTATTCAACTTAAAGAAATAAACAAACATTAAATGCAGCATCCCTGTCCTAAAGCGTAACTGCTGTTTTACACATTGCGGTATGGACGAACGTTATTTTCGGTGCGTGACGTCAAAGTTCTTGCACCAATTGTAAATTATGCATTATTTTCAAACGGCCCCTGCAAGTAATCTAGACGAAGGATTTTTTTTCTGAAAATATCTCAAAATGATAACCATTTGATTTAGAACGTCATATAAAGTAAAGGGATTTATTTTTCTATTGTGATTGTTGAGTTATGATGACTCACGAAGACCCTTTTCAGGCTCACATTTGATTTATTAATTTTGAGATTACCCACACCCTTCCTCACATATTTTTTCTTCTTTGCTTTTGTATTTCATAATTTTGAAGCTGGAAATGAGGGTTAACAAATATCGATTACTGGTACAGCATTTTGAGGAAAATTCTTTATTTTTTCTTGCCACTTTCAACATTTTCTATCAAAATTTTACAGTTTCGATAGATTTTCATACTTTGAAATGCCCCCCAATTTCATAACAATCGGTCAATTTTTTCCTGTCGATATATTGTGTTAGTCATTCATAAAGTAATAGTATGTTGCAATTTCAATCAAATCTCTATTATAGTATTCTTGAAAATTGGCATTTTATAGGAAAAATCGATTAATTCCCATATACCTCCATAGGAAAATTGGCGTTATTTTGAGACGGCCCCTACAACTATACCAATCGGTCGATTTTTCTCGAAATTTGTCAAAATGTGAATAATTAAGAAAGTAATAATTCGTGTAAAAATAATCAATTTTTCTATCATAGTTTTTGAGATATGAAACCGAACTCGGCCCCCTTAATCTTGAGGGTTTATTTTTAAAATGAAAGATTTATGTTATGCACTGAGATAACAATTTTAAACTTCTTATTTACAATTAAAAACTTTTCGTTTCGGAAGTAGGAAATAATTCAATTCAAGAGCAGGGTCAATGCATAACATAAAAGTTCCAGGAGTCTTAGAATTGTACATGTTGAAATTTGTGCGAATATACTATTTTTTTTTTTATATTATGTACTTGTTTTATATATTTGGGCGTAAGCATGTCACAAATCATGTGATCCCTGCAATTGCTATAGACCTCGCGAAACCCGCCTCAAATTGCTAATATGACATATATTATTATCCATATTTGTCATATATGTAGAGAATTCTTCACTCTTTAACTTTCCTCCAACCCCGTTTTGTGGATAGTAAAATGAATTAGTCGATTAATTCTATAAATAAAACTTCTTTAAATTTGTACTCTTACAAGCAACAATTCTCAGTTCATGGAGAGTGGTTATCTAAATTGAGTCACTGAAAATGAATAAAAAATCAAAGAAAAAAAAATTCTGAAAAAACAGTTTCAACAACTTTGTATATGTAACCATTTAAGATAATTTGCGAGAAAAAAAGAGAGTCTGAAAATGATAAAACAAAATCAACATTGATATTAATAGAGATGAAACTAAATTTGCGCCTCAAAACTACGTCGCTAAGCAATCCAATGTTTCAATTTGTAAAATCAATTATTGTAGATTAAATTTTCATTAAACAATTATCATGGTTACAAAGGAATTTGCATTTCATAATACATATCCTTTTTCTCGCGTCATGAAATCATATTTTATTCCAGAGGAATTTCATGTTTTAACCATAAATTGTCTTTCCCTACAATATAGCTTATTGAGCTAATCCCATATCTGAATATCAATAATGCATGCCGTAACTGTCAGTTATAACTCACGCTTAATGGAAATTTGTCAGAGTATTTATTACTGCAAACTTCATGCAACAGTTTTGTGTTATCACTCTAAAATTCTCCATTTCAAAGAATGTCATAATTTATTCATATTTCTCATAAAGTTGCCCTTTAAGGAGGAATGGAACACCAAGATGGCGGCGACAATATTTGTTATCTCACTTCCTAGAAAAAAGTACAATCTTGACGTCCTTAAAACATTTAACACCAATTCTCTGTAACCATCAACCTAAATTTGGCACGCATGGTGACCAATCGTGGTGAAATTTTATATACATAATCATTGTAATCAGATATGAAAAAAAGTTAATGGGGACAATGTCATACGGTGATCTGTTACCATGGAAACACAGTTTCAATATTTGGTTTGTGATAATATGGGGATTTTAACTTATGGTATCTTCTAATGAGAACTATATGTTATACAGAACTTATTTGTTTTAAATACTTTAGTGTAACATGAACTCTTCAGATATTCATGCTCAAACCTAAAAAATGTCTCCCTACTTTGATAGAATAGTGAAAAATTTGCAACTGCATGTGCAATTCTAAGCCTATTTCCTGAAGCAAATATCAACAAACGCAGCCATGCCTGTAAAATGTAAACATACCATGTAATCAATCTAATAGTATATTTTCAAAATGAGCAAAAACATTTTTGGGGCTATTTACAATTACTTCAAAAATCAAAAATCAATTTCGATAAAACTTACTAATTTTAGAAAAAGGGGAATTCCCATAGGAGAACTCTCTAGGACGGAGGAAGTAAACGTTTAACAACAATCAACATGGAGGGAAATTTTGCATGTTTGCTGTGTATTTACAGTTTACAATTTGTTTATTTTGATACATATGCCTATATTTTAATCGCATTCTCTCTCGATCTCTACTCGTGGGGTCTGGAAAATTAGGTTCAATGACCATTCTGAATATGTTGAAACATTTCTTCTTTATATGCGAAAAAATGGGTATTTACCTTTGGGGAGTGGAGGGAGTGGGGTGAAATTGAATCAGATCATTTCATGTACCCTATAAATTGGGGGAAAGGGGGGTTCCATGATCCGAAACCCCCTTGAGGTCATGCACTAGACCCCTCTTTTTCTCTGAAAAGAAAAGGAGTAGCCATATGATTCTCTTTATTCCAATAACCCATAATGCACCGCGGCGTAAGGGTTTCCGGTTTATTTATAGATCACAGCTGATAGTGCGTTTTATCAACACGAATTAAACCTAGCAAACGTAAGTTATTTTTATATTTTATCATTCATATTTTAAATAAGTAGTATTAATTGTGTTGTTCGTTCTTAAAATATTTCAATTTCGTCCGTTAAAAGTGCGAAAAATAACCTCAGGTAAATCGACCCACTTCTTCACCTGGTTTACCTGTGACGCAGATCCGCGGTCACGGTGTTAGAAAAAAAATGTGCCTATAATTTGCAATTTAATTCTATATTAGACTCAAAGGTTAAAACGTTATGACAAGCTCAGATACTTTTTCTTCTGATTTTATTTATTAGAGATAAATCAGATCACTGCCTGGGCCGGATTATAAGTTTCTTGAATATTAGCATTATTATTATTATTACAACCTTTACCAGTTTACGTGGAGTGTATTTTTCACCTCGCCCAAGCTAAGGCGAATCATCCTCCCCAGATGTTTTATTACCCTGAAATCGACTGAAATTAACATGGATTTTTGATAGCCATGAACTGAGCATATTATTTACGAAGCTATACAAATATTTAAATTAACACCCCCCTTTCTCTAAACCATTAAGTACAGGTCCAACATGTCCAAGGATCAGGCACTTGAAAAACCTTAAAAAATTTTGCAGAACTTTTTTCTCTTGAAATGTGTTCGGGTCAGCCTCCATATTCTGAAGGATTTTTTCTCATACTTGGATCGTGAAGAAAGTTTTTAGGGTTACCGTAGCAAATTTGGTTAAGTTTTATAGAGACAATTTCCCCGTCATGTTTTTCCTTCATAATCCTTTATAAGTTATTAGGTGAATATCTCGCTTCACCATCTTAATATGTTTGATTTGTACCACATATGTCTCAAAACAGAAACAAAAAGTTTTGCAAAAAAATTTGATATATTTATATCTCTGTCTGATTCTTACGTGGCCCTATACTTAAGCGTTGACCCCCCTCCCTTATTTTATTTAAGGTATGATCTTTCTTTTTACTTTAGATACATAATTTTCCCCATCCGATAAAATAATCGTGAACTAAGAAATTTATTAGTAGGGCCAATTTTACTAACACGTTCATAATCGACTTGACCCCCCCCCCCTTTATCCACCCCATTTCTTTTCTCATATCATTGCACATCATAGTTTATGAATATTTCAAAATGATATAACATAAATTGGTCCAAAATAAATGATGAAAAATTATTGACCGGCGCACTGACACTGACATAGCATCAGGTGCTTAGGTAGGTCAACTTATATTTCATTGCTATAAATAGACCGGAAATCCTGACGACCGCAATGCATTATGGACTCGCGGACTGGGGGAGGGGGAGGGGGGTGTAAGAAATTTTTGCTTGAATTTTTGTCAAAAAAGAATATTCAGGCCTACAGCGGCGGTGAAAAAAATAAAGCATTTTGCTACGACGGTATTTATTTGGGAAAAAATCCAACCAAGATGGCCTTAGAAAAAAAATCAGCTTTGAGAAATACTGAGAAATATTCTTGTAAAATCTAAGTATCCGACCCATGGTTGATCCCCTAAATTTCCCTGTAATCTTGGTACATATCATATCTACTGTTAAATCAAAATGTAATGTTTATCTTGTTTCTTGAGTGGAAATAATACAATATCTTTGATGAATTAAAAAAAAAAGAATTAGGTATAAATAAAGTCAAAATCAAATCTTCTGCGGATCCTGCCAGGTGGATAAGAGGAGGGAAGGGTGTCTCCGAACACAATAAATATGAATGAGAAAGGAACTGATATCAAAATCTAAACCTTTTCTAGTATACTGTCTATATATATATAGTATCACCCTGATTCAATGGAGTTTGACAGTCTCGGGCTTGTAGGATTTAAAGTGAGGGGGTAAATATGGGATTTAGGGGTGGGGCTGAAAGAAAATTTTATTGAGAGAAGATTAAAGGGTGAGAGATGAAATAGTAGTAATGGTAACTCTTAAAGATACAGTGCCCCTGAAAATAAATTTTATTGAAAACGTAAAACTTATTCCAAAGGGTCTAAAAAGAAGAAAAAAGGAGCCATAAAAAATTATTCGAAAATATGCAGTAACATCCTATTATTGTCGATTTTTTAATAATTAAACCTCCGTTGACTCTATTGTAAAAACTCAATACATTGTAGGTGGCGCCAGTGAAATGAATTAGAGCTGCGCACCCCAAATTCAAAATTATGTTTTTAAAGGTGTATAGCAGTGAATGTATGGTTAGATTCACCTGAAAATTTGAATTTATACAAATGAGAATGTATACTTTCATATGAAAAGAAAGATTTTGCATTCCAAAATTTTGTAAAATTAATTAATTTTCAGGGACACCGTCCCTTTAAAATTCATCGAAGAATTTGCTGTTAATGTGATACATGTAATTTGTAAATTATTTTCTTCTGCAGTATTTGATTTTATAATTTCTAGGTATTTAGACAAACTATAATTAATTACATTCCAAAAATTATCAAGCTTATACTATTAGCCAGTTTGTAAAATGAAACTAATATAAGTCTTTTTGAGTATCATTCATCTTCTAAGAGATCCCCTCCCTTCTTTTCTAAAATGACTTAATTAATTTAAACAGGGATATATATACTCCATTTCTTAATATTTTCCAACTCGCTACACTAGATGATCAAAAAGCAAAACTAAAATAGGAAATTAAAAGCCTCCCCAGGCTATAATATATTTAATCCTTGGTCTTCCAAAAAAATATCTTCAACTCCCTTTTAATTTCAAAGATTCCTAGATCCGCCTTTAATATTTGCAAACAATGGGGAAGTGAAACAATCACAAGTTGATTTAGGAGAGGGGGGATGGGTGTTTAAAAAAAGTGTCAAAGGATAGAATTGCACCAAATTTCACATTCAGATGTTCACCATTTTGAAATAATTTTCAGCTCAAAAAAGCCACCATGAATGTCGATTAAAGTTAATTAATAGCAATTTCGTATCGTGACTGAAGAAACATAAACATCTAAAAGATCCCATTTGCTTGAATGTCTAGCTGACATGTGCTCTCCGCTGGACCAGACATTGCATGAAAATATTGTTAATTGTGAAGAACATAAACTAAATAAAAAAAGTAATAAATAAATAAATAAATAAATGAAATATAAATGAATTAAAAAAATCAATTTAAGAAAGGCCCATATTGCATCAAAATGGATTTTTATGCATCCTTGATCCGTATTACCTAGGAATTCCCTATTTTCTCTCTTATCAATGTGAATTTCTCCCCTATATAAATTTTTTTTGTACTTTTGTCAGTTGTAATTGATATTTAATTGCATGATAAAAGCATTAATTTTTTCATTGTCAAATTATTCACCTTCGTTGAACTCCAAATAACAAAGGGGAATACTTATAAAGAGAGCTAGGAAGAAGCAGAAATTTTGGAAGAAATTGTTCAATACCAAGGCTGAGAAGACGGACAGCTGCTTGTTTGCTAGATTTGACAAACCTACTGACAATCGTATTATTAGAAAAAAAACTACCAAATACGATTGCTGAGTAATAGCTCCAAAGTACAAATATTGCATGGGTAATGTGGGTAGCTCGAATTTCCTCTATACCAACTGCAGTGTTTGCTGCACTGTACTGTACTGTCCTTTACTGTACTGTCATTTACTGTACTGTCATTTACTGAACTGTAGTTCAATGTACAAGGTAAATCTTGTTCTGCTTGAAAAGATGTGTGCCCATATAGTTGTCATTTTGATAATTATGTATCTGACTATGAAAAGATTGTGATATCAGCGCTCTAATAAAGTGCTGAAAGAATACCTGTAGGGTACAGACTTATCTTTTTACATCACCGGTCTTTTGACGAAGATGATACAATGGCGTAGGTCTGCCTGAAAAAGTGGAGGTGCATAACATCCCAAAATGTCTAACAAGCAAAAAAAAAAAAAGCTGGGGATAAAGAATGGGGGTTTCAGTGGCGGGTCCAGCTTTTGAGTTAGAGGGGGTGTAAGAAATGGCAAGGGGTCTGAGGACCGTTCAGGTCGTCAGTGGGTCCAGGACAGGGTCCTGGTAGGGGGACCAGGTGGCGAAGCCCCACGGAAGCTAATGAATTTCAGCCTTTTCGGGCCTATTTTCATGACTGAAATTGATTATTGAATTAAAATTGATGCATTTTACAATTATATTAACTAATAGGTGATTAATATATACTAATATTCACTCTTTTTTGTAAAATGATCGTTTTACCTATGATTTGCAAATTTTAGGGGGGGATACGCCCCCTACACCTCCTCTTGAATCCGTCACTGGGTTTCATGTTCTGTATTCACAAATTTAGATAACTGGCGCAGTTCTAAAGTTTGGATCTGTATTTATACGTACATGAAGAAATGTCTTGCGAGCGGTAGCGAACCAACCAAAAAAATTTGAAAATTGACCGAAAAATTGTAGATTTATGGTACAAAATGTTGCTATTTTAAACAATGTTAATGCTTCATAAAATATTGTGATTGAAAAGTATTTGTATGGCTGCCCCCCCCCCCCCCCCCCCCCTGCCCGTCTGTCATTTCATCCGCTTTCAATGAAAGGGTATGAAAATATATAGTAGAGATGATAAGATTTAGCACGTGTATGTATCTTGAAAAAAACATCTTTTGATACCATTTTTTTTACCTTTTGACATTAACCTTGACCTTTGACCTACTTTTTTCATTTTTTCAGGTAAAATACTAAAATGAATTCATATAAAATCTGTCTCCCTGAATGCCTTTAAATTTCGTATAATTCAAGTGTATTCAGTCAGTATGTTATAATATAAGATATTTTCTCACGGTTTCGAGACATCACAGCAAAAGGAGAGGAGTTGGGGTGGATGGGGGGAGGTTGCAATCTAGAAAGATTAAAACTTGGCTGTATCTTTTGAAGCATGAGTGGAAGGGCTTGATTATTTCACATGTACATTACTATGACAAGATCATTCGTCTTAGAATAGAGACAATGTTACCTTGACCTTGAAATTCGACCTGCTTTTCTAAACTTTTATATTAGGCTGTATCTCTTGAATTATAAATGGTAGGTCTTAAATATTTCATATATAAATTGACAAGACCTCTCTTTTCAGACCTTAACCTTTGACAATGTGACCTTGATGTTAAGATTTGACCTTTTCTCAAACTTTTGAATAGTAAGTGATATGGCCTTTGCATTCCTTTTGAAAGTACCAACAGTTTGACATTGTGACTTTGACTTATGATACTCAAAGCTGCTATCCGGGGCATTAATTTATGTTTCACAAACATAGAGCTTATTCCTATTTGACCATGAACTCTTAACATATACATGATGCTTTAAATATATCAGTATCACTGTAATATCACTGTACAGTTTTTATGTAGCCTGCAATGCAAGAGCTACATATTGGGATAACTTTTCTGGCGTCCGTTCACCTTTTATAGTACATGTACTATGTCTGAGATCAAGACATTTGTCCATGTGACCTTTACCTTGACCTCTGGCAACTACCATTATGGTATCTTCTTCTTAAGGGGAAAACATCTAGTTTTATTCTTATCATGTTTGATGTCTTTTCAAGCATAACAAAATGAAAATCATCATATATTTTTATCTAAACAAAAAACTCACAGAAAGTGAGGAAATAATCGACAAGACTTGGGATAAATCACATCGTTGTCATCTGACTGAATTAGTGTTTAATAATTTTGTCATATTATTATCGTTATTCAAAAATTGACACAACATTCATAGATGATCATACTTCTTGATGAAAATATGTAAATTGTCAATGTCATTTAAAAGGTCAAGGTCTTTTAATGTATTTATATCAGGAAACCGACGGCTTTTTAGTATTATTTTTTTGAAAAAAATAAGCCATAATTGACTTATGTTGCCATGGCAACCACACTTTTAGAAATCAAAATGTTGTGTTTAACATATAATTTGAATAACTGGTCACTGAGAATAATAATTGATAATAATTAAAGAAATTTAATGATGATTATTAACCATTTTTGTTGATTTTGTCCATGAAATTATCGAAAATCAGCGGTTTTGTTTCCATGGTTACTACTATTATACTCAATAGCCCCAAAAATTTTATTGTATATATTAATACTATAGGGTGTCTTCTTTAAAGGCAACATAATGCCCATTAACAGTATGGCTGCAAAAGAGAACAAAATCGCTTCAAAACTTGCATTGTTTTAACATTTTTGAGACCTCCTTTAGGATCCTCTTTAAGTATGCCGGTGGGCAGAAAACAACTCATCAGTTGAAATATTGTAATACACTGAATAATTCTCTTTTAGTAACCTAACTGTTATATTAAATCAAATTTTAAAAAATAATTCTATTTCAATATTTATAATTGCCTCAAAATGAACTAATTCTGATGGTTCAGAACATTGATTTTGGAGGGAAATTTACTTGAGCCGTTGCCATGGCAACCAGTGAGCATTGACATCAAGGGACATCATTTTCTTTAATTGTCTTTTAAAACAAAGGTACTTGCACAAATTAGTCATATTCTGAGACCATGCGTGCCCCACCCCTATTATAGAAAGGTTGACATTTACAGAGAATTGCTGTTAATACACTGATTGATTTATAAAATGGAATCTCTGAATGAAGTTGAATAAATGCCGACGTCATTTAAAGAAATTATGCCACTTAAATGGACTTCGGAGTTTTTATCCCTGAGCAAATCACGACGTCATTTTGACGTTATATGGGGAAAATGGCGTCACAGACTCTCTCATTCAAAATGTCATAAAACACTAATACTTAACATATCGTATTGAAACTTTGCATATATGAAATTCAATACTCAATCTTTATCACAGTATATTTGTTAACAAATTTACATCAGAGGAAAACGAAAGCCACTTTTTAAAAACTAACAATTTTAGAAGAAAACAAAAATCAGAAATGTAAAGCCTGGCAATTTTTGAATCCTAAATTTAATTTTTCTTTTCTAATAATCAAATCATCAATGGTCGTAGTGATGACTTGTTAGTTTTTTTTTAAAAAGATTCATCAACAGAATTCTTAATTATTCAATTAAAATCAAAATCAAAATCGGAAACATTTAAACGACGATTTCACCTTTTATTCCTTTTCCGTTTTTTATTCGCGAGCGTTTAATTTTCGCGATATTCGCGAGGTCCTTCGATTCGCGAATATAAAAGGCAGCGAATATGCCCTAACACATGTATAGTAAGGTACATTTATACGTTGTCGCGAAAATGAAACGCCGCGAATCATCTGGCACGTGTTCGCGAAATTAAGACACCGCGAATAAAAGACGGTTAACAGTATCATGTCTCTGATTGAAACACAAATGTATGAAGATTTTGGAAAAGAAGGGAGGAGATATCCAACAAGACCCCGCATCAACAGCAAAACACCAAAACACCCAATGCAAAAATACAAAAGAGACACACTACATGTAAACATCAAACACAAAAGACTACACATAAACCGACGATACCAATGGGCAACCGGTGCCGACTTTGGACGGCCATTTGTCACGCAAGTAGCAAATGGTGTGATTATCCTGGATTACGTGCGCACAACCCTCTCACTTCTCCAATTACCCAGAGGTCTCGAAGAACGTACAATTGTGGTGTAAAAAAAAAAACAACCTCCTCACTGTAAGATGACCTCACACAAACAAGACCTCGATACACTGGCAACAGATATCAAAATCGACTGTGCAAGGATAACACTTTGGGGTGACAAATCATTCGGGTCAGCCCCAACGGATTATTCTCTTTTTTTCAGCTGATACAAATAAAGTACATGGGGTTCGGAATGACAAACAGATTCTGAATATACCCTAGGAAAAAAAAAATAAATGCCTCCATGTCTCATTACAATGTTTCCTGCGTGCGCGGGTCCTATTCTAGTATTTCATACAAAAATCCTATTCAAGTATTTAATATATATGTATGATCAATATGCAGTGATTAATTATATATAATGACGGTACGTTTTCTGTGAAACCCCCGTTACATAACTCGAAGCGGGGAAGACGACATACAATGTGATGTCCCCTTGTCCAGAATGGTGGGTGATATTCTGTGTTTACTCATGTGAACCATCCAACCACAGGATATGCTTACATCTTCCAAAACGGAAGTAACCGGATGAGTCAGCTATACAAAATGAAAGCGACGGGTGTTGCATGCAAGCAGGTGATGCTGACCTTTCCTGGGTACCTGGTCCCACTCCAATATTGGGTTTCGCATCTTTTCGTGTGGTGGAGGCTTTTGTTCGCTTTGGTTCCTGTTTATCCTGATTATGTATGTCTTCAGTTTATGATTTTCTGAATTATCGATTTTGTATTGTGTATGGAGATATTTGTAATTGTGTCCTGACTGAAATTACAAACTGTTCTTACGCGGTAGTGTAGGAAAGAAGTGAGAATTTGAGGTACTGATTCAGGGTATAGTTCCAACTTAAAACGTTTTTTAACTTTGATTTCGAACTATTTTAAACGATTTGATTAGGTCATAAGAAATACAGTTTTGAAGTGAGTCGTAAAAAACAATATCGGGTCATGTTGAGCACTTTGTCCGTAGTCGTCTTGCCTTTAGAACGAAGCTTTCTTCAACATGTTCAACGCATTCTAAAATTTATGTCATCAAAATTTCTTGAAATTTCTAAAACGTGGGTCCTGTAGCATCATATCCCACCCATCCTGCTACGTCTTTCGGTACGCTTTTTCGACATAGTAACTTTCATATTTTTTGGCATATTACATTGTTTAGATTTGAGGATCACTGACGAGAGTTAAGTACCCGAAACGTGCATGTCTGGTCCATAATGCCACTTTATCTGTTCTTAAATGATGCTATTCAATTTGAAGACGTTTACATTTATACCACTTGATGAGTGTCACTGCTGGTGGACCAGGAGTCCCCGAGGGCACATGTAGCCAAGTTCGATCAACTTTGGTTGATCGTTTCGTCAACGCATTCTAAAATTTCTGTTTTCAAAATTTCTTGAAAATTCTAAAACGTGGGTCCTGTAGCATCATATCCCAGCCATCCTGCTACGTCTTTCGGTACGCTTTTTCGACATAGTAACTTTCATATTTTTGGCATATCACATTGTTTAGATTTGAGGATCACTGACGAGGGTTAAGTACCCGAAACGTGCATGTCTGGTCCATGTTGCCAATTCATCTGTTCTTAAATGATGCTATTCAATTTGAAGACGTTTACATTGTGTTTGAATAGAGTATAAATTGCGATATGGATCCGGTTACTCCATACACGTGGTATGGAGAGGTGTTCCAAAATCCAGATATTCATTTATGATCCTATTTTACGTATCATTCTAGAGAATAATTTTATCAATAAGAGAGCTTCCTCAAGACTAGGTTGCAGCACCATCCACTGCAAAACATCAAAACACCCTTATACAAAAAAAACCCTGTATAGACAAGCACAGCAAGAGACGGAAATATGACAATGAATACCAAATACAACATGGATACAAAAACACAAAACAACATATATTAAACAACGAGACCAATGGGCAAATGATGTCGATTTAGAACGGTAGTTTGCTACGTAAATATTGGATATCTGGATTAAGGACTAACAGCCGTTCTATTATTTGGTTACTCAGTGGTCTCTAGGAAAGAACAATTTTCACTGTTACAGTATCATAGCCTACTCACGGAAAGATGAGTACATAAACAAGTCAGCAAAACTCTGGGATCCAATAGCACTCGATGCCGAACCAGCGCCACAGCTAAAATACCCCAATAAAAACCGAAACACCAAAAATGAAAAATAAAAACAAACAAACAAAAAGTGGTCAAACACAGCAAGACACCATTGATATCAAAACATTAAAGACAACGAGTACAAAATAAAGGTCGTATTTAAACACATATATGTAGTTTATATATCTGCCTACCTTGTATTTATTCAAGTGATCCTCATCAAGGTACAAGGAGGAACGGTCATTGATCATTTGCTCACTTACATCGACTTCTTCTCTTCTTCTGTAATTCAACTCACAAATTTTAAATACTTCAAGGTAATTGACGGATTTACACCTTTTTCTCTTAAGGCAGCTATCAACACATGTAAACAGATCAACGTCAGTTTCTCTGGTAATTAGAGCTTTTATAAGCTTTAGTCCGACATCTACTTGTTTAAGAGGTCCTGCTTCAAAGTTTATTCCTCTAGCACTTTGTACTTTAAGGATTATTAACAGGATAAACAGTCCGATACCTTGTAATAGTGTAGTATTTTGGACCTTCATATCCCTATTCTAGTCTTACAGCGTGAATATTCTGAATTCAAAATCATTTTGCTACTTTATATATATTTTGTTCTAACCTGCAAAATGAAACATGATCTTGTACTAAAATGTGAATTTTAAAACTATGCATCTGAGTGACGTTAAATGTCAGCGTTTTCGGTTTTCATTGCTCCATACCTGCTGATAATTGAAAATCGATCGACTAATTTTACTAATTCATTCCTCCTTTTGTTTTCGATCCGTTGGTTGCGTCTTTTGTGGTCGTGTTGATATAGAGAAGAATAGAGCTATATTGAATGTTTAACGAATTAAGATAATGAGGTATACCATATTTTATATGGAAAGACAAATAATATCGGATGAAACACTTGTCATGCCTGGTTTATCACACATACGGTACATACTTTATTTATGAATAGTTAAGGGCGGATCTAGACTATTTTCCAGGAAGGCGGGGGTGGGGGTGTTCAAGACTCGTGGATTGGTAGCCGCAGGTTATGACATAAAATATAGGGAAAAGGACAAAAATCAGTGTACATGTTAAAGGGAGGTGCTGCTGACCAAAAGACGTCATTTAGATTGCTCTTGATATACAGTCTATTTCTGGTTTCAAAACTTGTTCGCTAAATCTCAACATTTATAAACCTCTGTCTCTAGCTCCGTAACATGAAAATGTACATCACAATATAGTACATTAAATACACTGACTAATCATACTGTATTTGATATTTCGATGTTAAAGCTGTTATAATAAGGCACGGTCCATTAGTTTTTCGGGGGGGATGTTTTTGAGCAAGATTATCTTTTTCGCTCCGGAACGGAGCAAATAATTTTTTTTTCTCGCAAAATTGGAGCAAGAATTAATTTTTTTCCTAACAGGTGATGTGCAATAAATATTAAGAATGTTTGTGTTTTATCAATAGAAGTCCTTTATTTCTGTTTAAAACTCTAAAATAATTTACTTTATTTTCATGAAAAATGTAATTCACTCCAACACAGACAGATAGAAGTATTTACAATATTATCCTCAGCAAAAAAAATCTATTTATCATGTAAGAGGGTCTGAGAGGGGGTTTTCTGGGCAAATTGTCGCATGTAGAATGTAAATTGGGGAAAAACTGAAGTTCTCCTTCAAAGCTTGTATATGTATGTGAAATGAGACTCTTTGGTGATACATGCATTTATTGATAGTAGTATGCATTATATTGGTAATACATTTAAGCCTATAAGGAAGCCCTTTTCCCATTAACATGCATTCTTTTGATATTTTCAAATATGAAATTTGCCATTAAAACGAATGTTTTGAAAGAAAACTACTGACAGCGAAGCAAGCCAAAAATATTTATGCAAATTAAAAACTGCGGCGAGCGAAGCGAGCCAGAAATTTTTCAGGAATTTTAGCAAAATGTTATGGTAATTTTTCAAATTCAGCCCACTTGTGAGAGCAATATTATTTTTTTCTGACACACCATAGGCAAATTTAGTTTTTTCATCGAAATTCAGATCTAATCTTATTTTCGAAAAAAAAAAAAAACCCAAGTGCCCCCCCCCCCCCCCCCCCCCCCCACTTACCAAATGGACCGTGCCTAACTATATTTCTGAAAATGTAAAAACTTGCAACAGTATTGACATATTGGGTTCTATTTCAAATGTCCATATCAAAAGACAGCGCATGATGATACTTTCCTGTACTATCCGAAACACATTTCTGGTGTATTAAAATTAGCTTGAAATTTTCTTCAAGAAGGTAAAGAGTTGGAGCACTCCCGTATTATTGACACATACTCGTCTGCAATGCACGTTCCGGTAATTTATATATTGTTGTATATGTACTTACCAATCATGAAAACTGGACTCTATAAAAGGTCTGTTTCAAACTTCCTTATACAACATATTGAACGCTCAGTTGACACGGAAAAAGCAATAAACTCTAAGCAATCAACTTTTACACTATTTTTAGTTGACGGCTAGTTAACAACTAGTTGACGGTCAACTTAACTTTTAGTATGAGATGTTTCCATGAGAGTCAATCTTTTAAGTTCATGAGCATTATTTCAAGTGTAGTCACATCAATATTATCTTATTAGTTTTATCATGTTTTATTTCAATAATGTCGAAGGGTTCCAACTCTCTACCTTCTTGAAGAAAATTCCAAATCAATTTACATGCACCAGACACGTGTTTCGAATATTATATTCTCATCAGTGATGCTTTCAGCGGCGCCACCATATATACTTTCAGTAGTGCCTTCTTTAATTTTTTGAAGTTAGATTTTTACATTTACATTACAGAGAGCGCGCGGCTCCAAATTTCCTGTAGGGGCGATTCAGTAGCATATCCAAATAAAATCTATGTTCAAAATAGCATTGGAGGGATGGTGCTAAGATGTTAAACTCCTTTAATTTCGATGACATTTATCGGTGAAATGGCTAGTATCCGAAATAACAAAAAAATATATTTTATGTCTCATTGATTAAGGCCAAAACAAAGCTTCTTTCAGGTGACAGAGCTGGAAAGAAGTTATTAATACACTTGACAAATATCAGGCCACGGGGAACGATTTTAACTGCTCCACACTGCAAGGTGAAAGAAGTGGTCTATATCAATAATGTCGAAAAGTTCCAACTCTCTACCTTTTTGAAGAAAATTCCAAATCAATTTACATGCACCAGACACGTGTTTCGAATATTAAATTCTCATCAGTTCAAATAACAGAAAAAGGATTGGGCAAAAATTTTCACAACATTATAGTGCCCTCTCCTAATTATCTTATTAGAAACAACTTCCTTTTTATTTTATCTTGTGAATTGATATTCACACGTCCTTAGAATTAACCCTTTGTATTTTATCTCGTGAGTTGATATTCACACGTCCTCAGCATTAACTCATAGTATTTTATGTTGTGAGTTGATATTCCCACGACCTTAGCATTAACTCTATCTATTTCATCTTGCGAGTTGATTTGCACACGTTCACAGCATTAGCTCTTTCTACTTTATATTGTTAGTTGATATTCACACGTCCTCAGCATTTACTCTCTTTTTATATTGTGGGTTGATATTCACACGTCCTCAGCATTTACTCTTTCTTCTTTATATTGTGAGTTGATATTTACACGTCCTCAGCATTTACTCTTTCTACTTTATATTGTGAGTTGATATTTACACGTCCTCAGCATTTACTATTTCTACTTGGTATTGTGAGTTAATATTCACACGTCCTCAGCATTTTTTCTTTATATTGTGAGTTGATATTCACACGTCATCAGCATTTTTAGCTCACCTGAGCCAAAGGCTCAAGTGAGCTATTGTCATAGTGTGGCGTCCGGCGTCCGGCGTCCGTCGTCCGTCGTCCGTCCGTCCGTCGTAAACTTTTAACATTTTCAACTTCTTCTCAAGAACGGCTGAAGGGATTTTGATGAAACTTGGTATGCATGAAGTACTAAAGGTCCTCTACCAAGTTTGTTCATTTCTGCTTGATCCCTTCAGGGGTGGATCCAGGGCGGGGTCAAATAGGCCCCAGAGGGTACCCCTCTTCAAAAATCTTCTTCTCCAGTTCCACTGAATGGATTGAAAAACTAATTGTATCTAAGTGATCTAGAAGGATGTACAATTTAAGTTTGTTCATTTCGTTAAAATCCAATAACTAATTCTTGACGCGTTTTTGACGTCTTTTTCGACATTGCATTTTTAATGCAAAAATTGATATTTCTCTTAATATTTTCTTTCTTATTGAAAAATTCTGCTCCAGTTTAGTTTAATTTAGCCATTTTTAAGCAAAGGAATGCTTTAGTGAAAGAATTTTGCTGAAAGGTTTATTTTTTAATTTTTAATGATTTTTTTAATACTGTAAAAAAGGAAGGGAGGATGGTCATTTTCATCATTTTTGGCATTTTATGGTTCTTCCCATGAATGATTGTTTTAACATTTATCATATTTATTGTAAGGAATGTAACAGTGAAAGAATTTTCTCAATATCTTGACTTTTAGATTTTTAATGATTTCTTTAATACTGTAAATAGGCATGTTTTCTTTGTCAATGAGTCCCAAGGTAGCGAGTTCAAATCGCGGCTGGGCCTTAAAAAATTTTTTTCTTTATTTTTCATTTTTCATCCATATTTTAAGCTTTGAATGCTATTTTTAACTTACCTGAATAATTTTAATGCCATTTTTGCCACTTTTTGAACTTTGGAATTTTTTATGAAGTTTGGCATTTCCCCTTGGGTTCATATTGATATTTTTAAAGCAATATTATAGGTTAAATAAAATTATAAATTTTAGCTAATTTTTGAAAAGAGGAGGCAGGGGTGAACGCTTGATTTATTTTTTCATCAATTTATATGTATGAGGGGTACAAGACACTAGGGTGCTCCTAGTCGTTAGAGGGAATTACTACGAGTGGAAGTAAGTAAAATGGCGGAACCATATTTTAGACTTTGATAAAGCTTGTATTTTTAGGACATAAAGGGTGTATCTTGAGAGTAAATCGTATATTTTAATAGATTTTTATGTTATTATATGTATTCTTGTTGGGGCACTTGCATATTTGTTATCGATTCATTCATAACATTTATTTCGAATTTCCTCTGACTTGAAAAAAACGAGACTATTAATCGGCGTATATCTTCAATATTTTGCCCGTCCCACACGCTGTAACTTTTTGGTTGTTTATTGTGTGTGGAAGGGCTTCAATTCCTTCCCGTAGATCGCTGTGTAGCAAGCCGATTGGGCCTTTGTTCAGATTAGGGGACCGGGACTTTTAAGGCCAAAATGGACCATGAAATAACACTAAATAACCAATTAATAACTAAATAACATTAGAGGAACATTTAATAACCTTTATCGGGGGCTGCTGCCCCCAAACCCCCGCTAGATAACGCTCAAACTCCCCTTGGCTTCATATTGAAACTGGTACCTTAAACTTACCTTTGTGACGGGTACTATAATTTCTCATACAAAAAGTAAAATCAATTGATTAAATTTAATACCTTCATTTCCCTTACAAAAATTGCATTGTGACGTCATCATTTTCGCGTGCAGTTACTGGTAAAATTCAAAACAAAATTGCGACATTTTTCGCTCAGTTACTCAGGGTATGAACTTGCCCAAGACAAGTATTTTTTCCTGTGGGCGATCAAAAATTACCCTTTACTTGCCCACGTGGCGAATGAATTACACTTCACCAATAGCGCAGTAAACAGACGTCCGTCGGTATTATAAATTAAATAATAAATGAGCTATTTTGTCAAAATACACAAATGTGTTCGTTGAACGCCTGTTTGAAATATCCATGCATGATATAAAACTTCATTCTGAATTAAATGGTCTATAAATCTTCAGATCCATTGTACTATTTGCCACTTTCGTCTAATATACCGTTGTCGTTTTATCTTACGTACAGCGGCATGGTACACATGTAGGGATGGCGGTAAATTTGTCAACACAAATTGAATTGATGAATTCATAGAATGTTAAACAAATCGAAATAGTTGATAATTAGAAGAAAAAAAATAAGAAAGGAGTAGGTTCGGTAACCATGGAATTCGGCCCTGTCGTACTTTTGAATGAAATTTTGTATGTTAAATAACTTATGTCTGCAGTTTCTAAAACTGTTTTCTTTTTTCAAATATCTTAAAAATTGACGAAAATATGTGGAATCGTTTGAGGCATGGTATAGCGTATTGAGCGACGTCAATGACGTCGTCACATGACGCCGTCACGACGTTGTGTTGCCATAAGATTTATGGACACTAGTTGTAACGGAAACAATAAATTAAAAAAAAAACAAGAAGAAAAGAAAGTTTTTACATATACGATTTTAGACGATTTGAAAAGATATGAGCTGGAATAGCCTCAAGGTAGTGAAGATGCGTGGCGTATTTTCATCGGAAACTCGAGATCTATGTCCTGAAAACTGCCCGTGAACACGCAGTCGGGAGCGTATTTTTCACATATTGGATTTTTTCTGCAGAAGTTAATTTCGTTATATAACAGTTATTAGGTCAAAAGATCATACCTTTACAAAAAAAGTCGAAGAAAATTGTTTTACTGGTATACATGCAAAACCATGAACAGTTTTCTAATTGGTATACTAGTATCCCATTCGGTTTTGGTCCTGTTATTTTTCTTCTTCTTTTTTTTTTTTTTTTTTTTATACGCTTGTGCATTCAAGGTATCCATAAAAGTATATTTTATTTATTAAATGACCATCGAATTGTGTTCAAACTTACCTTACATGTAGATAGTGCATGTGTTATGCGGGATCAAGGAAGGTTGGCGGGGGGGGGGGGGGGGGGGGGGGTATTGTTGTGGGTGTCGACCGGTACGATTTAAGGGAGCAACCATTTTATTTTTATGGGGGGGGGGGGAGGAAGACTTTTGCCAGCCGGAAAATTTTTTTCGGCCATTTTAAGAGCCGGAAAATTTTTTTCGCCGGCCCTTCGGGCCGGATTATTTTTTTTTGTAATTCTCCAATGTTGAAAATTACCCTAAAGTTTAAATAATTCAGCGTGATTTTTCGGCGATATTTAACATCAAACACACAATGAGTTTATCTCTTGCCAGAAGATCACTTCATTTTAATTTCTTGAATGGCATATGGTGCCTATAATCTGTTTACTAAAATGATACTCAACGGAGACAGGCTATATGGTGCTAATGATTTTTGAATTTTATTTATTCACTCCAAATTGCGTAAAGTTTGTTCCATTTTTTATACTTTGTTAATGATACACAAAAGAGTGTTTACTGGGCAGTGGAAAGGAAGAAGAGAGGGGTGAGGGGCTATTTCATGATCCGGAAAAAAATTTTCGCCACTTTGGGCCGGAAAATTTTTTTCCCTAAAATTTCGATCCGGAAATTTTTTTTTGCAAAGTCTTCCTCCCCCCCCCCCCCCCCATAAAAATCAAATGGTTGCTCCCTAAGTGACATGCGAAATAAATTTTCTTGTCATCTTTCAGTCATCTTAAGTTACAACTTACTTCGATGAATCTTTTTACCAGTGTAAATGTAACTGTTGCATCATGTCGTTTCTAATCTTAAAATATCCCAGACACATAAACAATGTGTGGGACAGACGACATACGGAAGCTATTTCACAATGCGCACTCAGGGGCCGTGGCCAGTTTTTTTTTTTTTTTTTTTCTTATTCCCGTGAAATAGCTGTACGTAGCTGATTAAATGGAAGAAGGGAAGGGGAAGAAGGGAAGGGGGATGGAATTTTGATATATGCAGAATAAGAAAATCTGGCTACGACCCCTGTGGATGTGCACGAATGAAATGTTTCATTTTAAAATCTCTGAATAGATAACGTATTGACACCTGACACTTGCTTCCTTGACAGTTTCTTAATTTCAACGGGGCCCGTTGTCTTTAGCTCATAATAATCCATTTCAGTGCCTGGTAGATGTATCTTATACATTCTACAGAACTTAGATTGTGTTTCATTTCCAGTTATTGTGTATTTTACTAGATTTGAAAATTAACAAATCATAACATAGCATCGTCCATTTATGTAATCGTTTGCGCAGTATAGTTGAAAAGTACACATCCGATGCGGTGATATTTCATCTTTTTTAATGTTTAACGTCTTCAAATTCAATATCAGCATTTAGCATATCCTGGAAAAAATGAAGATCTGTGCGCAAATTTGAAAAAAAGATCGATTTTCAAACCGGAAACTGCATATTACAAATTGATTGAAAAAATATGAAATAGATAAAAACACAAAAACAAAGAATTGTGTGTTATACCTAGGCTACGATTGGATCATGATACATGAACATATTAAGCAAATTTCAAAAAAAAAAAATGTTCGTCTCATCATGTTAACATCCTGCCAAAATTTCGGGGCCAAGCGCGGATCCAGAGAGGGGGGGGGGGGGGGGGTCCGGAACCCCCCCCCCCCCTGGAATTTTCAAAACATACCTTTTTTTGTTAATATAAGTAGACTTCATACTCCTTTGTTTTAGACATAATTCATTCATTTCTATGAGGGGCCAAATATGGCCCTTACTGTACCTTGTCCTTTCATAAGATCAAGTCCCAATTTCCCTTTTGTCGTCATAATATTTGAAAAATATATCATGAATTTGTATTAGAAATCTTTCATTTCAGCATTTAATTTTTTTTCTCGCTACCGCTCGCCAGAGTTTATTACATACAATGTACATGTACGTTGTTTTTCAAATGATGCTGCGCTTTCCTATAAACAAGGGCACTAAGAAGACGAAAAGAAACTGAAAAAAGTTTTTATTCCAATTCTCCGAAAAAAAAAAAAAAAATTCGCTGGCTCGCTATTGCTCGCCATTTGTTGTAATCACAGAATATAACAATCAATAATCAAGTATTATGATGTGAAAATTCAAGATTTTAAGCTTTTCTGCTCGCCGCACGCGTTAGTTTTAATAATAATAATAAGATGCACAACTGACAATCATCAATCAATAACTATTTTTCTGCGTTTGCGGTTTTTTTTTCTTTAGGACCCCCCCCCCCCCCTGAAAAAAAATTCCTGGATCCGACCATTGTGGCTATTGAGCGATGAACATGTCCGTCCATCAAACTTCCTAGTAGAGCTTCCTAATAGGTTATTCATGCCGGTAATAGCTTTCTGGATTAAATCGATCTACCCGTGTGTGTGTCCGTCCGTCCGTCTGTCCGCCCTAAACATGGTTATGAACATTTCAAAGAAACCCTTACAACGAATCGATTTACTTCCTTTATATAGCCTTTAAGTTAACAAAAAAGGTCATGTTCGAGTATGACCCATGTTCAGATTTACTCCTTGCTAAAAAATGCAACCTTTTCGGTTAATGTCATGCTGCATTTTTCTTGAAATATTTTTTCTGAATTTAATCCATTTTACTCTTTCCGATTATCTACGAAAAAAAAAAGAATTATCGATTCCTTAATGTCTTCAACACTAGTGCCGACCCGTCCCATGATATCTCTTTAGACCAGAGCTTTCAGTTTGATGTTGGATTCATGAAAATACAGAACAGACCGTCTTGATACATTAAGAACTCAGATCCCGGGTACATTTTGTATCAAACATGAACACAAGCTAAGTAATAAGCTAGAGTATCGTACAAGCGCGGATCCAGAGGGGGGGTCGAGGGGGTCCGGACCCCCCCCTGGAATTTTCGAAGCATAGTTAATTTTTATTATAAATATACTTATTTCATAAGATTAAGTCCCAATTCCCCTTTTGTTGTCAAAATCTTTGAAAAATGTATCATGAATTTGTATTACAAATCTTTCATTTTGATAATATTTTGCCGTCAGCATTTCAAAAATTTTCTCTGGCTCGCTACCGCTCGCCTCGCCAGAATTTATTACATACATTTACGTTTTCTTCAAATGATGCTGCACTTTCCTTAGTATACAACACATTTACATTACACCTAGGTCAATAAACAAGGGCACTAAGAAAACGAAAAGAAACTGAAAAAGACACGAATAGTAGATTTTATTACAATTTTCGAAAAAAAGATTTCGCTGGCTCGCTAACGCTCGCCATTTGTTTGATTCACATATTAGTACTAGTTAACAAGCAATAACCAAGTACTATAATGTGAAAATTCAAGATTTTAAGCTTTTTGCTCGTCATTGCTCTCCAGTTACCTGTTTTATTATTAATTAGAAACAGAACTCACAAAATCTGTTATTTTTTGCGTATGCGTTTCCCTTTTTTTTTTTTTTTTTTTTTTTTTTGCTCTTCAAAACATTTGGACTTTAGGACCCCCCTGACAAAAATTCCTAGATCCGCCCATGTCGTACATCATATTTGCATAATCTAAATTGGAGTTTATAAGTCATACCAATAATAATAACATTTTCCGATACTATCTCTCTCTCTCTCTCTCTCTCTCATTTTCTGTATATTGTCCATCTTTTTTTCTTTTTTTTTTTTTTTTGCTACCGTCAGCGCAGCACACTTCAGAAATCGGAAAATCAAGATTTTGTCATCGTTATCTTTTGAAACTTTTGATAAGATGTAGACCATTCGATAATTTTAGTTTTAATATAAATTCAATACTGATATGTACATCGTATATTCATACCCAGAAACTCGTTTACTTTTACGTACACGATGTACTGAGCCTAAAAAAATATCTTATAAAATCGTCCTTTCAAACTTAGTTTCTGGTCCTGGTAAATATGTTATAGTAGCACTTATTATGTTAGTAGTTACGAGAAATCAAAGAACAATCAAACTGTATAAAAATTATTCTCAAAATCTATAGACACTGAAAAAAAATTCTCGATTTTCTGATTTCTAAAGGGAGCTGTACACACTAAATCTCTCTCAGGTTGGTAGAAGTACAACACAGAAAACTTTAAAATAGATGCACAGCACAATGCGTCACAGAAACGAAATTCTCTATATAGCAAGATTTGAGTATAATCTTCAATTTAATACCAATTCAATTTCTGTGACAACGTGTGCTATGGGTAAAGTTTCAGGATAGAGACTCTAAAACATGTTAAAAACACGGAAATCGGCATACCGTCATGGATTAACGACGTCATAGATGACGTCACAGCACGTGCAAAATCCCGAACGTCGTATTTTTCTGAACTATCAAAGTTTGTCATTTCTTTCATAAAGAAATAACATTAAATAAAACAATTTTAGAATTTAGGTTTGAACAGGGCCAATATCGGTAGTTTCTGAACCTACTCCTTTCTCTGTTATTCTTCCCCCCCCCTCTATTTTTATAATACCGTAGTCCGAAAAACCCGACCCATACCAGCCTTTGACAGTTATTTGAATAGTTGGGGCTGTGAATTGTGTAATCCCAGCGTAAATTTCGGCCGCACAGTCAAATCTATATCTTTAAACAATTATTTTACCTGCGACAGTTTTTATTTAACACAGCTAATTAATTTGTTTTTGAGAATGCCTTATAACCTGGCTAATTACCTTGTTCGGCTATATTAATCGGGTATTAACGCTTGTTTGTAACTTATGTCAGTGAGGGATGGCGTGACGTGCGTTTTACTAGAGTTTTATATCGAAAGAAAAAGATATGTTCATACAGAAAAAAAAATTGTGGAGAATTTATGCAAGTTTTGCGTCATAGCGGGGAAAAAAAGGGGAATATTAAGACAATACAGCAAATTCATTCATCTAGATCTTTTGACACATGCAAGCGTAAAAATAATGATAATGATGTATGACTTATTCAAACGTCTCATTGACACCGCACATTTTGAATCCGTATAGATTTTTTTCGTACATAAAATGCATTGCCAGGCTCAGTTGGATCATTTTAATTTAGGGGTTTCCTTGAAAAGAAATGTCTCTCCCAAAAGCTTTGTTTTTCTATGTGGGCTCGTAAAAAGTTGTCTGGGCCCCTGAAATCGAAATTTTACGAGCCCACATGGCTCGTGAAATTTTCAGTTAAGTTCATACCCTGTTACTACGTATACAACCCAATTTTCCCAATAATATCAAAGCCCTCCCTATTCTCGGAGGGTCTGCGACGCAAGATACTAGGATATTGAAGGGGGACTAAGGTAGGATATTTTTTACCTTTTAAAATTGTGTATATTTACTCATATAGTCCGGTCCCCTAAACTGAACAAAGGCTGTCGATTGAATATCACAATCGAATGTTAACGTATGACGACAAGATAATTTCGTTTATGTATCAAATCCCAACCTTATTATCAACTTAAATCAGCTTTCAAATCGGTGAAATCCCTTATCTTAGTCCTGTTTTCCTTCGATGAAAATTCGACTTGTTTAAAGGTTGTCTGAAAAAAAAACTTCTCTGCATCCGGCAAAAATCTTTTTAGAAAGGTTGTGGGCTAAAATCCCGGTACTGGCACTATCAATATTCAATAGCAGTATGTCAATTAGAGCGTGCATGGATATCAGGTGAGCGTTGTGCCCCCTGGGGCTCTTGTTTCTTTTTATTGTGAGTTGATATTCACCCATTCTGCTACGTCTTTTTGTACATTTTGGACACAATTTGACATACTTTTTGCCCATTTTACATTGTTTAGACTGAGGATCACTGACGAGGGTTTAGTACCCGAAACGTGCATGTCTGGTCCATGCTGTAAATTTATCAGGTCTTAAATGATGCTTTTGAATTTGAAGACGTTGAACATTTGAACTACTTGGTGAGTGTCACTGCTGGTGGACCAAGAGTCCCCGAGGGCACATGTAGCCAAGTTCGATCAACTTTGGTTGATCGTCTGTCTCTTTAACGTATTTGAAATTTTCTGTTACAAAACTTCTTGAAATTTCTAAAACGTGGGTCCTGTAGCATAATATCCCACCTATTCTGCTACGTCTTTTGGTACATTTTTTGGACACAATTTGTCATACTTTTTGGCCATTTTACATTGTTTAGACCGAGGATCACTGACGAGGGTTTAGTCCCCGAAACGTGCATGTCTGGTCCATGCTGTAAATTTATCAGGTCTTAAATGATGCTTTTGAATTTGAAGACGTTTAACATTTGAACTACTTGGTGAGTGTCACTGCTGGTGGACCAAGAGTCCCCGAGGGCACATGTAGCCAAGTTCGATCAACTTTGGTTGATCGTCTGTCTCTTTAACGCATTTGAAATTTTCTGTTACAAAACTTCTTGAAATTTCTAAAACGTGGGTCCTGTAGCATAATATCCCACCCATTCTGCTACGTCTTTTGGTACATTTTTGACACAATTTGTCATACTTTTTGGCCATTTTACATTGTTTAGACTGAGGATCACTGACGAGGGTTTAGTACCCGAAACGTGCATGTCTGGTCCATGCTGTAAATTTATCAGGTCTTAAATGATGCTTTTGAATTTGAAGACGTTTAACATTTGAGCTACTTGGTGAGTGTCACTGCTGGTGGACCAAGAGTCCCCGAGGGCACATGTAGCCAAGTTCGATCAACTTTTGTTGATCGTCTGTCTCTTTAACGCATTTGAAATTTTCTGTTACAAAACTTCTTGAAATTTCTAAAACGTGGGTCCTGTAGCATCATATCCCACCCATTCTGCTACGTCTTTTGGTACATTTTTGGACACAATTTGTCATACTTTTTGGCCATTTTACATTGTTTAGACTGAGGATCACCGACGAGGGTTTAGTACCCGAAACGTGCATGTCTGGTCCATGCTGTAAATTTATCAGGTCTTAAATGATGCTTTTGAATTTGAAGACGTTTAACAATCACACGTCCTCAGCATTTTTTCTTTATATTGTGAGTTGATATTCACACGTCCTCAGCATTTTTTCTTTATATTGTAAGTTCATATTCAAACGTCCTCAGCATTTTTTCTTTATATTGTGAGTTGATATTCACACGTCCTCAGCATTATCTCTTTTTACTTTATATTGTGAGTTGAAATTCACACGTCCTCAGCATTTACTCTTTCTACATGGTATTGTGAGTTGATATTCACAGCAAATGTTGTTATGACACAAAGATGAACAGTTGCCCTTAAATCTATTTCATGCTGTCAAGAATAGTTTGGGAAAGATCGGTTAATAAGGAACTTCATCCGAAAACATTTATTTGCGGTATCTATTTTTCTGACCTTTCATTCGTTATGGAACATTTATTTTCGGTAACACAGCTAGCACGTGTAATGTATATCTCCTCTTGTGTGTTATCACTCATGATTTATGACGGTGTTATGCCTTGTTTTTTTTTATTATTTCTATTTGAATGTTCTCAATGTTTTAGAGCTGATTGAAATGTTGTGAGTCTCGGTTTTCTGGGATGCAAAAGGTATTCTGCTGATAGATTATCTCCAAAAAGGACAAACAATCAATGGCACATACTACATGTATGCTTCACATTCGACATAATTACGGGTTGTTCAGTCATGACAGTACTCCTGTTCACAAGTCTGTCACTGCGATGGCTGCCATTGAAAACTAGGATTTCTTTTTCTTTTTCTGGGGAAACTCATATTGTACCTTTTCTATTTTTCCTTTTTTTTTTGTTTTAATACTTCGTTGATAGTATAGTTGAGTAATAATAATAAATGAGAGTCAAAATCCTGGAGAAAATATATCACCACATAAACAATCCAAATTTGAGCACACCTTTCCGTCGCAACAGAGAAGAGTTCTGGATAAAAAAAATCTTAACACTGCAGCACCCTATGGGTGCAATGATAATATCAGCACCTTAGAAAACTTAACAAGTCCCGGTTGTCAATCGGTAAATGTGACTAGCTTATTCAACAGACCACAAAGAAGACCTCGAAGTCATGGCATTCGTAAATATAATAGGCCTGAGATACATAGTTTCCCCTTCGATGACTTGGTTCTTCCATTTTTGAATGAGCCTGTAGACCTGCATTATATATTTGTACCACATTATACTCTGTTCCTTTACGGAAGTTACACGAAATCTACGAATATACGAAGGACCTTACATATACCGATACACGTTCCCCAGAATACAAACTACAAGGAGTCTTGGACATTTCTACTTTTCGTTTATTTCAAGCGGTTAGATCAGATAAATCGGAGGAGAAAACAAACCGTCCTTTTATTAAAGTAAGATTTGCAAACAAAGGTATTGATAAATTGAATCTTGGTCAAAGTTTGAATCACAAAACTGTCACAGAAAAAATCCCACAATATTTCAAAAGAAAAGAAACTCCTTGTATTTCCTATAGCTACACACTAACAGTTGCATCTAAAATTTACAATTACAAACGATTCTTGCAGTGTATTGATTTAAGTAATCCCTCACTACATCCACTTCCTTGCGAATGTTCTTCATCGGATTTCAACTACTCTCCTTGTGGACACGTTATTACTGGTGACCTTAGTATAGTCAAGAACGACAAGTTGAGAGAATTGTTAAAAAAGGGTCCCAAATACAGAGAAATATGTCCTTTACATGGAACCCAAATGTCAAAATTATCATGGACTCTTGTGAGGAATATGCGAGACGTTGGGCAACGAAAGAGGATGTACAGCTCGACACCCTTTTCGAATGGATAAAATCAATCAGAGGGCTACTTTTATCTAGAATTTACCGATTAAAATCAACTGTGAACACCATATTCGAGTCTATATTTAAAGACCCTGATATTATCACAGAGCTTACCTACCTCCAAGAACATTATGTCATCACACCAGCGGACAAATCCTCAAATGATTACACATTTACTTGCAAAAAGTACTCTTTCGACAGTCTAGTTAAAGAGTTGGGTTTAAATTCGACACCTGGAAATCCCACTTACACCCCAACAAACCTTTCTGCCTCTGAAATAATAGATAACCACAAATCAGCTCTTGCTTCCTTTGGCTTCGACACTAACAATTTAGATTTAGATTTACCATACTTATACTGCATACCTAAAATGCATAAGAATCCGTACAAACAACGTTTCATCGCTGGTTCCTCAAAATGTTCTACCAAATCTGTGTCGATCTTACTCACCAAATTTATCTTAAATACAATCTGGGCTTCAAAAAATTGTTCGACAGTATATTCTCGCAGTGGTATCAACCAGATGTGGATTTTAAAGAATTCGAAGGAACTTTTAGAACATCTGAAATCCACTCATTTTAGCAGAGTCCGTTCGATCAAAGCCTTTGATGTTTCGACACTTTACACTACAATTCCACATTCTAAATTGAAAGAAAGACTCGCAAAAATTATAAGTAATGCATTTACATATAACGGTAATCGCAAATACAAATTTATTGTTGTTAACTATGACAAAACCTACTTTGTAAAAGAAAAGTCCGATTCTGACAATAAGTACACTGAAACAGATATTATTCAGATCTTTAATTTTCTGATCGAAAACATTTTTGTGGTGTTTGGAGGAAAGGTCTTCCAGCAAATTGTCGGAATTCCAATGGGGACCAATTGTGCCCCACTCCTTGCCGACATTTTCCTTTACTCGTACGAAGCTGAATTCATTCAATCTTTGGTCTCTGAAGGGAAAAGATACTTGGCTTCTGACTTCAACTTCACTTACAGATACATGTGTTGTCCATCAATAATCCAAAATTCGCGGATTACCTGAGCAGTATCTATCCTTCGGAGCTTGAAGTCAGAGAAACTACAGAGACAAATAATTCAGCATCCTATTTGGAAATAATGTTGTCCTACGACACTGATGGTCACTTGAACACCTCACTCTATGACAAACGTGACGCCTTCAATTTTAGCATTACAAACTTTCCTTTTCTGAGTAGCAACATCCCTCCATCGCCTGCTTATGGCGTGTTTATATCTCAGTTGATACGCTATGCCAGAGCAAGTACCAAATATACGGATTTTGTTCTGAGATATAGGCGTCTTTCAGATAAGCTTCTCAGTCAATGATATGTTTGTGAACGACTAACATCATCACTGAGGAAGTTCTACGGTCGATATGAGGAACTCGTCATACACTATGATGTCCCACTCTCCAGAATGGTGGATGATAGATGTTGTCATAGACAATTTGAACCATCCAACCAAAAATTGTACTCTATGTCTTCCGAAATGGAAGTAACCGGATGTGACAGTTCTACCGAATTGAAGCGACGGGTGTTGCATGCAATGTTATGATTCTTGATGTTTTGTATGTATCACGTTACACATGCTTAAATTGAATAGATTAATCTTAAACTTTGGTCATAGGGATGCAATATAATCTTGCCGTCATCGCTATTATCCTACGCCATTTCATGCAATGATAAAGTCCGAGAGGCCTCGCAAGTGATTACTGCATGTCGTCACAATGACGTCATTCGTATTTCTAACGTAAACAGTGTAAAAGATTGGAAGGCAGAGGCACACAGATAACTTCTTTCAGTACTTATGGGTAAGTACATAGGGAATGAATGAAACGATTCTTGGTTCTGGGTGAATGTACAACCTTGTGACAGCGCACTCTTAAGAACTGCACTCTTCTGACTGTGACGACAGGACTCCATGACGGCCCTGTCAAAACCTCTTTCGGGAAGAAACGGCCCCGACCATCTGTCCTCTCTGAATCTCAGTCGGACTCCTCGGGTTAGCTCGCTACAGCCGGCAGAGCACGGACTATATTTCGTAAGCCTTATATTTTTGTATCCATTTACATGTCCACCTGTGTGTTTCTTGAGCCCCTGCGTCATGCTGTCTGTATTTGTGGTCGTCTTGCGGTGAAAAGGTTATTTTGCGTTGTACGTTCTTCGAGACCTCTGGGTAATCGGAAAAGTGGAAGGGTTGTGCGTAAGTAATCCGGATGTTCACACCGTCTGCTTGTCTGCCAATAAGACGTAGCGGATGACCGTCCTAGGTCGGCACCGAGGGCCCATTGGTCTCGTTGGTTTGTGCGTGTTCGTTTGTGTTTGATGTTTCTGTGTGATTTTGCGTTCCTTGTGCCAATTGCGTCTCTATCTGTGCGTGTCTGCTTTGTGTTTTTGCAGTGAGTGTCATGGGTTTTTCCTGTTGATGCTGCAGCCGGGTGTTGTTGGATATCCCCTCCTTTATTTTATCTCGAAGTAGGAAAATTCACAAGACTCACGTCTAAAGACATTAGGTTTCGATTTACGTGATAACAAAAGAACAAATAAAACAATTAGAAAAAAAAATCATTTACGAATTTATTTGGGATAGTCCAAAAGAAAAAGTTAAAAGAAATTTTATGATTGGAGATTTTACGAAAGGAGGTCTTTGAATATGAAATATTGAGTCGCATATCTTATGTTTGAGATTATCTTGGCTGAAAAGACTGCATAGTAATGTCACTGCAAATTGGAAAGTAATACCATTGCATTGGACCAAATCTGTTGTTCAAAATGAATAATGATGATTGTAAATATATTCCAAATTTTGAAGAAATACCATTATTTTTCAGGTTATTATTAGAAGCATGGTTCAAAATAAGGGGAATTAAATCAAAATTTTCTGATACACATGAGATAAAACAAGAAATCATTTTGGGGTAATAAAAATATCAGTTACAACGGAAAAGCATTATTCTTCGAAAATTGGATGAAATCTGGTTTTATTTATGTTAATGACATTATAGGAGAAAATAGAATGATTGATGAAAAATTTATATATGAGAACTTGAAAGATAAAAGAAACTGGATGTCAGAACTACTTTTGCTGAAGAAGTCTTTTCCAAAAGAATGGTTAGAGAAAATTAAAATGCACAATACCAATGTTAAAATTAACATTACAGATTTGCAACTTGTGAATCCTAAAACAAGCAGAACTGAGAATTTCATCAACTTCAGTAATAAAGAGCTGTATAATCTATTGATAGATAAGAAATTTTGCTACAGTTACAGTTTGGATAGCTAGAAAAGGAAATTTGATGATAAAGACAATATAACATCATGAACAAAAGCTTTGTTTTCTTTTGTTTTTAATATTCTTTTAGAACATGATGAAAAAAATATTTAGGTGGAAGTTATACCATAAATTGATCAGAAATCAAATATTACTAAAACGTTGGAAAATACTGAATGAAGATAAATGTTTTGTATGTGATAAACAAGATGATTACGAACATTATTTCATAACTTGCAAATAACAATATATATATATATATATATATATATATAATATAATGGTTAACAATATATATATATATATAATATAATGGTTAACATTAACTAACATGCTAACAGATTTGAATTTTAAAACAAATTTACGAAATCTTAAGTACATTGTCTTTGGATACAAAATCTCAAATGAAGAATACAATGGTATTAATGTTGTAATTTCTATTATTGGATTTACTATTTATAAATACTTCCATTTAAGTAATCAAAGGCGAGATTTTATCAATATAGAATTACACCTTAAAACTGAAATACGTAAAAAAACTTCAGTTGACTGGATATCAAAACTATAAGATTCTCTAAGATATATATGAAAAGCTGTGATGAACAAAATATTATAAAAACACTTGCACCCACTTTTACTAACTGAAAATATAATCATACTTTTATTGGTTTATGTTATCTGTGATTATGAATATGTGAAAATGAAAGTGTTATTTGTTATCTAATTAATACTCAATGAAAATAAAATAAATGAAATTAGATAAAATGAAAGGTGCTGTGATGATACTGGCTCAAAAGATGATATGGTTAATTGACACTTAGACACTTAGAGGTAGATAGAATTACACTAGATACACGACACGACTACAAAACTAACCGATAACTAGCTTCTACTAGATTATTAATACCAAAATTATGATATATTATAAGAAGACTTTTTAGCATCATACTACTACATTATCTTTCAGTAGAAACGCAATCATATCAAAACTGATGAGCCTTATTCTGAGCACCTAAAAAAATGTTTCGATTTATAGCTTGGATTCTTTTTACTTATACTGGAGACTTCTCGCTCAGCTGATCATGTTGGCAATGTACGAATGAAGAAATGATTCCTTATCTTGCATTGTATTGCATTGAAACAAATGAATTGCTTGTACAATGTACACCTAATAAATGTAGTCAAATCGGATGGTATATACTTGTAATATTTTTTTTTTACAAATATGAAGCCCCCGTTTCAGTCTACAAGAATCTTACGGACAAAGAGTAGGCTATGACAGCAGCGATAGAAAAGCAGAACTGAAATCGGTCGCATGTGTAGGAGATTGGGAAAACATACTTCTCCTCATTTGGATTACTTATAGTCGTGACTAGCGGCCCTCGGAACTACAAAACAAACTGTATAACATGTAAGATAATGCAACTGCAGATGCATTTTTTTTCAATAAGCAAACAAAACAAGTCTTTTATTGTGTTGTTAGAATCATAGAATCAAACAGTTCAACATAAGCAAAACGTTAGTCTACTGCTGGACAGAAGAAATACGTGTTCTGTCATTAAAATCAAGTGCACCATATGCGCATTGCAACAAATGTATTATCATCGATGTTCAGGGCGAAAAGAGAGAAATGTATGAAGAGCGCCATTCTAAACTTGAACTTTAGCAAACAGGGGATGCTTACACCTCCCGGACGCCTGGTCCCACCTCTAGCTTGCTTAGGGTCCGTCGATGCTCAATGTTGTGATCTATTGTGAGTGTTGTTGAGATTATCGTCAGGATCTTCTTTAACTCTTTAATGTATGCGAATGAGACAGCTAAGGACAGAGCTATGCCATGAGGGAGATATTTTTCAGTTTCAGAATTTTTTATCAAATTTAAAATCAGAAAATTAACAAATATATTTGATGTTAGTACAGAAGCACAATACAAACAGGCGAACGACATACTAGTAGTTGTTGAAATTATCATATTGAAATATCGATGATGCAAAATTTAGAAACTAGTAGGGACGTATGGTGGGAAGAAACAACAACGCAAGAAATAAATAAATAGAGTTGGGGTGGGCAATTCGTCTTAAGAATATGTTCTTAATAGTGTGTCGATTTGCTATTTTTATAAACTGAAACAAATCGAAATGTGTACATTCCGATAAGATATACAAAAGTTCAAAAGAAAATGAATAATGTATATTTCCACATAGTTTGTATTCCACGCCTGATGGCTTATAATGTGGCAGTTTAGTACAAATAAAACTGTTCCATTTTTTTCATTTTCCCGATTGTAGGATGTGTCGATTATATTGAAATACCATCCTTAAATTTTCTTTTTCTTTATCACATTTCAACATTAAATTGGGTCTAAGCATAACTCGTATTAAATCTTTCAAATTGAGCAAATTGTGTATGTATTTGTTCATTTTATGACGTTTTCATGTATATGTACCCCATATCTTTAAACTTTGATAATCAAATGATTTATTAAAGCCACAACAAGTACATTATTATACCCCTGTTTTAATCTAAATATGCCAGGTTTCATACATGTATTGTATTTAATATATGTAAAATTAAATCGTATAAAATAGCTAGTGCGGTGTGTTTAAAGTGGTGATGACAAATATGGATAATGACCATATCCCTGCCTGCAGTACAAAATCGATAATTCAGAAAATCAGAAACCGAAGGCATACAAAATCAGGATAAAACAGGAACCAAAGCAAACAGAAACAAAAACCTCCACCATATGAAATTAGATGGACTAAATGATTCATAAATTCTCTTAAATGTTTTAAGTCTTCAGATTGATTAACATTCACTGACAAGGTCACACAATGAATCAGTGAAAATCCGAAAAATAAGATTTCAAAGTATTATAGTCAAATGGCTAACAAGGTTTTTACGAGAAAAGTAAACCATTCAAACATTCGTAATTGTGTCCTTTTCACAAATGGAAAAATATTTATTAGTAGAACAGCGACGGTCGACCCATTTCCTGCTTCGCATTGCCATGCAGTTTTGTATTTGTCCACCATTTGGTTGTCCTGCTTTCCAGTTGGTGTATGATGTATAGTCCGGATCAGAGAGAATCTTTCCTGACTTATACCATTTCCATTCAGCCTCGTTACCATATGATGAATGATCTGTACCTCCAATCCACAATCTTGTATATCCAGATGCTGAGGTGAAAAAATTCCTTTTAATTCAGTATATATATAACGTCTTCAAAATCATTAGCATCATTTTAGAGCAGATAAGTTTACAGCATAAACCAGACATGCACGTTTTGGGTATTTAACCCTCGTCAGTGATCCTCAATCTAAACAATGTAAACAATTTGGCCAAAATCTGTGAAATTATGTCCTAAATATCACGAAAGACGAAGCAAGATGGCTGGGATATGATGCTATAGAACCCAGATTTTAGAAAATTGAGAAAATTTTGTAAACAGAAACTTTCAATTGGGCTCGAAGAAATGACTAATCGAAATTTATCGAACTTGGCCACATGTGCCCTCGGGGACTGCTGGTCCACCAGCAGTGACAATCAACAAGTAGTACAAATGTTTAACGTCTTCAAATTCATTAGTATCATTTTAAAGCAGATAAATTTACAGCATGGACCAGACATGCACGTTTCTGGTATTTAACCCTTGTAAGTGATCCTCAATCTAGACAATGTAATATAGCCAAAATCTGTATTAAATCAATTGAATGCCGGAGGGGTTTTCAGACAGCCAAATTTATTTTTGAAGCACCCTCTAGTTTTATTCCTGTATTCAAACATGTCAAATGTGAGCATGTACTTTGCAAAGAATGATCCATATTTCCTATAGGGTCGAATAAGAATTATTGATAAAATCTATGACCAAAATAGCATAGGAGGGATGGTGTTTGGATGTTTATCTCTTTTTATTTCGATGCTACTTTTTAAAATGAAACGACAATTTCTCGAAATATAATAAATGATCTCAAGTTGATAAAGGGCCAAAACAAAGAGCTTCTTTCATGCGACTGAGGTGAAAAGAAATATATATAGTTATTGCGGTATAAACATTCAATCACGGGGAACGAGTTTTCATGATATTATTATAATTGCAGATTTCAAATATATGAACAAACATACATATTACTCATTATTTATAAGAAAGAACAAATAAAATGTCATTGAGTTAAAAAAATTGCTGACGATAATCTCAACAGCACTCACAATAGAGCACCAAATTGAGCATCGGCAGACCCCTAGCAATGCTAAACGTCATCAAATTCAAAAGCAGAGTAGAGGTGGGACTGGGTTCTCGGGAGGAGTAAGCATCCACTGTAACATATATGATAGAATAAGAAATGAAAAAAAACAACTTCAAGTGTTAGTAACCTTTTTAAAGAATTTCTAAATAGCACCGAAATATTTCAAGATTGAATTTTGGTGATTTTTTATAACTTGACTATAAGTAATCAAATAGCTTTTCAATTTTTTATATATATTGTCTTTCCGTTTAGTTTCAATATCAAGTCTTTATATTTGGTGATTTTTTATAACTTGACTATAAGTAATCAAATAGCTTTTCAATTTTTTATATATATTGTCTTTCCGTTTAGTTTCAATATCAAGTCTTTATATTTTTTTCAAATTGCATTTTTAAAAGCTATAAGCTACGAAAGAGAAAATTGATTGTAGAAGTATATATTGTTATTACCCTCATCATAAAATCCAACACTCATATGTTTCCATTTAGTTTCTAAGTTAAAAATGAGACTACGTTTTTGCCATATTGAAACTGTATTTCTGCAACTTATTTTCCATTTGCTCAGTGAATAATTGTTATTCAAAATATTATTTATTCATTTATTATTGAATTCAGAGATATTCTTATCCTCCATAAATTTCATTTTTGCTATATATGTATATTTTTGTCAAATGTTACCGAGTGTATTTAAGGGAAAATTCTCTACATAATGTAGAATGGCGATCTGGTATGACAAATTTCTGTTGTAAAATGATGTTATAGAAAAAAAATTATAATTTTTATGGAGAACAGAGATATGACTATTTGATAATGAGGAAAAAAAAGATCTATGGATATTGATGTGATTTACATTTAGAATAGAGAAGTCAAAGCTTCTGTTTAGGTACCAATAGACTATATGGGTGAAACCTTGTTGGGGACATACATGTAAATCCTTTTCCTTCAAATCTAAATTATATATTACATAATTGTAAACTAGGACCGTACGGTGTGTCGTAAGTTTAACCAATGTCATAGGTCAACAGTCAAGGTCACAATAAACTATATTGGTGCAATCTTATCCAGGGCATAATTCTTCACCTCTGCATGAATTTCAATAATGTTACACAGAATGCTTACTTCGGACCAAGGAGAGAAATAATCCTGAGCCTTATATTGATAAAAAGGAAGTGTAATATGCACTATATTACATGGGCTATTTTGAAAGCGGGATACCAATACTTTGTTTCATACATTATTGTCTGAAGAGGCGAAACACGCGTAACAATAAAATATGTGAAAATAATACATCGTTTCTGTGGTGCTTTAACATTTTTTTCTATTTTATTCTTCTTTTCGTTGGATTTTTTAATCACATTTTGGATATATATATACATATATATATACCATCCTTTTCTAATTTCATGAAACAGAACGCTGCGCATGCGGGTAAGTGGAGGATAAGGGGAAGTTATTTCTGATAAGTACGTCATTCGTTATGTGATCGCGGATTGCAGTCTTGTTGGCTCCGAGAACATGGTGGTCTTTAAAGATGGTTTTACACAATTTGTAATACTACAACCGACATTTCATATTCCAATAAAATGGCAAAAATATACATTCAATTCTTATATAAACCCTTACACAAGAAGGATGAATTATACGTAGTTACTAGTACTGTATTGCTTTTTTTGCTCTTGAAATAGATCAGGTAATTGTATTAGTGCGTTTGTATTATTAATTTTTATCTATTATGAATTACCTAGCTCATAAATGAATTCATTTTCTTCAGCTGACTCTATTTCTGCAAGGTATCCGCCTTGTTCTTCACAATCTGCCTAAATGGTAAAATATAATGCAATAAAAGATACTGCTGTAAACTGATCAAGTCCAATATGTTCATTGCCATTTAGATATATACTGAGCCAAAAGAGGAACTTCCCATATTTTGACAGGCTGCATAATATACATATGAAACGTCAAATTTTTCGAATTAGTGATTTTTATTGAATAAGGAATAAGACATTTTTCATAACTTGGCCATAGAATTATCGATGCGTATCGAAGTAATTTAAAATTCTACGCTTCTTCTCAAGTGGATGGGTTGTGCGCACGTAATTCTGATAATAACACCATTTGCTAATAGCAGATGGCCGTCCAAAGTCGGCGCCGGGTGCACATTTGTCTCATTTCTTTTATGTGTTGTCATATCAATGTGAACGTCTTCATATTGAATAGCATCATTTAAGAACAGATAAATTGGCAACATGGATGTTTGATGTTTCTGTACGTCTGTAACGATTGTTTCGTATGATATTCTAGTGAATAGTGTTGTTTCTTTTTGCGTTTTGCAGTTTTGTATGATGTCATTTATGTGTCACTTTCTTATGGGTTTGATTCGTTGGGTGAGTGCAGGTTGGTCATGCTGTAGATCATTTCTTTTACTTTGTTCTGTTGGCTGTTCCTGATGGGAAAGTTTCTATAAAAAAATCTAGAGAGACATCCTGACAATAAAATCAATAAAACATTCTGAAGTATATAGCGTAAAAATCAGTAGAATGATGCAAAATCAGAAAATAAAATAGCTTGAAATACACCGGAATTACTCAGAAGATCATCCGAGATACCGACAATCCACCCACATCGCAAGGATACAGGAGGCGGTGTATTGACGATTCAAAAAGTTTTATTTGATTGAAACAAGAAATATTGGAACTATAGTAGGTCGAATTTGCATAATCTCCTTGATTCCAACCATTAATGATGACGTCACATGTACGTCAGTATATCAGGAACTTTTCAGATTATCAGATTATCGTCAGGATCTTCTTTAACTCATTGACATAAACGAAAATTGGAAGAACATACAGAATATCTCTGATTTCAAAATTACGGTCCGCGCAGCTCACTTCAGAAATCGGAACATTGAAGTTTTCTTGACTTTGTCATCAATTTTTGCAATTAAATTTTTATAGGGAGATAGATCTCGAACTCTCATAACTAACGGTGTATGATATATGTCTGTAAGACCAATACTACGCTCACAGTGAAAGAAAGAAAATAGTTTTAGATAGGGAGTTTTCTATGTTAATTTTTGCGCGACGTCGGCGATCTTTAACACTGAGTCTATTGAGAACGTCGACGACGTCGCGCTAAAATTAACAAACCTTCGGCCTCGGTCTTTAAACATCACCCTGTTCTCTCCTTGGGCATCTAACCTTCATACAGACCTTAACTCGGTTCGTGAAATTCTGTGCAGTGGTTGCAGAGGATAAGGCGAAATTGTGTCTGCCAATCATAGCCCTCGGCAGCCATATTTGTTGACCGATCAGCGCGAAAAACACAAAGTTGGTAGAAGTCCTTGAGTACTTGCTATCTGTAATGAAGCAGCGGTGAAGCGGTTGCAGAGGAGAAGTTGAATATGTGTCAGCCAATCAGAGCCCTCGGCATCCACATATGTTGAGCGATCGGCCAACACCCCCCCCCCACACACACACTTGGAAGAGAACCTTGAGTTTTTGCTTCCTGTAAGGTTTCATGAAATTCTGTGATTCGGTTGCAGAGAAAATGTCGAAAATGTGTCAGCCAATCAAAGCCCTCGGCATCCACATATGTTGAGCGATCGGCCAACACCCCCTCCCCCCACACACATGCACTTGGAAGAGAACCTTGAGTTTTTGCTTCCTGTAAGGTTTCATGAAATTCTGTGAATCGGTTGCAGAGAAAATGTCGAAAATGTGTCAGCCAATCAAAGCCCTCAGCGGCCATATTTCTTGACCGATCGACACGAAAAACACAAAATGAGTAGGAGACCTTGATTACTTGCTTCCTGTAAGATTTCGTGAAATGCTGTGTAGCAGAGGAGAAGTCGAAAATATGTCCGCCAATAAGAGCCGTCGGCACCCATATTTGTTGACCGATTGGCACGAAAAACACAAACTTGGTGGAGAACCTTGAGTGCTTGCTTCCTGTACGGTTTTATAGAATTATGTGAATCGGTTGCAGAGGAGATGTCGAAAATGTGTCAGTCAATCAGAGCCCTCGGATGCCATATTTAATTTGTTGACCGATCGGCACGAAAACTTGCTTCCTGTTTCATGAAATTCTGTGCAGCGGTTGCAGAGAAGAAGTAGAAAATGTGTCAGCCAATCAAAGCCCTCGGCAGCCATGTTTGATGACCGATCGGCACGAAAATCACAAACTAACAATGGTAGAGGACCTTGCTTCCTCTAAGTTTTCGATTAATTCTGTGCAACGGTTGCAGAGGAGATGTCGAAAAAGTTATAAAAGTTTACGCCGCACGACGAAGACAACAGACGAAGGACGGACGTCGGAAGGCGCACTATGGCAATAGCTCACTGCTTCGCTCAAGTTAGCTAAAAAGATAACAAATGACAGAAAATTAAGAGATTTAGTATACGCACCTTTCCTTTCCACCATGTATTCCTAAAATTTGATACTCTGTAGCATGAATACTGGAAATAGTTCCAATCGTTTTCGCAAACTGTAAAATATATTGTTTTTAATATAATTATTATGATAGGCAATCAGATTAAGATAATCTCTTACGAGTTCCGTCTGCCACGGATAGGCAATCAGATTAAGATAATCTCTTACGAGTTCCGTCTGCCACGTTCATCACGTCAAATTAAATAAATGTTGAAGAACGTAGTAAACGGAACCCGAAACATATTATTTTAAGGCATGTGATTTCTGAATGAAAGAATTTCAACGATTTTATGATAACCATATGAAAATAAAGTATTCATGTCACTTAATCATTTTATAAAGGAAAATTAATAGGTCTTGGTATAAAAGGCCGGGAATTTGTTGCGAAAAATAGCACATTTGTAATGAAAATACAAAAAGTGTTTTAATGTACTCATTTGATTTTTATTTTGCTTTTCGTTGTTATCATACAATTAAACAGGTTAGAATTTTTTTTATAAAAGTAGAATTTGACAAAGTTCCAACTAATAGTACGATAATAACGATAATTTACAATTTTCTAGATTTTACACAAAAATAACGAATATCATCCAACTTAAGGTCAAAATTTCAGCGATACAGAATTTCAACGATTTTTCCAAACACAGAGTAACATGTGCTCCTAGGGAAGAATATTCAAAATATTGAAGAAAAAGTATATGTTCGTGTACAAATAAGAGAAAACAGACTCTCACAAATAGTGTAATTTTGTGGTTTTCTTGAAAAAGTGTCAGAGCTGAAAATTTGCATTATTTTGGGTTGAATTTAAACAATTTATAATTTTTCGGTATTCATCAGCCGTACCTTATAAAAAAGCTTAAATCAATAATATTACATACGTAAAACCAAATTCATGGGTAATTACTGACGTAAAAGAAATCCGAACAGTTAAAAAAGTACCTTCACGTCAATTTTTGCTTAAATTACCGCGAAGCATTTTCTTGCGCATACTTAATTCAATTTAGATCAAATTTTCAAACTTGGCCGCTTTAATGTGTCTTATGAATTAATGTCTTTAAAATTGTAAGAAATGATACATTGGCCATAATAAATTGAAATATCTATAAATGTCAAGCTCAATGAGTACTAAAGCGGGAGATGCGCAAGGATAGTACAAAATCGTGACCAATGACGCACCTTAATCAGAATACATTGCAGAGAAACGGTTTAATATTCCTATTGTTTATTATACCTTCAGGGCCCCGACCGGGCCGAACAGGGTCCCGACCGCCTGTCCTCTCTAAATGTCAGTCGGACTCCTCGGGTGATAACATGCATGAGCTCGCGGCTGCAGAGCACGGATTGTATTACGTACGCCCTCTTTTTATATCCTTTTACTTATTCATCCGTGTTGCTTGGGCCCCTGCGTTTTGCGGTCTTGTTTGTGTGTGGTCATCTGACAGTGAGGAGGTTGTTTTACACCACAATTGTACGTTCTTCGAGACCTCTTGGTAATCGGAAAAGTGGGAGGGTTGTGCGCACGTAATCCAGGATAACCATACCTTCTGCTATTTCCGTAACAGATGGCCGTCCTAAGTCGGCACCGGTTGCCCATTGGTCTCGTCGGTTTATGTGTAGTTCTTTGTGTTTGATATTTCTGTGCTGTGCGTTGACGGTCCTTGTCCCTTATGCGTCTCTTTCCGTGCTTGTCTGCTTTGTGTTTTTGCATTGGGTGTTTTGGGGTTTTGATGTGGGCGCTACAACCTGGTGTTGTTGGAGATCCCCTCCTTTGTTTTATGTAAAATAATTGTCACTCTGACGCATTTCAGATCCCTCGTCAATTTCTATAATCAACTTGCACAGAAAGCCATCAGTGGTATAGGCTTGCAAAATAACTTTGCTGTCATCCCTATGTTTTTGCCATATTCACGACGTGAATCACATAAAGCCGTAAACGTTCCGGAAGTACAGCATTACGTTATAGTGATATCAATCGTATTTTACACATGTCACTGTAAAAAAAAACCATTTCATGTTACTTCTTTCTTAGCAAACGAGTACAACATATTAGACATAACATGAAAAGTGTCTTATCTTGCTGTAGAAAATTCGCAAAACCCACGACCAAAGACAGACGATCAGAATTGATTTATAATTAATTAGAATAAAAGTGGCATTTCCTACATTCTTATTGCTTTGATTGCTAATTTACATGTTATTGATTAACTAATATTCAAAAATAGGGAGCAAATTCAGTAGTCAGAGCGCTTTGGAGTGACCAGTATCAACATAATTCTAAAAGAAGGCTAGTTCTGCATAAACATAAGCCCTTAAAGAAAGAATTACATATTTACATGTACATGTCTATACAAAACTGTATTCATGTATCATGAAACTTCCATTAAGTGCTCCGTTGCCAGTACATCATATCAACAAAGAAATGCTTCATAATCGATTCTTCGGGACCTAAAAATCAAAATATTGAATATATGGAGAATGTGGCTACATTTGAAATCTTTACTTAAAATATCCTGAAAAAATCCATGCTCGAATTCTCATTCAGAAATTGTTAAAGACAAACGAAGACTTACGTAAAAACGTCTACCCCCTACAAAACCAAAAGATAACTTTAAGTATATTCTATTAAGCAAACTGTAAACGTGGCAATTTTCGCGTTGGGCATATTTTCGCCAAATTCACGATTCATTAGACTTCACGAAAATTTTCCTGCGCGAATATGACCCTGCCGTATTCAACCAAATAGAGAGAGGTTTATATATTGCTAATAATCCTACAAGTGTAACGTCTTGATATTAAAATCGCGAAATTTTCCCTTGGCGTAAATTAACCCTTCCGATTGCGGGAAAAAATGCAAAATTTCGTGACGTCACAATGCTGTTACCATGCTTCGAACCTCGGTCGAACATCGAAATTACATTGTGACGTCATGGAATTTCTCAAATTTTTCCCGCGCTCGGAAGGGTCAATTACCACATTCACAGTAACAATGCAGTTTAAACGCTCCATGGCCACTGATAAGGATTTATTAACCGAAACATGGATGTCTGGTGAAACTCATTAAGAATTTTATTTTGAAAAGGCCAATCTTTGTCAGCAGTGTCGGCACTTCGTTTTTCTTTATAATGTATAACAATACATTCTATTGTGGAAAAAGAAGCATTGATTGAAAGCACAAATTTCTTTGTATGACCGAATTATAAAGAGCCAAAATCTGTATTATTCGACAATTTTTCCAATTTTATTACTTCTAGATCTATTTCTCTTGAATAACTCCTTCTTGTGACACGACCTTGACATATGACGAAAACCGTAAAAAATAATCACTGAAGCACAGACACTTATTAAGGATACGAGAAGATTCTATTAAACTCTCTCTCCCTCTCTCTCGCAAGGTTATTTAGATTAATTTAAGTTTAGTAAAAAAAAAAAAACATATACTTATATACTTATACGTTCCCCGTGGCCTGATGTTTGTCAAGTGTATTAATTACTTCTTTCCAGCTCTGTCACCTGAAAGAAGCTTTGTTTTGGCCTTTTATCAATGAGACTTAAAATATTTTTTTTTTTTGCTATTGTAAAAATCTAACTTCAAAAAATTAAAGAGGGTGCTACTGAAACTATTTATGGTGGCGCCGCCGAAAGCATCACTGATGAGAATTTAAATATTCGAAACACGTGTCTGGTGCATGTAAATTGATTTGGAATTTTCGTCAAGAAGGTAGAGAGTTGGAACCCTTCGACATTATTATAAATATACTAGTATATTGCCATGCATGAAGTTATTTTGTAATGTTATCTATTAACATAGGGAAAGGGCTTTAATTACGTTATCATAACTTGTGCCCAATTCCCATTCCATGTTTAATGGGAAGAAAATAAATTTTAATCTATACAATTATTGTATGGTTTCTACACTGAAACATCAACTCTTGAATTTCCACAATAGCTCTTTGATTCCAAAGGCACTGAAGTGTATGGCTGTTCTGAGAGAAGTCATCTGAATAAATCATAACATTCTAAGAATTCATAGACTTTTGTTAGCTTTACACTATTCCCTTGAATCCCATTCTATAAAATGTATGGGAAAGACAATGTCTTTAAAGTCATTCTATCGTCATAGGGTAATTTTATTACCGATATATATAGGGCAATAAGGTCTTGTTTGGGATATAAACACGTATGAAGATTCATTTAAAACAACAGGGCAGTATGAAATATAGGCTTACGTTACAAACAGTGGGCTTACGTTATATAGGCTTATGTTATATAGGCTTACGTTATATAGGCTTACGTTATATAGGCTTTCGTTACAAACAGAGGGCTTACGTTATATAGGCTTACGTTACAAACAATGGGCTTACGTTATATAGGCTTACGTTACAAACAGTAGGCATACGTTATATAGGCTTACGTTACAAACAGTGGGCTTACGTTATATAGGCTTACGTTACAAACAGTGGGCTTACGTTATATAGGCTTACGTTACAAACAGTGGGCTTACGTTATATAGGCTTACGTTACAAACAGTGGGCTTACGTTATATAGGCTTACGTTACAAACAGTGGGCTTACGTTATATAGGCTTACGTAACAAACAATGGGCTTACGTTATATAGGCTTACGTTACAAACAGTAGGCATACGTTATATAGGCTTACGTTACAAACAGTGGGCTTACGTTATATAGGCTTACGTTACAAACAGTGGGCTTACGTTATATAGGCTTACGTTACAAACAGTGGGCTTACGTTATATAGGCTTACGTTACAAACAGTGAATGGAAGTCAAATCCAAAACCCAAAATCAGAATAGAAATACATACAAAGATCATATCCATATGTTATTTTATGATCAATACGTACATAAATCATTATGCACAGAGGAGAAGATCTTGACGACAATCTCAATAGCACCAACAATAGAGCACCAAATTGAGCATCGACGAACCCTAGCAAGCTAGAGCTGGGACCAGGTACTCGGGAGGAGCAAGCATTCCTCGCCTGGCCAGCCGCACCCAACGCCGACGCCCACGCACGAAAATGAAAACAATATCTACAAAACATGCACTGTCAGATATTCTTTCTTTATAGAAAGTGCTATGGCGACCATGTCAGGTGAAAGCATTTAAAACACTTACTGTAAAAGTCCTTGCGGGGAACTTTTTAACGAGCTCCACACGGCAAAGAAAAGAACATGTTGTAACAGTTTTTTCAGAGAGATCTCGCGTATTCACGAGAGGCTCGTTATTTGACAGTCAGGGGCAACACTGATTTCAGTACTTTTTTTCCAGAAATGATTGACATCGGTAATTTTGATTTTGACTTTACTTGCTGCTTTACCTCAGTATCACTAAATTCCATACTTTTTGCGCGCATTCTTATTTCTAGAAACTCTTTCCTGCGCATTTTTATTTTATGAGTTCATATGGCATGTTTGGTGCAGAATAGAAAGTACTAAAAATCCGTGAAATTAAATTTCCCTAGATAGTGTAGTAAAGGCAATTAAATCGACAAACTTTAGAATATAAAGGAATTCAATCGTTTTTATATGACTGATTTCTATCATTTTGCAAAATGAATATCTTTGATCGTGTTCATTTACAAAGGGCATCGTAAAATAAATGAGTATCAGTCATTTTCAAAGAGGACTGAAATCAGTGATGCCAATGCCTTTTTATTGATAGAAAATATATTAATAAAATGAAATTGCTCCAATATGTACAATTAATTATCTATAGATTAATGATTTAAAATTAATTTCTTTCTCATAATACTTTCATGATAAAGACAGAATTAAGGGCCACGGATGACTAACATCTTTTCCTCCAAAAAACATTTAAACTGGTTTAAATTGCTTCAACGAATTAAAATGTCATGCATTACGAAAATGTATATCTGATAAGTTTCTTACCTGTAATATGAAGTCAAATAAATGAGAAAAATCGTGATTTTAGTACTTTTAAAAGACAGGAAGGGATCTCCGACAACAATCGGTTGCAGCACCCACAGCAAAACCCACAATTACCAAATGCGAAACACAGAGCAGAAACGCACATAAAGACTCCAAAAGGGACAAGGAACACCAACTCACACCATAGAAACATAAAACATAAAAGACTACACATAAACCAACGAGACCAATGGGCAACCATTGCCGACTTAGGACGGCCATCTGCAACGTAAATAGCAGACGGTGTAGTTATCCTGGATTACGTGCGCACAACCCTCCCACTTTTCTGATTTCCTAGAGGTCTCGAAGAACGCACAATTATGGTGTAAAACAACCTCCTCACCGTTAGATGACCACACACAAACAAGACTGTAAAACACAGGGGTCCAAGCAACACAAATGAATATGTAAATGGATATAAAAAGAGAACGTGCGTAATACAGTCCGTGCTCTGCGGGCTGTAGCGAGCTCATATATGTTATCACCTGAGGAATCCGACTGACATTCAGAGAGGACAGAAGGTCGGGGCCTTGTCTTCTCTAAAGAGGTTTGGACAGGGCCCGTCATGGAGTCTCGTCGTCACAGTCAGTCAGAGTGCAAGTCCTAAGAATACGCTCATGCAAGACTGTAGATTGGTCAAGTACCGAGCATAGTGTCCGTCTGGTGATATAAGGATCATATCCACGGTATAAAAGGCGTTTGATGACTCTGACGAATTTTCGATAAATATGCTGTCTTCCTTTGATCCTTCTTATTTTGTTAATCATGTCACCATAAAATGATTTGAAATATACTTTGTTTTCTATGTATACCTCATGGCAGTCATATAACTGTATTTATTTACAGTACAGTTCGAAAGTAACATGAAGTTTGAACTTACGCTAAATTCGATACAGTATTGATTTATTCATAATCAATTTCTAATAAAGAAATACTCAGTTATGTCAATAATTATTTTGTGAAACAGTGTAAAAGTAAAAGTAAGGAATATAATTTATTTGAACATCCCTCCTTTTCAAACGGGTATTACAGTGCTGTCGAAATACTCCAGAGTTTTGTCAGACATCGGTCTGACAGAATTCAAGATTTTGTCAGACCGAACAAAATTTTGTCAGACCGAACTTTTTTTTTCATATTTAGCATATAATTTTGGTCATATAATGATTTTAGGTCTAAATATATGCATATATTGTTCAAAGACAAAGGACAAAATAATTCCAGTAAAATTCAATGTTATTATTGTTCAAGTGTAACTTGTCGCGTTGTGGTGCCAGCAAAAGCAAAGCATGACGGAGGGATGGACGGACGGACAGATGATGGAGGAAATGATTCTAACTTAAGTGACACACAATGCATCCCGTTAGAAATTTGTTTCGGTTTTTCAAATTTTCGTAGTTTTCTTTCGACCGACATTGTTCTACGAAGGTCACGCAGTGGGTGCATTTCATTTGCCCATCTTCAAATGCCAGCCACGGCCGGCCGGATTTCCAACCATGTTGGAATGACCGCTCTGTGCGGTTCGCTTCATATTTTGCTTTGTTTTGAGTTTGTTCCACCCCCGAATCTGCTTTACGTTTGTTTTTGTTTTTGTTTTGCCAACTAATTGGCCAGGCCGCGGCCATTTTGGGCGGGTTACGAGTTATTTCATTTACCGATCTCGATACATTTTTTTCTCGGTCGGAACATTTTTGTCGGACATTTGGTCAGGCACTCGGGCGTTTTTTGTCGGACATTTTGAAAAAATGTCCGATTGTCCGACAAGTCCGACGAATTTCGACAGGTCTGGTATTACAGTACTGAACATTCTCCCCATTCTGTGATACAGCATGTCACTTCAATATTATCTTGGTATCGGAAATACTAATTTTCATGGGAAGGGAAAAATGATTTATCAAGGGGGAGGGGAATGTTGTAAAGAACTGTCAATTTTCACTTAAATACACGTGTAGACTGCAACCAAGTCTTGTATGAGATCCACTCCCTCTTTTCTCTTAGCATAAAAATCACGTACCTGATAAACATAGGAATCTGATTGGTGACCACGTTCCGTTGTCCTGACAACCTACGTAGGATTTCCCCTGCATATAATACCCCTCGTTACATAAATATGTCACTTTGGAGTAAAGTCCTATCCCATTATCCGCGTTGTACGTAGCATGGCTTTGCTGGATTGCTTCTTCGCAATCTTGAAGATAATATGTACATAGTTGTATGTGTGAAAAAAACTCTTAGACTATTATATACGGAGAGTACCGTAAATATTTAATATCATGTCTACGGTATCTAAAAATGGAATAACGACTGAATGTCCATGCTTTTTTTTCGATAACAATCCATTTTCCAATCATGATATTGAACTTGAAATATATATTGTATTACCATTGTGTACTATATGCCCTTTCATTAAGGGATGTCTCATCAGTAATGGTCGAGACCGATAAAAAGAAATCCAATTATTATAATTATGAAGAGCGAGAGTTAAAAGAAGTAGGTGCGGTAACCTGCCATATCGGCCCTATTTTCAAAGTTGTTCATATATCCATAATATTCTAGTTTTAAAAATCCCAAATACATGGTGAATTCATATCAGGAAAGCATATATTGATTTTATAGTCCTATGCTGAATAATACGTCGTTAAAAACTCTAAAACGTTGAAATAATTGAAAATATCAATAAATGAGCGAAATTTCGATAGAAATTTATGAAATAAAGTATCGATCCAGGCCTAGCCCATGATAATGTTTGTACCAATCGATGGATTTCTGATCGGCCTTTAAATTTGCATAAAAATATCGTGGGCAAGGCCTGAATCATAGATGTATTTTGAAGATTTGTATGCAAAATATGATTATTTTCCTTTGTTTTGCGCCATTCAGGGCAAATGACGTCAAAACATGACGTCATACATCACGCGCGTGACGTTACGAGCGCTCAAATATATGACGTGGTATTTTCTCAAACATTCAACATTGAAAAAGTGATAATTAATAGTTCGTTTATCAAAAGCAATTTTCGTCGAAATAATAGGGCCGATATAAGGGGTTAGCTCACTTAGTCCTTTGACCTGAAAGGTCAGCAAAAGAACATTCGAAGGACAGAGTTTTTTTCAATCGGAGAGATATCCCTTAGTCTAAGAACATTTTCATTAAATTTCGTGACGGAGAATGAGCAAATATATTGAAAGTCGAAACACTTTGAGATTAGGCGATAAAGTCACGCCGCTACAAGAAGAGATACAAACCAAGTGGTTGAAATTGTCAATATTGAAATATATGTTCGATAAGTATATTCGGTTATGCTAAAATCCGTGCTATCCCAGGACGCACTCTACAGATTTGTATCAGCGTATGCTTAGGAGTTGCGCCCTGACTGACTCTGACGACAGTGCCCCATCCAAAAGTCTTTAGAGAAGACAGGGACCCGACCACCCGTCCTCTCTGAATCTCAGTCGGACTCCTCGGGTGTTTACATCCATGAGCTCGCTACAGCACATTCTTAAGAGTTGCACCCTGACTGACTGTGACGACAGGGCCCCAACCAAACGTCTTTAGAGAAGACAGGGCCCCCACCACCTGTCTTCTCTGAATCTCAGTTGGACTCATCGGGTGTTAGCATGCATGAGCTCGCTACAGCCGGCATTCTGTTTTTTATATACGCCCGTCATTTGACGGGTCGTATTATGGTATGGCGAAGTCCGTCCGTCTGTCCGTCTGTCTGTCTGTCCGTCCGCCTATGGAACGCAATAACTTGATTATGCGTCAACGGATTTTCACGAAATTCATACATTATGATTGGACTGTGGAGAGGAAGCCGCCTTTCGATTTTTAGGTTCATCCGATTTGTCGTTACAGAGTTATGGGACTTAGATTTTTAAAATACAGTGAAAATATACTAAAATAATTAAAAATTATTTAAAAATCTATTTCTGGTATACTTCAAGTTAGAAGAATGTTCTTTGACATATGTAACGGGTTTTTAATTTTTTTGTCGCATAACGGAGATATTGTGTGTAATGGGAAGGGTGGGGGGGGATGGGATATATGCACATACATGTTAAGCTAAGGGCAAAATATAGGTGCATGGAACGCAATAACTTGAATATTTGTCAACAGATTTTCATGATATTCATACATTATGTTTGGACTGTGGAGAGGAAGCCGCCTTTCGATTTTCAGGTTTATCCAATTTGTCCTTATGGAGTTATGGGACTTAGATATTTTATAGGACTTAGATATTTTGGTGTTGTGAAAAAAATCCCAACGGGCTTATCTTGCTGCATGAGCGTAGGCTTTATTTAATTTATTTACATATCCATCTATGCATTTTGGAGCCCTGTGCCATGCTGCCTTCTCGATGTCCACCTTTCACTGAGGAGGCTATTTTACACCACAATGATTCTTCGAGACCTCTGGGTAATCAGAAAAGTGCGAGGGCTATCCGCACCTTCTGCTACTAGCGTGGCAGATGACCGTCCTAAGTCGGCATCGATCGCCCTTTGGTCTCATTGGTTTATGTAAAGTCATTTGTGTTTGATGTTTCTATGCAAGCTGGCGTCCTTTGTGCCGTTTGCTTCTCTTTCTCTGATCTTTGTTTTCTTTAGCATCGGGTGTTTAGAGGTGTGTTATGGGTGCTACAACTGTGTGTTGTTGGATATCCCCCGTTTCTTTTGAATATTCATAATATATTACCTGAAATGACGCATTTCGTACCTCCAACTGCATTTTCGAACCATTGCTCATTTTCTTTACAAGGATTTCGTCCAAATAACACCTTCTGCAACTATAGGAAGTAACATTAAATAGAATTTTAATTCAAATTGAATCAGTTTTTTATCTATTTTTTATCTTTGTTCTTACTTTAGAATACTTGTTCTGCAAACATGCAAAGTATACCCTGTAATATAACTCGACAACGACTTTTAATCATATAATGACTCCATTTGGCTGTAAGTTCGAGTACTTGGTAGAAGTGTAAGTTTATCTCCAACAGACCAAAAACGAATTAAGTACTTTTTGGAACGACGACTTTCGACGCCCGACGAACATTCAAATACTAAGCTACAGTCAAAGGGGTTGGGGCAAAATCAACCGTTTTTTGCCCCATATTTTGCTATTTTCAGAAATTGTTTTCCTATTGTATTTTATCTTTCAAATAAGGGTACAGATATAACTGTTTATTGAAATAGATATTATTGATTAATATGAGTGTTTATTTGCCCACTCAGTACTGAAATAGTGGTGAAATGATAACGACCAGATTTCAACATTGTATTCTATAGTACATATAGAGTAAGTGGTTGTCACAAAGTTATACTTTTCATGTATATTCATAATATAAAAAAGTAGAGTATCATTTGAGTTATAATTGTAGGTAAATTTGTCTCTTGCCGAAAATCTGAATTTCTAACATGAATAATAATACTTAATCGTTCAAACTCTATACCTCCATAAGGAAAATTCCAAACCAGTTTTTTTCCTGCACCAGACACGTGTTTTGATGATTACATTCTCATCAGTGATGCTTCCAGCATAGAACATAGAACTCAATTTTAAATAATTTTACCCTTAAAGGTGGGTTGTTCGAGAAATCATATGAAAATTGTCTTTTTTTTTGTTAAGTAGAATAATAATTTTCAATATTGAAATATATTCTATATTACTAATTCTATTGTACTAGACACGTGTTTAGGATATTGAATCCTCGTCAGTAGGATGATTAAGAAAACAGAAAGTTTAGAAAAAATAATTGGGGGCCAAAAATGGTCACTTTTGCCCCTACCCCTTTGATAGCCATTCTCTGTAAGGACCAAAATCGTTCGGCACGGCATGTCATGGATTTTGATGATTTTCGGAATAATGGGTATATATTAAGTACTGATCATGAAAATAACACTTTTCGGCCAATGTGACCTCTGGTTGCCATGGTAACGAGGTCATTCTATCTATAGCACTTTTGGGACCATGAAATAAGCCAGCTCCGGAGACTTCGTTGCCATGGATATCACTGTAACAGCTTGTTCATCTTTATATAATCTACTCTTCCTTACTTCCATTCTTACTTAGTACGCTTAGATATGTGATATTAATTACAGGAAGCTTATTGTATTAAGCCAAGATAAGTCAAAATGAAGCGAAAAATAGAGGTGAAAATAAGGGCCAATTTTGTGTGTTTTTGACCATTTTCAATCTTAAATATCACAAAAGGCACCAATAGGAGACTAGTGATTTTCATCAATGGAAATGTATGACGAATATGGATAATGACCATATCCCTGTATACAGCACAAAATCGATAATTCAAAAATCAGAAACTGAAGGAATACAAAATCAGGACAAAACAGGAACCAAAGCAAACAAACAAAAACCGCCACCATATGAAAAGAAGCGAACTCCCGATATGGGAGTGAGACCAGGTGCCCAGGAAGAGTAAGCATCTCCTGCTTGCATGCAACACCCGTCGCTTTTCGGTAGAACTGTCACATCCGGTTACTTCCATTTTGGAAGGTATAGAGTACAATCTTTGGTTGGATGGTTCAAATGGTCTATGACAGAATATCATCCACCATTCTTGAGAGTGGAACATCATAGTGTATGACGAGTTCCCCATATCGACCGTAGAACTTCCTCAGTGACGATGTTAGTCGGTCACAAACATATCCCTGACTGAGAAGCTTATCTGAAAGACGCCTAGCTCTCAGAACAAAATCCGTATATTTGGTACTTGCTCTGGCATAGCGTATCAACTGAGATATGAACACGCCATAAGCAGGCGATGAAGGGATGTTGCTACTCAGAAAAGGAAAGTTTGTAATGCTGAAATTGAAGTCGTCACGTTTGTGAAAGAGTGAGGTGTTCATGTGACCATCAGTGTCGTAGGACAACATTATGTCCAAATATGATGCTGAATTATTTGTCTCTGTGGTTTCTTTGACTTCAAGCTCCGAAGGATAGATACTGCTCAGGTAATCCGCGAATTTTGGATTATTGATGGACAACACATCGTCTATGTATCTGTAAGTGAAGTTAAAGTCAGAAGCTAAGTATCTTTTCCCTTCAGAGACCAAAGATTGAATGAATTCAGCTTCGTACGAGTAAAGGAAAATGTCGGCAAGGAGTGGGGCACAATTGGTCCCCATTGGAATTCCGACAATTTGCTGGAAGACCTTTTCTCCAAACACCACAAAAATGTTGTCGATCAGAAAGTTTAACATCTGAATAATGTCTGTTTCAGTGTACTTATTTTCAGAATCGGACTTTTCTTTTACAAAGAAGGTTTTGTCATAGTTAACAACAATAAATTTGTATTTGCGATTACCGTTCTTACTTGTAAACGCATTACTTATAATTTTTGCGAGTCTTTCTTTCAATTTTGAATGTGGAATTGTAGTGTAAAGTGTCGAAAAATCAAAGGCTTTGATCGAATGGGCTCTACTAAAATGAGTGGATTTCAGATGTTCTAATAGTTCCTTCGAATTCTTTAAAATCCACATATGGTTGATACCACTGCGAGAATACACTGTCGAACAATATTTTTGAAGCCCAGATTTGATTTCAGATAAAACTTTGGTGAGTAAGATCGATACAGATTTGGTAGAACATTTTGAGGAACCAGCGATGAAACGTTGTTTGTACGGATTCTTATGCATTTTAGGTATGCAGTATAAGTATGGTAAATCTAAATCTAAATTGGTAGTGTCGAAGCCAAAGGAAGTAAGAGCTGATTTGTGGTTATCTATTATTTCAGAGGCAGAAAGGTTTGTTGGGGTGTAAGTGGGATTTCCAGGTGTCGAATTTAAACCCAACTCTTTAACTAGACTGTCGAAATAGTACTTTTTGCAAGTAAATGTGTTTATTGACAAATAAAATGAACGAAAAATTGGAGTGGGTATTTAAGAGTTTTACCTAAATTCTGTCGTCAAAGAACGTTGCCATGGCAACATTAGACCTTTTTGCTTATTTCATACTATCTTTGAAATTGATTTTATTCCTCTTTGGAGTTACATAAGATTGTCAAAATGTATGCATGTATAGATATGACTTATATCTTTTACATAAGAACAATTAAAATGTTCAAGGTCATTGGCTTGATGTTCAAGGTCATTTATACTTTGAGACTCAAATTTTGCATAAAAAATTTATATTTTAATTTTTTTGTTACCGATTTTAATGATTTTTTTATTTAAATATTTTCATAGGTTATATATATTATGAAAGCACATGAATGTAAGAAAGACAAATCTTAGAAATTATTGAATTGTAGCAATTCAATAGGAAAATATTTTTCCGTCAAAAAACAAGAAAAATACAGATTTCGTCCCTTTTTTATCAAAATATTTACCAAGAATGTAGATATTCGATGATGTGAAGAAACGTAATCAATAGTTCTAAGAAATAAGTGATACATTTATCATTTTATAGCAAATAACTGTTAAGTTCAATATTTCAAGGTTTCTAAAATATTGACACCTTCATTTTATGAAAAATCAGGATTTTTCGTCTAATCTGGTCACTTAAAGTTTAATGACCATGAAAATTCAGTGGGTGACCTTGAAATATTTTCAAGGTCATTTTTATATCAAAACGCCTCTGATAGATGTATACATGAACTTCTGTTCCAATATCATGCGTAGATCGTTTGATAGAGGTTTTGTTTAAGTTCATCGTATGAAAACCTTTCAGCCGATCGTTGCCATAGCAACTAAATTTGATGCTGCTTTGCAATAAAAGGTCAAATTAGCCCAATTAATTTTTTGTATTCATGTACAGTTCAAAGATGATACTAATTGGATAACTAGAATTTGAACTTTAAAAATTGGTGCTTTTATGAAATTTTCAACCTTGTCAACAGTAAAAACATGCAAAAAAGGGCCTTTAAGTGCCCAAAACAGAGCCATTTGATACCCTGTTTTGGCCCAATTTTTCATCTTGTATACACAAAGCATCCGAGATGAATGTGAAAAACTTTACAAATATGCATAATAATAAGGATTAAAAGAAAATAATCAAAGCAATTTCAGATTAAAATAGTACCTGTTTCCATGGTAACGAAGCCTACAAATATGCCTGGTCCTATAGATTTTTTCCGATTTTTGAAACTTCAGACACGGTTACCATGGCAACGACAACCTTTTGGAAAAAAACTGGGGTTGATTTACATACTAGTGCTTTATATTGAACTTCCATACCAAAAATCTCAAAAATCCATGACATGCCGTGCCAACATGTCTTGAAATTCTTTGGTTCTTACAGAGAATTGCTGTTAAGAGTTAATTTTTGCAACAGGATTTAAGTCTTATTACTTCAGATATCTAGATCGATTATCTGGACAAAAGCCGATGTTGTATGTTTTAAATTTCTATCAAAGGTTTTCGGAGCTTTTAATAAGGGAAATATTTAATCAAGATTTTTTTTCAAATATTTTTCATATCTAACAACTGGACAGAATTTTAACGACTAACAATTTTATGATTGACTCATTCATAACTGAATAGTGAGAAGATTTTAGGAGAAAGGGAAGGATCTCCAACAAGACTCGGTTGCAGCACCCATAGCAAACAATCCAAATAACACGAAGTTAATGATACTGAAGGGTTCCATCACTAAATGAAAGGAGGGGATCTCCAACAGCACTAGATTGCAGCACCCACAGTAAAACTCCAAAACATCCAATACAAAGACACAGAGCAAACATCCACAGAAAGAGACGCAAAAGGGACAAGGAACACCAACTCACACCTAGAAACATGAAACACAAAAGACCACATATAAACCAACGAGGCCAATGGGCAACCGGTGACGACTTATGACGGCCATTCGCCTCGCATTCTGATCACCCAGAGGTCTCGATGAATGTACAAGCGTGGTGGAAAACAACGTCCTCACTGTGGAAGAACATGGAGTTGAATAACCTCATAACTGTAAGATGACCACACACAAACAAGACCGCAAAACATAGAGACCCAAGCAACACAGATGTATGTAAATGGATATAAAAAGAGGGCGTACGTAGTACAGTCCGTGTTCTGCCGGCTGTACCGAGCTCATGTATGCTATCACCCGAGGAGTCCGATCGACATTCAGAGAGGTCAGGTGGTCTGGACCCTGTCTTTTCTTAAGAGGTTTGGAAAGGGCCCGTCATGGAGTCCCGTCGTTACAGTCAGTCGGAGTGCAAGTCTTAAGAATGCGTTGGTACAATGACAAATATGGATAATGTCCATATCCCTGTATATAGCACAGAATCGATAATTCAGAAAATCAGAAACCGAAGGCATACAAAATCAGGATAAAACAGGAACCAAAGGAAATAAACAAAACCTCCACCATATGAAAAGAAGCGAACTCCCGATATGGGATAGAGACTAGGTGCCCAGGAAGAGTAAGTATCTCATGCTTGCATGCAACACCCGTCGGCCGCTTCAATTCGGTAGAACTGTCATATCCGGTTACTTTCATTTCGGAGGACATAGAGTACAATCTTTGGTTGGATGGTTCAAATACTCTATGACAGAATATCATCCACCATTCTGGAGAGTGAGACATCATCGTGTTTTACGAATATACTTCCCTGACATTGTCGCCATAGCACTTTCTATATAGACATAACATCAGACAGTGCATGAATTTTATATATTTTCATTTCCATGCTTTATTAATATCGACGGCGGGTGCGGCTAGCCAACAGGGGATGCTTACTCCTCCCGGGCACCTGGTCCCACCTCTAGCTTACTAGGGGGCCGTCGATGTTTAATTTTGTGCTCTATTGTGAGTGCTGTTGAGATTATCGTCAGGATCTTCTTTAACTCATTTGTGTCACACTAATGCCCTTTGCCGTGTGGAGCTCGTAAAAAAGTTCCCCGCGAGGGGTTTGACAGTAAGTGTTTTGAATATTCTTCCCTGACATTGTCGCCATAGCACTTTCTATATAGACATAACATCAGACAGTGCATGAATTTTATATATTTTCATTTCCATGCTTTATTAATATCGACGGCGGGTGCGGCTAGCCAACAGGGGATGCTTACTCCTCCCGGGCACCTGGTCCCACCTCTAGCTTACTAGGGGTCCGTCGATTTTTTATTTTGTGCTCTATTGTGAGTGCTGTTGAGATTATCGTCAGGATCTTCTTTAACTCATTTGTGTCACACTTATGCCCTTTGCCGTGTGGAGCTCGTAAAAAAGTTCCCCGCGAGGGGTTGACAGTAAGTGTTTTGAATATACTTCCCTGACATTGTCGCCATAGCACTTTCTATATAGACATAACATCAGACAGTGCATGAATTTTATATATTTTCATTTCCATGCTTTATTAATATCGACGGCGGGTGCGGCTAGCCAACAGGGGATGCTTACTCCTCCCGGGCACCTGGACCCACCTCTAGCTTACTAGGGGTCCGTCGATGTTTAATTTTGTGCTCTATTGTGAGTGCTGTTGAGATTATCGTCAGGATCTTCTTTAACTCATTACGAGTTCCCCATAACGACCGTAGAATTTCCTCAGTGACGATGTTAGTCGGTCAAGACTGTAAATTTGTCAAATGCAAGACAGTAAATTTGTCAAGAACCAAGCCTAGTGTCCGTCTGGTGACATTAGGATCATATCCACAATATGAAAGGCGTTTTATGATTCTGACACATTTTCGATGTTTATGTTGACTAACTTTGATCCCTCCTAGTTTGTTAATTATGCCACCCTTAAATGCAGAATGTGAAACGCGGAGAAGACATTTAGCAATGAGATCAAGGAGATCCTGACGACAATCTCGACAGCACTCACAATAGAGCACTTAATTGATAATCGACGGACCCCTAGCAAGCCAGAGGAGGGACAAAGTGCCAAGTAGGAGAAAGCATACCCTTTTTGACCTGCCTCATCCGCCGTCGAAGTTCACGCATGAAAATGAAATCAAAATCTAAAAAAACATGCGCTTTCTCAGGTTATGTCTATATAGAGAATGCTATGGCGATCATGTCAGGGGAAATTATTCATACCACTGTCAAACCCCTAGCGGGAACTTTTTTTACGAACTCCAGAAGGCAAAGGAAGATGCAAAGGGGAACAAGAACACAAATGACTACATATAAAACAACGAAGCCAATGGAGGTCGGTGCTGACATAAGGCAGCAGTCTGCTACTGAAGTAGTGCCAAGTGCACACAAACCTTCCACTTCCCCGGAGGTCTCGAAGATCGTTAAATTATTGTATTCAATGTCTTCTTTACTGTAAGATGTCCAGATTAACATGGCAGCAAAACACAGAGGCTTTTGAGAAGACTACGTACCTTATCTACATTCATGTTGTTTACATCAATGTACAAAAAAGATGGGTCATCTACCATTTCCTCACTTGTGTTTTCTTGTCCTCTTCCTTTGTGATTCAAGTCACATATCTTAAATACTTCGTTGTAATTTACCGATTTGCATCTTTTTCTTCTAAGGCAACTTTCAACACAACCAATAACGTCGATTTCGATTTCAATGGTAATCTGAGCTTTCATCAGTCTTTGTCCAACTTTAATTTGTTTGATAATTTCTTTTTTAAAGTTGATTCCTCCTAAGTTGTTGGTGGTGATAACAATGCTCAGAAACAGTGTGCTGCATGATAATCGCATTGCGTTATAGACGTCCATATTACTATTGCATTAATGAAAGCTCTTGAATATGCCCTGTTCATTAACATAATGATAGATTTATGTCATATGAACTTTATTGTCTACCAAAGGTGAAAAGAATTCCGTTTGGCAATAAAATATTCATCTAAGAATGTACGCAATCTTTAATATTCAGTCTACGTGCGTAACGTTGTCCTCGCACAATGCATGATGTTACGCGAAAATCGATTGGCTATTATACATTTTTTTCAATTCACCTTTTGTTTTCGATTTCTGTGTTGCATTTTTCTGTAGTCTTAATTAAGGCAAGAATAGAACTCCATAAATTTTTCATGAATTTAGTTATAGTGACATTCCCGTTTTCATGAATAAATGGAATGCTGCACAACATTCGTCATGTATCTGTAACTTAACATTTCGCATGTTATGTACAAATTGTTTTTTTTTTTTCTATCAAAATCTACTTGATCGTTCAACGACAAAGAGACATGATGTAAACGTCTTCAAATTGAATAGCATCATTTAAGAACAGATAAATTGGCAACGTGGACCAGACATGCACGTTTCGGGTACTTAACCCTCGTCAGTGATCCTCAATCTAAACAATGTAGTATTCCAAAAAAGTATGAAAGTTACTATGTCGAAAAAGCGTATCGAAAGACGTAGCAGGATTGGTGGGATATGATGCTACAGGACCCACTTTTTAGAAATTTCAAGAAATTTTGATAACAGAAATTTAGAATGCGTTGAAGAAACGATCAACCAAAATTGATCGAACTTGGCTACATGTGCCCTCGGGGACTCCTGGTCCACCAGCAGTGACACTCACCAAGTGGTATAAATGTAAACGTCTTCAAATTGAATAGCATCATTTAAGAACAGATAAATTGGCAACGTGGACCAGACATGCACGTTTCGGGTACTTAACCCTCGTCAGTGATCCTCAATCTAAACAATGTAGTATTCCAAAAAAGTATGAAAGTTACTATGTCGAAAAAGCGTATCGAAAGACGTAGCAAGATTGGTGGGATATGATGCTACAGGACCCACTTTTTAGAAATTTCAAGAAATTTTGATAACAGAAATTTAGAATGCGTTGAAGAAACGATCAACCAAAATTGATCGAACTTGGCTACATGTGCCCTCGGGGACTCCTGGTCCACCAGCAGTGACACTCACCAAGTGGTATAAATGTAAACGTCTTCAAATTGAATAGCATCATTTAAGAACAGATAAATTGGCAACGTGGACCAGACATGCACGTTTCGGGTACTTAACCCTCGTCAGTGATCCTCAATCTAAACAATGTAGTATTCCAAAAAAGTATGAAAGTTACTATGTCGAAAAAGCGTATCGAAAGACGTAGCAGGATTGGTGGGATATGATGCTACAGGACCCACTTTTTAGAAATTTCAAGAAATTTTGATAACAGAAATTTAGAATGCGTTGAAGAAACGATCAACCAAAATTGATCGAACTTGGCTACATGTGCCCTCGGGGACTCCTGGTCCACCAGCAGTGACACTCACCAAGTGGTATAAATGTAAACGTCTTCAAATTGAATAGCATCATTTAAGAACAGATAAATTGGCAACGTGGACCAGACATGCACGTTTCGGGTACTTAACCCTCGTCAGTGATCCTCAATCTAAACAATGTAGTATTCCAAAAAAGTATGAAAGTTACTATGTCGAAAAAGCGTATCGAAAGACGTAGCAGGATTGGTGGGATATGATGCTACAGGACCCACTTTTTAGAAATTTCAAGAAATTTTGATAACAGAAATTTAGAATGCGTTGAAGAAACGATCAACCAAAATTGATCGAACTTGGCTACATGTGCCCTCGGGGACTCCTGGTCCACCAGCAGTGACACTCACCAAGTGGTATAAATGTAAACGTCTTCAAATTGAATAGCATCATTTAAGAACAGATAAATTGGCAACGTGGACCAGACATGCACGTTTCGGGTACTTAACCCTCGTCAGTGATCCTCAATCTAAACAATGTAGTATTCCAAAAAAGTATGAAAGTTACTATGTCGAAAAAGCGTATCGAAAGACGTAGCAGGATTGGTGGGATATGATGCTACAGGACCCACTTTTTAGAAATTTCAAGAAATTTTGATAACAGAAATTTAGAATGCGTTGAAGAAACGATCAACCAAAATTGATCGAACTTGGCTACATGTGCCCTCGGGGACTCCTGGTCCACCAGCAGTGACACTCACCAAGTGGTATAAATGTAAACGTCTTCAAATTGAATAGCATCATTTAAGAACAGATAAATTGGCAACGTGGACCAGACATGCACGTTTCGGGTACTTAACCCTCGTCAGTGATCCTCAATCTAAACAATGTAGTATTCCAAAAAAGTATGAAAGTTACTATGTCGAAAAAGCGTATCGAAAGACGTAGCAGGATTGGTGGGATATGATGCTACAGGACCCACTTTTTAGAAATTTCAAGAAATTTTGATAACAGAAATTTAGAATGCGTTGAAGAAACGATCAACCAAAATTGATCGAACTTGGCTACATGTGCCCTCGGGGACTCCTGGTCCACCAGCAGTGACACTCACCAAGTGGTATAAATGTAAACGTCTTCAAATTGAATAGCATCATTTAAGAACAGATAAATTGGCAACGTGGACCAGACATGCACGTTTCGGGTACTTAACCCTCGTCAGTGATCCTCAATCTAAACAATGTAGTATTCCAAAAAAGTATGAAAGTTACTATGTCGAAAAAGCGTATCGAAAGACGTAGCAGGATTGGTGGGATATGATGCTACAGGACCCACTTTTTAGAAATTTCAAGAAATTTTGATAACAGAAATTTAGAATGCGTTGAAGAAACGATCAACCAAAATTGATCGAACTTGGCTACATGTGCCCTCGGGGACTCCTGGTCCACCAGCAGTGACACTCACCAAGTGGTATAAATGTAAACGTCTTCAAATTGAATAGCATCATTTAAGAACAGATAAATTGGCAACGTGGACCAGACATGCACGTTTCGGGTACTTAACCCTCGTCAGTGATCCTCAATCTAAACAATGTAGTATTCCAAAAAAAGTATGAAAGTTACTATGTCGAAAAAGCGTATCGAAAGACGTAGCAGGATTGGTGGGATATGATGCTACAGGACCCACTTTTTAGAAATTTCAAGAAATTTTGATAACAGAAATTTAGAATGCGTTGAAGAAACGATCAACCAAAATTGATCGAACTTGGCTACATGTGCCCTCGGGGACTCCTGGTCCACCAGCAGTGACACTCACCAAGTGGTATAAATGTAAACGTCTTCAAATTGAATAGCATCATTTAAGAACAGATAAATTGGCAACGTGGACCAGACATGCACGTTTCGGGTACTTAACCCTCGTCAGTGATCCTCAATCTAAACAATGTAGTATTCCAAAAAAGTATGAAAGTTACTATGTCGAAAAAGCGTATCGAAAGACGTAGCAGGATTGGTGGGATATGATGCTACAGGACCCACTTTTTAGAAATTTCAAGAAATTTTGATAACAGAAATTTAGAATGCGTTGAAGAAACGATCAACCAAAATTGATCGAACTTGGCTACATGTGCCCTCGGGGACTCCTGGTCCACCAGCAGTGACACTCACCAAGTGGTATAAATGTAAACGTCTTCAAATTGAATAGCATCATTTAAGAACAGATAAATTGGCAACGTGGACCAGACATGCACGTTTCGGGTACTTAACCCTCGTCAGTGATCCTCAATCTAAACAATGTAGTATTCCAAAAAAGTATGAAAGTTACTATGTCGAAAAAGCGTATCGAAAGACGTAGCAGGATTGGTGGGATATGATGCTACAGGACCCACTTTTTAGAAATTTCAAGAAATTTTGATAACAGAAATTTAGAATGCGTTGAAGAAACGATCAACCAAAATTGATCGAACTTGGCTACATGTGCCCTCGGGGACTCCTGGTCCACCAGCAGTGACACTCACCAAGTGGTATAAATGTAAACGTCTTCAAATTGAATAGCATCATTTAAGAACAGATAAATTGGCAACGTGGACCAGACATGCACGTTTCGGGTACTTAACCCTCGTCAGTGATCCTCAATCTAAACAATGTAGTATTCCAAAAAAGTATGAAAGTTACTATGTCGAAAAAGCGTATCGAAAGACGTAGCAGGATTGGTGGGATATGATGCTACAGGACCCACTTTTTAGAAATTTCAAGAAATTTTGATAACAGAAATTTAGAATGCGTTGAAGAAACGATCAACCAAAATTGATCGAACTTGGCTACATGTGCCCTCGGGGACTCCTGGTCCACCAGCAGTGACACTCACCAAGTGGTATAAATGTAAACGTCTTCAAATTGAATAGCATCATTTAAGAACAGATAAATTGGCAACGTGGACCAGACATGCACGTTTCGGGTACTTAACCCTCGTCAGTGATCCTCAATCTAAACAATGTAGTATTCCAAAAAAGTATGAAAGTTACTATGTCGAAAAAGCGTATCGAAAGACGTAGCAGGATTGGTGGGATATGATGCTACAGGACCCACTTTTTAGAAATTTCAAGAAATTTTGATAACAGAAATTTAGAATGCGTTGAAGAAACGATCAACCAAAATTGATCGAACTTGGCTACATGTGCCCTCGGGGACTCCTGGTCCACCAGCAGTGACACTCACCAAGTGGTATAAATGTAAACGTCTTCAAATTGAATAGCATCATTTAAGAACAGATAAATTGGCAACGTGGACCAGACATGCACGTTTCGGGTACTTAACCCTCGTCAGTGATCCTCAATCTAAACAATGTAGTATTCCAAAAAAGTATGAAAGTTACTATGTCGAAAAAGCGTATCGAAAGACGTAGCAGGATTGGTGGGATATGATGCTACAGGACCCACTTTTTAGAAATTTCAAGAAATTTTGATAACAGAAATTTAGAATGCGTTGAAGAAACGATCAACCAAAATTGATCGAACTTGGCTACATGTGCCCTCGGGGACTCCTGGTCCACCAGCAGTGACACTCACCAAGTGGTATAAATGTAAACGTCTTCAAATTGAATAGCATCATTTAAGAACAGATAAATTGGCAACGTGGACCAGACATGCACGTTTCGGGTACTTAACCCTCGTCAGTGATCCTCAATCTAAACAATGTAGTATTCCAAAAAAGTATGAAAGTTACTATGTCGAAAAAGCGTATCGAAAGACGTAGCAGGATTGGTGGGATATGATGCTACAGGACCAACTTTTTAGAAATTTCAAGAAATTTTGATAACAGAAATTTAGAATGCGTTGAAGAAACGATCAACCAAAATTGATCGAACTTGGCTACATGTGCCCTCGGGGACTCCTGGTCCACCAGCAGTGACACTCACCAAGTGGTATAAATGTAAACGTCTTCAAATTGAATAGCATCATTTAAGAACAGATAAATTGGCAACGTGGACCAGACATGCACGTTTCGGGTACTTAACCCTCGTCAGTGATCCTCAATCTAAACAATGTAGTATTCCAAAAAAGTATGAAAGTTACTATGTCGAAAAAGCGTATCGAAAGACGTAGCAGGATTGGTGGGATATGATGCTACAGGACCCACTTTTTAGAAATTTCAAGAAATTTTGATAACAGAAATTTAGAATGCGTTGAAGAAACGATCAACCAAAATTGATCGAACTTGGCTACATGTGCCCTCGGGGACTCCTGGTCCACCAGCAGTGACACTCACCAAGTGGTATAAATGTAAACGTCTTCAAATTGAATAGCATCATTTAAGAACAGATAAATTGGCAACGTGGACCAGACATGCACGTTTCGGGTACTTAACCCTCGTCAGTGATCCTCAATCTAAACAATGTAGTATTCCAAAAAAGTATGAAAGTTACTATGTCGAAAAAGCGTATCGAAAGACGTAGCAGGATTGGTGGGATATGATGCTACAGGACCCACTTTTTAGAAATTTCAAGAAATTTTGATAACAGAAATTTAGAATGCGTTGAAGAAACGATCAACCAAAATTGATCGAACTTGGCTACATGTGCCCTCGGGGACTCCTGGTCCACCAGCAGTGACACTCACCAAGTGGTATAAATGTAAACGTCTTCAAATTGAATAGCATCATTTAAGAACAGATAAATTGGCAACGTGGACCAGACATGCACGTTTCGGGTACTTAACCCTCGTCAGTGATCCTCAATCTAAACAATGTAGTATTCCAAAAAAGTATGAAAGTTACTATGTCGAAAAAGCGTATCGAAAGACGTAGCAGGATTGGTGGGATATGATGCTACAGGACCCACTTTTTAGAAATTTCAAGAAATTTTGATAACAGAAATTTAGAATGCGTTGAAGAAACGATCAACCAAAATTGATCGAACTTGGCTACATGTGCCCTCGGGGACTCCTGGTCCACCAGCAGTGACACTCACCAAGTGGTATAAATGTAAACGTCTTCAAATTGAATAGCATCATTTAAGAACAGATAAATTGGCAACGTGGACCAGACATGCACGTTTCGGGTACTTAACCCTCGTCAGTGATCCTCAATCTAAACAATGTAGTATTCCAAAAAAGTATGAAAGTTACTATGTCGAAAAAGCGTATCGAAAGACGTAGCAGGATTGGTGGGATATGATGCTACAGGACCCACTTTTTAGAAATTTCAAGAAATTTTGATAACAGAAATTTAGAATGCGTTGAAGAAACGATCAACCAAAATTGATCGAACTTGGCTACATGTGCCCTCGGGGACTCCTGGTCCACCAGCAGTGACACTCACCAAGTGGTATAAATGTAAACGTCTTCAAATTGAATAGCATCATTTAAGAACAGATAAATTGGCAACGTGGACCAGACATGCACGTTTCGGGTACTTAACCCTCGTCAGTGATAATTTACTTCTATCACATCTTAAATCAAAACACTGTAGACGTATTGCACCCACTTCTACAGACTCTACATTTAACAACAAACATAGAGGGTTCTCAACCATTTGCAATTACAATGGGAAAATATACAATATGCGTCCGCTCATCAATTGCAATTCCACAATTAATCGATTGATGTAATTTATATTATTAGATGTAACGCTAAGGGATGTGGCGCCCAAGATGTAGAAGAAACAGGTCTGATCTTAAAATCGGAAGTCATTCGTATCAGATTAAAAACTCACGTCACAAAACCACAGAAATATTTTTTTTTAAACAAACTGCAATTGACCCCTCCGATTGCGGGAAAGAAATGCAAAATTTCGTGACGTCACTATGCTTTAACCTCGGACAAACAAGCTTCGAACCTCGGTCAAACATCGAAATTGCATTGTGACGTCATGGAATTTCTCAAATTTTTCCCGCGTTCGGAAAGGTCAATTAAAGAACGCCGACTACAACCTGAACTTGCCTGGATCACGAAACTTCAAACTGCGTGTCCTCTTGGATTAAACGATCAAGTTCAAGATCAACGGACAAGGAAACATTCCCTCGGTCTCCACTAGTATTAATGTCTTTTCAATCCGCCCAATCACTAAACGGAAACATAGGTCTCACAGAAAAAAACGTAACCAAAAACTCAGATAAAGAACTAGAGTACATCGTACCCTCAGAGATCTACTGATAAAAATATGCAACGGTTGCGGATACGATTTGTTGTGTAAAGTGTCGAAAAATGAAAGGCTTTGATCGAACGGACTGTATTGAAATGGGTGGATTTCAATACAGTCTTAGATAACTATACCAAAACTATACCAGATTCAATACAGCCTTAGATAACTATACCAAACGATGGTGTAAATCGGAAGGAGTCGAATCGCATTCTCTGAATGACTGGAAAAACCTCATTTTGGACATTACTGACATTCGAATAGACAACTTCCACAAAAATCCTCATCTTTTTGAAAATCCAAGTTCTAGATCTGAAAGATATTTTAAATCCAAATTACGTAATTTACATGAAAAATTTGTCTTCGCTCCTGCAGATAAAGCAGCCAACAACACCATAATCATATGAAAACTTTACTATATATCAACTTTAGTTTCGGAACTTTCGTCTACAAATACTTATATCAAAAGCAATGAAAGTGTCCCTAACATTTTGAGCAAACATAGCGGTGAAATTTCTTCATTCAACATCCCTATTTCTAAATTGGATCTTCCTACAATATACTGCATACCAAAACTGCACAAATCTCCTTACAAATTTAGATACATTGCTAATTCTAGCAACTGCTCAACTACAAGTTTGTCTAGACATCTGACGTCAGCCCTCACGGCGGTAAAGGAACACGTTGCAAAATATTGTGAAACTGTTCTTAACAGGAATGATGTAAATTTATTTTGGTCTATAAAAAATTCCGGGGATGTGATTGACAAGATAAAATCTAGAAATTTTCAAGCCAATACGATTGCTTCATACGATTTTTCAAATATGTACACCACGCTTCCTCACGACAAGATCAATGATCAATTGTCCAAACTCATTAAATGGTGCTATAATCGAGAGGGGAAAATTTATATTTGTACATCTGAATCAAAGGGTTTCTTTTCCGCTACAGAATACAATTCATACAAATCATGGACATGTAGCGACCTGTGTAGTGCCTTGTCCTTCCTCTTGGACAACATTTATGTAAGATTTGGTGAGAATCTCTACAAGCAGGTTGTAAGGATTCCTATGGGTACAAATTGTGCGCCTCTTGTTGCAGATTTATTTCTATACACATATGAAAAAGAGTTTATTCAAAATCTTCAGAAGCAAAGAAAACATGATGATGTGAAATGCTTCACTGGTACTTCTAGGTACCTGGATGATATTCTTACTATCGATAATCCTGTTTTTGAAAAGTATAAAAATGTTATTTATCCACAAGAATTGACTCTAAACAAGGCAAACTTTACAGACACTGAACACCATTTTTGGACCTAAATATCAAAATTGTCAATGGAGAAATTCATACAAGTGTATATGACAAACGAGATGATTTTGGATTCAACATAGTAAATTTTCCCTGGCTTGACGGTGATGTCCCTAGATTACCGTCATACGGTATCTACATTTCACAGCTCATCCGGTATGCTAGAGCATGTACTGATGTTTTGGATTTCCATAATAGAAATCTACAAATTACAAATAAACTTTTAGGTCAAGGTTTTCGCTTTCACAAACTAGTAAAGACTTTCTGGAAATTTTAAAAAAATTATGATCAACTTCTTTTGAAATTCGGACCCATACAAGCAACGGAGTATATTACTTTGGGTATTTCACAACCTGCATTTTATGGTGACATAATTAACAAAATAAGAAGGATCAAAGGTAGACAGCATATGTATCGAAAATGCGTCAGAGTCATCAAACGCCTTTTATATCGTGGATATGATCCTAATGTCACCAGACGGACACTAAGCTTGGTACTTGACCAATATACAGTCTTGTACGAGCGCATTCTTAAGACTTGCACTCTGACTGACTGTGACGACGGGACTCCATGACGGGCCCTGTCCAAACCTCTTTCGAGAAGACAGGGCCCCGACCACCTGTCCTCTCTGAATGTCAGTCGGACTCCTCGGGTGATAACATATATGAGCTCGCTAAAGCCGGCAGAGCACGGACTGTATTACGCACGTCCTCTTTTTATATCCATTTACATATTCATCTGTGTTGCTTGGACCCCTGTGTTTTACGGTCTTGTTTGTGTGTGGTCACCTAACAGTGAGGAGGTTGTTTTACACCATAATTGTGCGTTCTTCGAGACCTCTGGGAAATCGGAATAGTGGGAGGGTTGTGCGCACGTAATCCAGGATAACCACACCGTCTGCTATTTACGTGGCAGATGGCCGTCCTAAGTCGGCACCGGTTGCCCATTGGTCTCGTTGGTTTATGTGTAGTCTTTTATGTTTCATGTTTCTATGTTGTGAGTTGGTGTTCCTTGTCCCTTTTGCGTCTCTTTCTGTGGGTATCTGTTCTGTGTTTTTTGCATGGGTGTTTGGGGATTTTGCTGTGGGTGCTGCAACCTAGTGTTGTTGGAGATCCCCTCCTTTCTTTCAGACGTTCTAAAAGTTCCTCTGAAGTCTTTAAAATCCACATCTGGTTAATACCGCTACGAGAATATACTGTCGAACAATATTTTTGAAGTCTAGATTTGATTTCATTTAAAACTGTGGTGAGTAATTCGATACAGATTTGGTTGAACGTTTTGAGGAACCAGCGATGAAGCGTTGTTTGTACGGATTTTTATGCATTAAAGGTATGCACTATAAATATGGTAAAACTTGATCTAAATTGTTTGTGCCAAAGTCAAAGGAATCGAGAGCTGATTTGTGGTTATCTATTATTTCCGAGGCAGTAAGGTTTATTGGAGTGTAAGTAGGAATTCCAGGTGTCGAATTTAAACCCGACTCTTTAAAAAGACTGTTGAAATAGTACTTCTTACATGTAAATGTGTAGTTATTTGAGGCTTTGTCTGCTAGTGTGGTGACGTAAGCTCTTGGAGGTAGGTCAGCTCTGTGATAAAAATAGGGTCTTTAATGATAGACTCGAATCTGGTGTTCACAGTTGCTTGTGAGTTGTAAATTCTGGATAAAAGTAACCCTCTGATGCAACTTATCCATTCGGAAAGGGTGTCGAGGTGTATATCCCCTTTCTTAGCCCAACGTCTTGCATATTCCTCACACGAGTCCATAATAAATTTGTTATTTTATTTCAATGTAAAGGATTTACTTTCTCTGTATTTGAGACCCCTTTTTAACAATTCCCTCTTATTTTTCGTTCTTGACTATACTAAGGTCACCAGTAATAACGTGTCCACAAGGAGAGTAGTTGAATCTGATGAAGAACAGTCGCAATATTTTGAGAATATAAAACATCCTCTTAGTTTGTTACAAATGTCATTTGATAACTTTCAATTATGAATAATTTAAAGTGAGCACATGACAACTAGTCTTCCCACGGGATTTGGAATATTAAGTCCCTTTTGGTCGGGAGTTTGGCACCCCTCTCAGCTAAAAGGCACGGATTGGCTGAAGGTAACTACATCTTGATGGCTGCAAAAATTGAAGAAAGTCCGAAATTAAGTTTCGTCCATTTATTGCGAAGCGCACATGAAAAGTGAAAGTTAAATTTCTTTTAAACACAAAACATACATTAAACAATTTCACCATAAATTTCACACACAATTTTTCTCTCATACACCACAATTTTCAAAGTTAACAATGTCAAAATAAGCAATTAATCAAGTTCAAGGTCAAATACCAAAATCAAGGTCAAATATACAAAAGCAAGGTCAAATACGAAAATTCAAGGTCAAATACGAAAATTCAAGGTCAAATACGAAAATTCAAGGTCAAAGACAAATACAAAATTAATGACAAGTACGGATATCAAGGTCAAATGCAAAAATCAAGGTCAAGGATACGCTATTATGTCATAAAGGGGTCATTTCATGGGTACAGTTTAAACCTACAGTATGATACATCAATCAACATACTGATTATTCAAGGTCATATAAACTTATCTCAACCCAAAAATAAAAGTAACATTTTATACACAAATATCAATATCACTGCACAAATTAATTTTCAAGACAATTCTTAAATCTGGCCAAACCACATTCATGACATAAACATAAAAGTAATGAATATAATTCAAAAATCAACTTTTTAAAGAGTAATTTTTGACATAGATAAATGAATTGATGTATAGAATATAAGAGTAATATAGCCATATTTACCTGTTAAAATTGAAGAAAGTCCGAAATTAAGTTTCGTCAATTTATTGCGAAGCGCACATGAAAAGTGACGCTTTGGACGCGGACTTCTTCCCAGGAGGATCTACTTTTTTGGTACTTTCTAAGAACTAGCCAATGAAATTTCTGAGATCCACGCGTAGGAATATAATTTTGAATTATCACGCAGAGTATGGATGGCTCGGACCGTGGTCACTTAAATAATTAAATAAACAATTAGTCGGTCCGAGTAATTTCTTAACAAAAGACCAATTTTAGATTGACATTAATGAGTTGCGCAACCATTATGTTGGGTACACCTGAGCAAACAATTTCTCAGAGTGTCCGAAAATTTCTTAGGAAAAGGTGATTTGTGGCTTGGGGACATATCTAAAGAATTGTGAAATCTAAAGAAATCGTAGACTAACTAATTTATTGTCATGCCTCGGGTCTAATTTAAAGATTAAAGAAAACTGCTTAAAATAAAATTCGAAAAGTTTAAATTTCAAAATGGTAGTTAATAGTTAACATAACTTAACAAAATGTAACAAAAAGTAACTTTTTTCTTCGTGACAAATGTCATTTGATAACTTTCAATTATGAATAATTTAAAGTGAGCACATGACAACTCCCCCATTGTCACGGTGGTTTGGACCCACAAACCCAAAAATGAAAGTACAGATGAAGGCATATGATAACAATTGTTTTAGAATTAATATTCAAAAATATCCATGTAAGTGTACTACACAAAGACTACACATATGTACAACATATCAATAATAATGGAAAACAAAATTTATGTACATGTATCGGCATTAACACAATGTATTCACCATGATTTCCATACAATTTCATGATAATAAAAATTGGGTCTTTGGAACTTTTTTGTTATACACCACAAAAATGATCAAGAAGTTGTTTTTTTTTTTAGGTAAAATAGTTTGATGACTCTTGTTTTGAAAAAAAAGAAACAAACACAATCAAAGAGATGGATGATATGTTCCTATACTATGATGGAGTTACTGATAATTATTTGTTAGTAAAATTTGGGAGGCTGAAAGCACATGCTAAGTCATTATTCATGATCATATGAATGTAGCTGAAGACTATATATGTCTACTACAGAATTAGACAAGTGCTAGGACAGAAATATGCATTAACAGATTTCCTAACTCATTGGCAAGCGTATAAATATATCTCGCATGCAAGTAGACAAGATGGAAAGGGGGAAGGGTGTTACATTCAGGTAAAAGCTGGTGGAATGGGTTCGTCCATTTCTATTGGGAAAGGATCAACAATATATTCCAAAGTTGACCCCAGTAAACATGCCCACACTGCCATATTGGATTAAAATATTAGTAGTGGTAACCATAGAAACCAAGACAAGGAGAGCTACAAGTCCACAACAAGGTTAAAAGAGACCGAAAATGCAGAAAGACAGAAGGATGTGATGTTACATCAATGAAAACAAATTGATCAGATTAATTCCCATGATGCTTTGAGTCAGACTTGCCGGATGCCCGTTTTGAACAAAATACATCACAACCTTGTTTCTTTCTCTTTTTTCACACGATATAAATTTTCATAATTTAGTGCACCAGAGGGGTAAACCTTATGTGGGGAGTTACAGCAAGTCCAAGAATCTATTCAATTAGTGATTCAGCCTAAAAGAATCTATAAAGTTAACACCAGTAATACGGTCATCCTGACAGAGGTAAAAGAATATTGGAGCACTCCACCCATAATTGCTGAATGAAACAATATTAGTATATGATATACATGTTATGCTCTCAGAATAAGGAGCTTTTTACTACATGCTACCATATGATATACATTATACATGCTCTCAGAATAAGGAGCTTTTTTTTTGTATGTTAGTATATATTATCTGAAGTAGTGTGCACCTACTGTTCAGTTTTTAGTGGGGATGTCTACATGCACTTAGCCAGGTATAAGCAAGAAATCCAATGCATAATTGGTTTTTTTTTGTGCATGCAATGTTAATTGTTAAAGGGATGAGGAAATATTAGTATATGCACATAAGATTTCTATAGTAAGGATGAGATGTATGGTATAGTTGATAAAATGGATAGGAACATATCAAACATTATAAAAGAGTCAAAGGAAAGAATAAAACTTATTCAATAAGTTATTGACGCATACATGGTAAAAGAAAGTGATATTATTAATTTTGTGATTTTTTTTCTTTTTGGTAATATATGACGCTAGATTAAGAATGTACATGTAGTTAATTTCAATACACAGTTTTACAATGTCTTAGTTGGGACAAAAAGACACTGTCCTTGTTAACATAAGAGTTATCATCCCTGTGACTTTCTGGGACCCGTCCAATTTGTCCTGATGGCACTGTCCATTTTCCATACATCCCACGGTAGATGTCTATGGCGGTGACGGTCAGCAATTTTTATGTCCTTTAGGCTCTGTCCACATGGTGTCTTCGAGACTGCCCATTTTGACATCACTGCACTTATGTGGCAATCTTTAGGAGTTGACTTACGAGTCATGCAAACGATTTCAAAACTTGTCACTGTTAATACGTACATGTTCTTGAAAAGTATGTATATATCCCCTAAAGAAAGAAAATACATGTTGGAAGGCCCGATTTCTGTATGGCGGAGTCACTAACAATATCACCGGTGTTTGTGAATGTCTGCAGATGATGTCCAGGATCTGGATATCCTAATCGCGATCGTAAGAATGCAGCTTTGGTTGCTGTCTTTGTGTCTGTTTTGGGGGAATTTGAATTACTCGCTTCATAGCTGGAGAGGTCCGGGGTCTTGAAGGATTTCGTCACCAGTCTTCCCACGGGATTTGGAATATTAAGTCCCTTTTGGTCGGGAGTTTGGCACCCCTCTCAGCTAAAAGGCACGGATTGGCTGAAGGTTGCTACATCTTGATGGCTGCAAAAATTGAAGAAAGTCCGAAATTAAGTTTCGTCCATTTATTGCGAAGCGCACATGAAAAGTGAAAGTTAAATTTCTTTTAAACACAAAACATACATTAAACAATTTCACCATAAATTTCACACACAATTTCTCTCTCATACACCACAATTTTTAAAGTTAACAATGTCAAAATAAGCAATTAATCAAGTTCAAGGTCAAATACCAAAATCAAGGTCAAATATACAAAAGCAAGGTCAAATACGAAAATTCAAGGTCAAATACGAAAATTCAAGGTCAAATACGAAAATTCAAGGTCAAATACGAAAATTCAAGGTCAAAGACAAATACAAAATTAATGACAAGTACGGATATCAAGGTCAAATGCAAAAATCAAGGTCAAGGATACGCTATTATGTCATAAAGGGGTCATTTCATGGGTACAGTTTAAACCTACAGTATGATACATCAATCAACATACTGATTATTCAAGGTCATATAAACTTATCTCAACCCAAAAATGAAAGTAACATTTTATACACAAATATCAATATCACTGCACAAATTAATTTTCAAGACAATTCTTAAATCTGGCCAAACCACATTCATGACATAAACATAAAAGTAATGAATATAATTCAAAAATCAACTTTTTAAAGAGTAATTTTTGACATAGATAAATGAATTGATGTATAGAATATAAATGTAATATAGCCATATTTACCTGTTAAAATTGAAGAAAGTCCGAAATTAAGTTTCGTCAATTTATTGCGAAGCGCACATGAAAAGTGACGCTTTGGACGCGGACTTCTTCCCAGGAGGATCTACTTTTTTGGTACTTTCTAAGAACTAGCCAATGAAATTTCTGAGATCCACGCGTAGGAATATAATTTTGAATTATCACGCAGAGTATGGATGGCTCGGACCGTGGTCACTTAAATAATTAAATAAACAATTAGTCGGTCCGAGTAATTTCTTAACAAAAGACCAATTTTAGATTGACATTAATGAGTTGCGCAACCATTATGTTGGGTACACCTGAGCAAACAATTTCTCAGAGTGTCCGAAAATTTCTTAGGAAAAGGTGATTTGTGGCTTGGGGACATATCTAAAGAATTGTGAAATCTAAAGAAATCGTAGACTAACTAATTTATTGTCATGCCTCGGGTCTAATTTAAAGATTAAAGAAAACTGCTAAAAATAAAATTCGAAAAGTTTAAATTTCAAAATGCATTCGGGAAAATTTGTTCAAAACTCAAATAAATTTAAATGTAAAATTTGTCATAAAGATAATTTTAAAGACTCAAAAATTAGTTTTATAAAGTAAAAACTATGAATTTCCGATAGTTAACATAACTTAACAAAATGTAACAAAAAGTAACTTTTTTCTTCGTGACACAAATATACGAAACCTATTTGAAGTTCCGTTTCAACTACAGCAAAGATACATCAGATCCTATAATACTTTAACCATGTCCTGTTTATTGAGAAAGAGGTTCTATATTCTCAATATCCTCCTATATTTCCTATCTTTTGGCCTCTAATATCACTGATTATACATTGTGTGTTGAACAGGCATATCGTGTACTTCATAGACATTTTTCATGTGCGCGGACTTCACACTTCGGACATCGCACTTGGAAGGGACTATGTCACAAAGGTAAATTGTTAATGTTATCCCAATGAACCTAGAATACTTTGCTAGAGAATTAATTTATTTGCATGTGTTAATATACATATTTAAAGCTTTCAAGAGTCATTTCGTCTATTCTGTGTTTAGATTTTACTTTTCTAATTGCACCTGATTACTTTAATATGACCCCCTGAGTGCGAGGTCCGTAGTGCGAAGTCCAAAGTACGTCAACTTGAAAAATGTCCAATAAAAACAACAGAGTTATGACTTCAACCACTAGGTTGGAATCTCTGCTTGTGAACTATAAGTCCCCGAATATATCGTTCACCTAGTGGCATTTACTTCATAGAACATATATAGGAGATACTAACAAATGATTTACGGTGAAAAATTGGTATACAGAAAGATAAAAGATGATATATAGAATTTTTTATTTCAGAATAACAAAAGAAAAGAAAAGATATTCCAAAATAATGGAACCTTTCTTAAGAAGGGGGAGAGGGGGGAGGCAAAATAATGGTAAAACGACGAACATTAGAGTAAATAAAGATTGAAGAAATAAAAATTCATATGCCAGGAAAGATAAATCTAATGTCTATAAAGAATGAAATATCACATGAAAAATCTATATCACCATGATCACAGATTGCTTGGAAAAGAAAATTAGGTGACGATTTTAAATAGGAAACTATTGTGGAAAATACCTTTACTACTTTATTAACGAATAATAAATAGTGCTTTTAATCAAAATAAATTTATCGTGCTACTTATCTGTGGAAATCAATAACTGATTTCTGGCTATTCGGATAGACTCTCTTTCATTGATATTAGGTGGAATTAAAACAAATGAACGTCTTTTAAGTAAATGAGAAATATTATGACACAAAGTAACAGGTAATTAGAAAGTAAAATTTCGGTAGTACTAGAAAACGCTGAGATAAAATCAATTATAGCAAAATGTGTGTACTCTTTGGATACACGGATGAGTCCAACCCTAAATCAAAAAAATTAATATATTTTTGTTTATATTTGTTTAGTCTCATCGAAATGGTTGATATGGATTGAGAGAATTTTAAACACATTCGACAACAATCAAATCAATAACACAGTCAACAAAGTCTTGTAGAAATAAAACATAAATTATTCTTACAAATGCAATCTAAAAATAATTCAAAAAGTATATCTTTGAAAATAAATATACTCAAAGTTGTAGAAAACGAATTCCATAATTATTCTTGCAAAACGCTACTAATACTTACACACTGAATAATCTTTGAGTTTATAAATATATGTAATCTTATCCCGTTGGACGCTGTATCTTTTATAGAAATTTGAAAATAAACTTGTTAAAATTTTGTAAAGGTTAAATTTAATCAAAACAATTAAAAAAGGGAAAAAAAAGGGAGAGAGTAGTGCGATGATGAAATAGATCAAAGAAAACTAATAATCAAATAATATAACTAATTCCATAGTAATCACAGCAGAAATAACAAACAAAATAAAACCGAAATACAACATACTGAAAAAACCCACATCAGAATAGTACATGTAGACTATACGTGTTGATAAATAAAGATGTCACATAGTGAAACGGATATGATTGTAACAGGATTCATAGGATATATCGACACGCAGAGTATTGAAATATTATAAATTATTCTTGTTCTTACACTTGTTCATGAAATGTTTTCTGAAATCGCATATTCACGATGAACATATTTATCGACGATAAATCTTATCATGCGTACTACCTGATTTTATATAAGATAAAAATGAACAAGTTTGAAGGTTTGCTGAACTCGCGATCAGTTTTGTTGCTCTGAGGATTCTGGCCATGAAGTTTGTCTGGAGCTTAGCGGTACTTTGTCTTACCTCTTTGCTCTTTGTTCAAGATACAGATGGTTATACAAGCACGCAACTGAATTCATGTAAGATACACGATAATTAAATATAATCATTTTTTTCTGTATATATTGCCGTATATTTCACTAAGGAAGTTAAAAACAGAGTGTTGGATATTTTAAATTCATATTTGAATTAAAGAAGATCCTGATTATAATCTCAACACCAATCACAATAGAGCACAAAATTGAGCATCGACGGACCATCAGCAAGCTAGAGACCAGGTGTCCGGGAGGAGTAAGCATCCCCCATTGGCTAGCCGCGCCCGCCGTCGATGTTCACGGATGAAGAAACGTCTTATTTTGTTTTGTACGTATCGTTAATATCTTTTCACAAATTCTAATTACAAAACTAAAAATTCATGCCTTGTCATTCAAAAAATTCTCCTATTTAATGTTCTTTTGTGTTATAACGGTTTTAAAAGTCCCCTCGTCGGAGGGACTCATTTTTTTCAACCCGTTTGACTGTCCGTCCGTCCGTCAGTCTGTCACACATTAGTGTTCAGAACTTTTTTCCCTGTTGTTTCATATATTCAATCCATTTTTCGGATGCGAATATATCTCAATGTGACACATATCAATTCGAGCTGGTATCAATTGGCCTTCTTTTACAAGAGGTATGGGCCATGGACTCAGTGCTTCAAATTTCATGAAGTTTTCAATTTTCGGGACTTTTCTACCCTGTAAATGATTTTTGGTATGTGAATACATCATAGTGTGATAGAGATCAAGTTCGAGTTTGACTTTGATTGACATATTTCAACAAGAGATATGGCCCTAGCACTTAGGACATTTCATCGAATTTTCAGTTTCCGGACTTTTTCCCTGTTATCATGGTTAATGCAGTTGATGAATTTAGTCTTGGTGTGTCACTGCATTATACCTTGATACAGATCAAGTTCACGTTGGTTTTGATCGACATATTTTTTCAAAGGTTATAGTTTCCAGACCGTTTGTCTGTCTCGCCGCCTGTCTTTTACACTTAAGATTTTCTGACTTTTTTTCTCTGTTGTTGCATATATTGAACCCTTTTTTGATACATGTATATGATACAAATCAAGTTCGAATTTGGTTTTGTTTGACCTATCTTTACACGAGTCATGACCCTTGGACGTCGCAGATTGTATAAAATTGTCAGTATTTTGGACTTTTCATCCCTGTTGTTGTAGATATTGAACTTATTTTTGGTATATGAATATGTTATAGTTTGATACAGATAAAGTTCAACTTTGGTTTGATTAACCTATTATTTACAAAAGTTGAAACCCCTTGACTTAACAAATACTAGAACATTTTCAGTTTTCCTGACCTTTTCTAATGCACATATTGAACAGAGTTTTTTTTTTTTTTGGCATTCATCCTTTGGTGTACGTACAGGTCAAGCTGAATTCATGTTTACTTAAAGTGTTCTAGGTAGAGTTGCAGAACATGGATGTATGCTGGTAGGGGACTTAAATCGCATGGCGAAATTAATGTAATATTTCTATTAAACAATAATAAATAAATGTAAATAATATAGATAGATAGTCAATGATTATTTGTGCGAGTTCCATATTTTAACAATATGTATTGGAAAATGCAGCATGATCCTTCAGGACTTTGAGAAGAAAGCAGGAACTTTCATTCATGAGAGAAAACTGAATTTTAAAACAGATTTATCACAAGAAATTGTCATGTAAGATTAATTTATCATAGAACACCAACATGGGTAAGGGTTAGGATTAGGGTTAAGGGTTTTTTAGGGTTAGGGTTAACCTATACCTAACCCTTAACCCTAACCCTAATCCTAACCCTTTTCCAAGAAAAATAAATTAAATCGGCACGGTGACACGGATATTTTAAACAATGTTATTAAATCAAACAGTGAGGTTCTTTTGAAATATTCCATTCGAGCTATTAAAGGTAGGATTGCACATATATAGAAAACTGAGATACGTTTGAAGTCGCATTCGGCCTTTGAATTGATTAATCTGTTTGAAAATAAGTCATGGTTAAAATCTATTTTCCTAAAATATTTCAACATTGTTTATAGGTTTATTAGATTGCACAGTCTATTTAATGTTTGTCGAAGAAGAATTTCTACTGGTATTTTGCCCACTTCTATAGTGTGTCTGTATCTCTAATAAACAGTACAGAAGTACCCATCAGTTACGCAGTCTCACAGTCGAGAAGGCAAGGCAAAATCATTAGAATTTCCACAGAACGGTTGCGAAACTCGGAATAAACAAAATTCCTAAGTAAGACAACGATTTCAACCATTTAAAATAAGTACCTCATTCATTTTTCAAAATTTCTATGTCATGTCCTGAATTATGTTGAATTTTGATAATATTCAAAATTAATTTCATCAATGTGTCTCCTGTTGCTAAGATACATAGGTAACGTATTTACAGGGTCACTGCTATCGAAAATAAGGATTTGATAAATGTAAAATTACTTTATTTTGAGGTCCTAAAAGGAGCCCAAATTAAAGTTGGTTACTTATTCAACATTGCAACATTGCAACATTCGAATAAATAAAGGACATTGGTAAGGGTTGAAAATTTATAATAATGAACACATGACAAACATGAATCTTGGTGAGATCATAGATTAGGGTGTGATCTTGATAATGACGTACAGCTTTGGAACCGATCTTCGTTGGATCTTAGCGCAATTGACGTTTGCATTTTATGATAATTAGGCCTGGTAATGATAAATAACGAATGATCTATGGAGTGTTAGACCCTGTTAAACGGCTAATCTCTACATGAGACTTCGTGAGATCATCGATTAGGGTAAGATCTTCAAAATGACGTACAGTTTTGGAACCGATCACGGTTGGATCTTAGCGCAACAGGCGCTTGAATCTTATGATAATTAAGCCTTGTAATGATAAAAAACGAATGTTCTATGAAATGTTAGACTCTGTTAAACGGCTAATCTCTACATAAGACTTCGTGAGATTATAGATGAGGGTGAGATCCTGAAAATGACGTACAATTTTGGAACCGATCTCGGTTGGATCTTAGCGCAACAGGCGCTTGAATCGTATGATAATTAAGCCTTGTAATGATGAATTACGAATGTTCTATGAAGTGTTAGACCCTGTTAAACGGCTAATCTCTACATGAGACTTCGTTAGATCATAGATTAGGGTAAGATCTTCAAAATGACGTACAATTTTGGTACCGATCTCGGTTGGATCTTAGCGCAACAGGCGCTTGAATCTTATGATAATTAAGCCTTGTATTGATAAAAAACGAATGTTCTATGAAGTGTTAAGCACCGTTTTCACTATCAAAGTTTTCTTGTACAAGAAAACTTGGTCAAAGTTTTTGACGCGAATTTTGATAGTGTAAACGATCCAAGAAAACTTTGATCAAAGTCCGTCAAAGAACTTTGATGGACTTTGACGGAATAGAACTCCATCCTATTTTTCTTGAAACTTTGACGAACTTTGACGAGAATCGACCAATCAGAGTAGAGATTCAAAATTACACCAGAAGTATTTTAAGTATTGATGAAAGAAATAGAGGCAATTTAGAACGTTAAAAGTAATGACTATATCAACAACGACAAAAGACGCGTTGAAGTGAATTTCATCTATATTTTTTTGTTTTATAAATCCCGGAACTCGTGCTTAATTGTTCCAAAGCATGTAATAAGACCTATGAACAACCACTAACATAAACTATGAAGTTTTCATGAGAAATATTCACAATATTTACATGAACCATCTATGTTTTGGTGCATATTTACCACGTTTTCTTGTACAAGTCGCTCAAAGAACTTTGATAGTGTAAACAGACAACTTTGTCCAAGAAAACTTTGACCAAGTTTTCTTTGACGGACTTTGACCAAGAAAACTTTGATAGTGTAAACGCGGCTTTAGACTCTGTTAAACGGCTACTCTCTACATAAGACTTCGTGAGATTATAGATGAGGGTGAGATCCTGAAAATGACGTACAATTTTGGAACCGATCTCTGTTGGATCTAAGCGCAACAGGCGCTTGAATCGTATGATATTTAAGCCTTGTAATGATGAATTACGAATGTTCTATGAAGTGTAAGACCCTGTTAAACGGCTTATCTCTACATTAGACTTCGTGAGATCATAGATTAGGGTAAGATATTCAAAATGACGCACAGTTTTTGTACAGATCTCGGTTGGATCATAGCGCAACAGGCGCTTGAATCTTATGATAATTAAGCCTGGTAATGATAAAAAAACGAATATTCTATGAAGTGTTAGACCCTGTTAAACGGCTAATCTCTACATAAGACTTGGTGAGATTATAGATTAGGGTGAGATTCTGAAAACGACGTTCAGTTTTGAAACCGATCTCGGTTGGATCTTAGTGCAGCAGGCGCTTGAATCGTATGATATTTAAGCCTTGTAATGATAAATAACGAATGTTCTATGAAGTGTAAGACCCTCTTAGACGGCCAATCTCTGCATAAGACTTCGTGAGATTATAGATTAGGATGAGATCTTGAAAATAAAGTACAGTTTTAGATCCGATCACGGTTGGATCATAGCGCAAAAGGCGCTTGAATCTTGTGATATTTGAGCCTTGTAATGATAAATAAGGAATGTTCTATGAAGTGTTAGATCCTGTTAAACGGCTTATCTCTACATAAGACTTCGTGAGGTTATAGATTAGGGTAAGATCTTCAAAATGACGTACAGTTTTGGAACCGATCTCGGTTGGATCTTAGCGCAACAGGCGCTTGAATCTTATGGTAATTAAGACTTATAATGATGAAAAACGAATGTTCTAGGAAGTGTTAGACCCTGTTTAACGGCTCATCTCTACATAAGACTTCCTGAGATTATAGATTAGAGTGAGATCCTGAAAATGACGTACAATTTTGGAATCGATCTCGGTTGGATCTTTGCGCAACAGGCGCTTGAATCGTATGATATTTAAGCCTTGTTATGATGAACTACGAATGTTCTATGAAGTGTTAGACCCTGTTAAACGGCTAATCTCGACATAAGATTTCGTTAGATCATAGATTAGGGTAAGATCTTCAAAATGACGTACAGGTTTGGAACCGATCTCGGTTGGATCTTAGCGGATCTTAGCGCAACAGACGCTTGAATCTTATGATAATTGAGCCTGGTAATAATAAAATACGAATGTTCAATAAGTATAAGATCCTGTTAAACGGCTATTCTCTACATTAGACTTCGTGAGATCATAGATTAGGGTGAGATCTTCAAAATGACGTACAGTTTTTGAACAGATCTGGGTTGAAACTTAACGTGACTGGTAATGATATTTACGAATGTTCTATCCTCTTAAACGGCTAATTTCTACATAAGACTTCGTGAGATTATAGATTAGGGTGAGATTCTGAAAACGACGTACCATTTTGGAACCGATCTCGGTTGGATCTTAGCGCAGCATGCTCTTGAATCGTATGATATTTAAGCCTTGTAATGATAAATAACGAATGTTCTATGAAGTGTAAGACCCTCTTAGACGGCTAATCTCTGCATAAGACTTCATGAGATTATAGATTAGGATAAGATCTTGAAAATAAAGTACATTTTTGGAACCGATCACGGTTGGATCATAGCGCAAAAGGCGCTTGAATCGTATGATATTTGAGCCTTGTAATGGTAAATAAGGAATGTTCTATGAAGTGTTAGACCTTGTTAAACGGCTAATATCTAAATACGAGTTCATTAGATCATAGATATGGGTAAGAATCTTATGATAATTTAACCTGGTAATGATAAAAAACGAATGTTCTATGAAGTGTTTGATCCTATTAAACGGCTAATCTTAACATAAGGCTTCATAAGATTATAGATTAGGGTGAGATCCTGAAAATGACGTACAATTTTCAAACCGATCTCGGTTGGATCTTAACGCAACAGACACTTGAATCTTATGATAATTGAGCCTGGTAATAATAAAAAACGAATATTCTATGAAGTGGTTTACCCTGTTAAACGGCTAATTTCGTGCGATTATAGATTAGGGTGAGATCCTGAAAATGACGTACAATTTTGGGACCGATCTCGGTTGGATCTTAGCGCAACAGGCGCTTGAATCGTATGATATTTTAGCCTTGTAATGATAAATAACGTAGTTCTATGATGTGTTAGACCTTCTTAGACGGCTTATCTCTACATTAGACTTCGTGAGATCATAGATAAGGGTGAGAGCTTGAAAATGACGTACAGTTTTGAAACCGATCTCGGTTGGATCTTTGTGGATCTTAGCGCAACAGACACTTGAATCTTTTGATAATTTAGCCTGGTAATAATAAAATACGAATGTTCTTTAAAGTTCTAGACCCTGTTAAACTGCTAATCTCTACATAAGACTTCATGAGATTATAGATTAGGGTGAGATCCTGAAAATGACGTATAATTTTGGAACCGATCTCGGTTGGATCTTAGGGCAACAGGCGCTTTAATCGTATGATATTTTAGCCTTGTAATGATGAATAACGAATGTTCTATGAAATGTTAAACCTTCTATGACGGCTAATCTCTACATAAGACTTCGTGAGATCATAGATTAGGATGAGGGCTTGAAAATGACGTACAGTTTTGGAACCGAACTCGGTTGGATCTTAGCGGATCTTAGCGCAACAGGCGCTTGAATCTCATAATAATTGAGCCTGGTAATAATAAAAAACAAATATTCTATCAGGTGTTAGACCCTGTTTAACGGCTAATCTCTACATAAGACTTCGTGAGATTATAGATTAGGGTGAGATCCTGAAAATGACGTACAATTTTGGAACCGATCTCGGTTGGATCTTAGCGCAACAGCCGCTTGAATCGTATGATATTCAAGCCTTGTAATGATAAAAAACGAATGTTCTATGAAGTGTTAGACCCTCTTAGACGGCTAATCTCTACATAAGACTTCGTGCGAGCACTGATTACAGAGAGATCTTGAAAATAAATTACCGTTTTGGAACCGATCTCGGTTGAATATTAGCGCAACAGGCGCTTGAATCGTATGGTATTTGAGCCTTGTAATGATAAATAAGGAATATTCTATAAAGTGTTAGACCCTGTAAAACGGCTAATCTCTACAAAAGACTTCGTGAGATCATTTGTTAGGATTAGATCTTCAAAATGACGTACAGTTTTGGAACCGATCTCGGTTGGATCTTAGCGGATCTTAGCGAAACAGATACTTGAATCTTATGATAATTGAGCCTGGTAATAATGAAAAACGAATATTCTATAAAGTGTTAGACCCTGTTAAACGGCTAATATCTACATAAGAATAAGAAATTATAGATTAGGGTGAGATCTTGAAAACGACGTACAAATTTGGAACCGATCTCGGTTGGATCTTAGCGCAACAGGCGCTTGATCTTTGATATTTAAGCCTTGTCATGATAAATGACGAATGCTCCATGAAGCGTAAGACCCTCTTAGAAGGCTAATCTCTACATAAGACTTCGTGAGATCATAGATTAGAGTGACAGTTTGAAAATGACGTACAGTTTTGAAACCGATCTCGGTTGGACATTAGCGCAACAGGCGCTTGAATCGTATGATATTTTAGCCTTGTAATGATGGATAACGAATGTTCTATGAAGTGTTAGACCGTCTTAGATGGCTAATTTCTACATAAGTCTTCGTGGGATTAGGCGCTTGAATCTTATGATAATTGAGCCTGGTAATGATAGAGTACGAATGTTCTATAAAGTGGTATACCCTGTTTAACGGCTCATCTCTACATCGTGAGGTTATAGATTAGGGTGAGATCTTGAAAATGACGTACAGTTTTGGAACCGATCACGGTTGGATCTTAGGGCAACAGGCGCTTGAATCGTATGATATTTAATCTTTGTAATTGTAAATAACGAATGTTCTATGTAGTGTTAGACCCTCTTAGATGGCTAATCTCTACATATGACTTTGTGAGATCATAGATTAGGGAAAGATCTTCAAAATGACGTACAGTTTTGAAACCGATCTCGGATTATCTTAGCGGATCTTAGCGCAGCAGGCGCTTGAATCTCATGAAAATTGAGCATGGTTATAATAAAAAACGAATGTTCTATGAAGTGTTAGACCCTGTTAAACGGCTAATCTGTACATAAGACTTCTGAGATCATAGATAAGGCTGAGATCTACAAAATGACATACAGTTTAAGAACCGATCTTGGTTTGACCTTAGCGCAACAGGCGCTTCAATCGTATGATAATAAAGCCTTGTAATGATAAATAGCGAATGTTCTATGAAGTGTTAGACCCTCTTAGACGGCTAATTTCTACATAAGTCTTCGTGGGATTATAGATTAGGGTAAGATCTTCAACATCACGTAAAATCTTGGAACCGACCCAAGATGGATCTTAGCAAGCAACAGGCGCTTGAATCTTATGATAATTGAGCCTGAAATGATAAAATACGAATGTTCTATAACGTTGTATACCCTGTTTAACGGCTCATCTCTACATATCACATCGTGAGGTTATAGATTAGGGTGAGATCATGAAAATGACGTACAGTTTTGGAACCGATCACAGTTGGATCTTAGGGCAACAGGCGCTTGAATCGTATGATATGTAATCTTTGTAATTGTAAATAACGACTGTTCTATGTAGTGTTAGACCCTCTTAGAAGGCTAATCTCTACATAAGACTTTGTGAGATCATAGATTAGGGTAAGATCTTCAAAATGACGTACAGTTTTGGAACCGAGCTTGGTTGGATCATAGCGCAACAGGCGCTTGAATCTTATGATAATTGAGCCTGGTAATGATAAAAAACGAATGTTCTTCGAAGTGTTAGACCCTATTAAATGGATATTGTCTACATAAGACTTCGTGAGATCTCAGATTATGGTGAGATCATGAAAATGACGTACATTTTTGAACCGGTCTCGGTTGGATATTATCACAACAGGCGCTGGAATCTTATGATATTTAAGCCTTGTAATGAAAGACAACGAATGTTCTATAAGGTGTTAAACTCTCTTAGACGGCTAATCTCTACATAAGACTTCCAAAGGTCATAGATTTGAATGAGATCTGGAAAATGAAGTAAAGTTTTAGAATCGATCTCGGTTTGATCAAAGCGCAACAGACGCTTGAATCTTAAAATAATTAAGCCTAGTAATGATAGATAACGAATGTTCTACGAGGTGTTAGACCCTCTTAGACGGCTATTCTTTACATAAGACTTCGTGAGATCATCAATAATTATATGATCTTTAAAATGACGCACAGGTTTGGAACTGATCTCGGGTAGATCTTAACGCAACAGGCGCTTGAATCGTATGCCAATCAAGCCTTGTAATGATAGATAACGAATGTTATATGAAGTGTTAGACCCTCTTTGACGGCTAATCTAAACATAAGCATTCGTGAGATCATAGATTAGAGTAAGATATTGAAAATGACGCACAGTGTCGGAACAGATCTCGGTTGGATCTAAGCACGACAGGCGCTTGAATCTTATGATAATTAAGCCTGGTATTGATGAATAACGAATGTTCTACAAATTGTTAGACCCTGTTAAAGGCCATTCTCTACATAAGACTTCGTGGAATCTCAGATAAGGATGAGAAATGAAAATGAAAATGACGTACAGTTGCTTAAACAGGCGGTTCAATCTTATGATAATTAGGCTTTGTAGTGATAAATAAGGAATATTCTTTGAAGGGTTATACCCTCTTAGACGGCTAATCTCTACACAAGACTTCGTAAGATCATATATTAGGGAGAGATCTTGTAAATGATGTGTAGTTTTGGAACCGATCTCCTTAAGCTTGAAAAATACTTTTTGATTCAATTTCCAATCACTTGCAATAAGAAAACAAAATCTCATATTAATTAATGCCTTTTTACTCGACAGCTATTTATAGGATATATTTTTATTCTTTGCACTATCCCAGAGAACTTCTTTAGAAGATATTGGTTTTTAGGTAACAGAAGTTTGTCATCACACCCAGAAGTACATATGTATATGAATATTCCTTGGTCGAAAAACACGTCATGGGATGATCTGAACGTTAAAGGGCTGGTATATGGACAGACCGCCCAATTGAGCAAGCACTGATGATAATTATAAGTCTGATGACTTCAGGTGGTCTGACAAGAGCTCATGGTATCAATAAATATCAACGGACAATGGGGTTTTATTTTCTCCCTTGTGTGCTGAATTAAGTCTTGCGATACAGACTCTTACAGAGACAGTATACACAACAAGTGAGCAGCATAAAAATTCATCTGTATCTCGCATCAACAGAGATACATCCGACTCCATGTTGATTTTGATGCATGTGAAAGAAAGGGATCCCTTCCAAGAGGACAATAAATACCTTCGACGCTTACTTGATGGCATACGTTGCAGCTGATTCGAATGTCAATGTCGACAGGAATCTTGAGACTGGCAGACAAGTAATATATTATCTATGATCGGGAAAGACTCAATGAAACATGTATTCAAAAGGAAGTGTCATGCGAATATTTTGGAATCAAAGAAGTCAATTATATTCAACGATGACGAATGCGTCGTTGTTGATCCTCAATTGATATTTCAGCGTATCACTGCTATTGCTAGAGCTAGTTGTCAACATTTGATTTGAAGTTGTCAGATATGGCATGTGTCATTTTTGGCTTCATGTGACTGTGGTAGCGAGGACGAATTCTTACACAAATGTGAGGCATTCGTACTTGATCGAGGATCTCTGATACGGAGGTTCATCAGCTTTAGATCAAATCATGATGATTTACGCGCAATGAGTTATAAACAAATTTCCGAATGTATGTATTGTCTTTGACGGCTACAACAATAACCATCGACCAAGGATCTTAATCATCATAGAAGATTAAAGAGTAAGTCAAGAAAAACTATATTTAATAGGTCTACCGTCTGCATCATGAGAAGAGGGAAATTTCTGTCCATAAAGAGAATAAGATGAAGTTTACTAGTATTCAAATGTTACATTGCATCTTCAAGGCTTCGGAATGCCGGTTATGAAGTAATAAAATCTGCTGCAGACGCGGATCGTTAATTGGTATCAACAGCTTTTAAGGAAGCAATAATCCAGACTGTTGCTTCAGTTGGAGAGGATACTGATTTACTAGTGCTTTTGCTATCATACAGTACAATCTGTAGCCATATATCAAAAACAAAATTTACTTTTATTCTGACAAACAAATTACCATTAACCCAATATGGGACATTTTCAAATCGAAGGAACTTCTTGGGTAAGAATTGACAAGTGTCTTATAGTTATGCACGCCTTGACGGGATGTGATACGATATCATAACAAGCAGGTAGCGTTCAAGAAAAATTAATGCAACTCAGCTATTTCATTTTAGGGTTATTTTGCTTTTTCTATATCGATTTTCCTCTACTTCAAGCCGGAACAAGATGGCGAGGAGGTACTTAATCAGTACAGGGGGCTTTACCAGGTGAGGGTCTGGATGTGTTGCGTGTTCCGAAAATTTGTAAGCAAAATGTCGATGCTAGATCTAGAGAAACAAAGTCTAACACCAGTATTTGAATCTGCAAAAGAACATGAGCATGTACCAAGATCTTTATCACCAAATGCAACAGTGTATTGGAAACGATGTAGATGCAATTGTAACGAATAGTGAGCTAAGGAATATAAGCCACTTTAACTGTCTCCCCGACAGGCTAGCTTTATCGGGAACACGGTCAAGTGCGCTTGACTTCAGACCCTTTCTTCGGGCACCCCCGTTGCTTCACGTTACAATTTGGTGACAGCGAAGTGGCTTTGGGGTCCGCGGCAGGCCCTCTGGGTGAGTCATTAGTGACTCGGTGGTCCTCGTGGCCTGGTTTCGGACCATTGGGCCCGAAGGTACTTCTGCTCAGTCAGTACGGACTGGTGGACTGTCGTCCATGTTGGGATGAAATGATACCGCCAGCAGAAGTAGCAGCGGAAGCATGCTGTGACAGAGGAAAGCCGTGAATATCCCAAAGAGAACTCACGCAAAAGAGTAAGCTTCGGAGACGAAGCTTCCCCGAGAAGGGGAAAGTGTAACGAATAGTGAGCTAAGGAATATAAGCCACTTAATGCCTCCCCGACAGGCTAGCTTTATCGAGAATGCGGTAAAGTGCGCTTGACTTCAGACCCCTTCTTCGCCCATTCTTCGGGCTCCCCCGTCGCTTCACGTTACACAACAAAGTGGGGATGGAAGCTAATTTGCAATGGTTATCTTCAACCCATTAGGACGACAATGCCACCTGCATCATCAGGTCTCTTCAACATTATCCGTTGTAATCGCAAAACAAAAGGCTGGATACGACAATTGTGGATAAGTGGTAGTTTGGATAAAAGATCGTGTGAGTGGATCCTACGTGGGATGTTTAAAGGGTAAGATTGATTAAGAAACCCTAACCCAACAGCACTGCATTTCAAAGATCTTAATCTATAATCTCACCAAGTTTCATCATCAGATTAGCCGTCTAAGGGGGTCTAATACTTAGAAGAACATTCGAAAACTTTCATACTAGACCCATTATTATCATGGACTTCAAGCGCCTGTTGCGCTAAGACACAACCGAGATCGGTTCATAATCTGCAATGCATTTCAAAGATCTCACCCTAATCTATAATCTCACCAAGTTTCATCATCAGATTAGCCGTCTAAGGGGGTCTAATACTTAGAAGAACATTCGAAAACTTTTATACTAGACCCATTATTATCATGGACTTCAAGCGCCTGTTGCGCTAAGACACAACAGAGATCGGTTCATAATCTGCAATGCATTTCAAAGATCTCACCCTAATCTATAATCTCACCAAGTTTCATCATCAGATTAGCCGTCTAAGGGGGTCTAATACTTAGAAGAACATTCGAAAACTTTTATACTAGACCCATTATTATCATGGACTTCAAGCGCCTGTTGCGCTAAGACACAACCGAGATCGGTTCATAATCTGCAATGCATTTCAAAGATCTCACCCTAATCTATAATCTCACCAAGTTTCATCATCAGATTAGCCGTCTAAGGGGGTCTAATACTTAGAAGAACATTCGAAAACTTTTATACTAGACCCATTATTATCATGGACTTCAAGCGCCTGTTGCGCTAAGACACAACCGAGATCGGTTCATAATCTGCAATGCATTTCAAAGATCTCACCCTAATCTATAATCTCACCAAGTTTCATCATCAGATTAGCCGTCTAAGGGGGTCTAATACTTAGAAGAACATTCGAAAACTTTTATACTAGACCCATTATTATCATGGACTTCAAGCGCCTGTTGCGCTAAGACACAACCGAGATCGGTTCATAATCTGCAATGCATTTCAAAGATCTCACCCTAATCTATAATCTCACCAAGTTTCATCATCAGATTAGCCGTCTAAGGGGGTCTAATACTTAGAAGAACATTCGAAAACTTTTATACTAGACCCATTATTATCATGGACTTCAAGCGCCTGTTGCGCTAAGACACAACCGAGATCGGTTCATAATCTGCAATGCATTTCAAAGATCTCACCCTAATCTATAATCTCACCAAGTTTCATCATCAGATTAGCCGTCTAAGGGGGTCTAATACTTAGAAGAACATTCGAAAACTTTTATACTAGACCCATTATTATCATGGACTTCAAGCGCCTGTTGCGCTAAGACACAACCGAGATCGGTTCATAATCTGCAATGCATTTCAAAGATCTCACCCTAATCTATAATCTCACCAAGTTTCATCATCAGATTAGCCGTCTAAGGGGGTCTAATACTTAGAAGAACATTCGAAAACTTTTATACTAGACCCATTATTATCATGGACTTCAAGCGCCTGTTGCGCTAAGACACAACCGAGATCGGTTCATAATCTGCAATGCATTTCAAAGATCTCACCCTAATCTATAATCTCACCAAGTTTCATCATCAGATTAGCCGTCTAAGGGGGTCTAATACTTAGAAGAACATTCGAAAACTTTTATACTAGACCCATTATTATCATGGACTTCAAGCGCCTGTTGCGCTAAGACACAACCGAGATCGGTTCATAACCTGCAATGCATTTCAAAGATCTCACCCCAATCTATAATCTCACCACGTTTCATCATCAGATTAGCCGTCTAAGGGGGTCTAATACTTAGAAGAACATTCGAAAACTTTTATACTAGACCCATTATTATCATGGACTTCAAGCGCCTGTTGCGCTAAGACACAACCGAGATCGGTTCATAATCTGCAATGCATTTCAAAGATCTCACCCTAATCTATAATCTCACCAAGTTTCATCATCAGATTAGCCGTCTAAGGGGGTCTAATACTTAGAAGAACATTCGAAAACTTTTATACTAGACCCATTATTATCATGGACTTCAAGCGCCTGTTGCGCTAAGACACAACCGAGATCGGTTCATAATCTGCAATGCATTTCAAAGATCTCACCCTAATCTATAATCTCACCAAGTTTCATCATCAGATTAGCCGTCTAAGGGGGTCTAATACTTAAAAGAACATTCGAAAACTTTTATACTAGACCCATTATTATCATGGACTTCAAGCGCCTGTTGCGCTAAGACACAACCGAGATCGGTTCATAATCTGCAATGCATTTCAAAGATCTCACCCTAATCTATAATCTCACCAAGTTTCATCATCAGATTAGCCGTCTAAGGGGGTCTAATACTTAGAAGAACATTCGAAAACTTTTATACTAGACCCATTATTATCATGGACTTCAAGCGCCTGTTGCGCTAAGACACAACCGAGATCGGTTCATAATCTGCAATGCATTTCAAAGATCTCACCCTAATCTATAATCTCACCAAGTTTCATCATCAGATTAGCCGTCTAAGGGGGTCTAATACTTAGAAGAACATTCGAAAACTTTTATACTAGACCCATTATTATCATGGACTTCAAGCGCCTGTTGCGCTAAGACACAACCGAGATCGGTTCATAATCTGCAATGCATTTCAAAGATATCACCCTAATCTATAATCTCACCAAGTTTCATTATCAGATTAGCCGTCTAAGGGGGTCTAATACTTAGAAGAACATTCGAAAACTTTTATACTAGACCCATTATTATCATGGACTTCAAGCGCCTGTTGCGCTAAGACACAACCGAGATCGGTTCATAATCTGCAATGCATTTCAAAGATCTCACCCTAATCTATAATCTCACCAAGTTTCATCATCAGATTAGCCGTCTAAGGGGGTCTAATACTTAGAAGAACATTCGAAAACTTTTATACTAGACCCATTATTATCATGGACTTCAAGCGCCTGTTGCGCTAAGACACAACCGAGATCGGTTCATAATCTGCAATGCATTTCAAAGATCTCACCCTAATCTATAATCTCACCAAGTTTCATCATCAGATTAGCCGTCTAAGGGGGTCTAATACTTAGAAGAACATTCGAAAACTTTTATACTAGACCCATTATTATCATGGACTTCAAGCGCCTGTTGCGCTAAGACACAACCGAGATCGGTTCATAATCTGCAATGCATTTCAAAGATCTCACCCTAATCTATAATCTCACCAAGTTTCATCATCAGATTAGCCGTCGAAGGGGGTCTAATACTTAGAAGAACATTCGAAAACTTTTATACTAGACCCATTATTATCATGGACTTCAAGCGCCTGTTGCGCTAAGACACAACCGAGATCGGTTCATAATCTGCAATGCATTTCAAAGATCTCACCCTAATCTATAATCTCACCAAGTTTCATCAATTTCCTTCCATTACATTAGGATCTTTTTACTATTACCAATATATAAGGTATTTGTCGAATGTTGCAATGTTGCAACGTTGAATAAGTAACTAACTTTAGATCGCCTAAAAGGAGCTGTTCTAAATTGAAATTGAAATTCAACCTAAATTAATATTATAAGGTAAGAGTAACATTCAAAATTGAAAACAAAATTTATTTTGAAAGATGGTTTCTAGGTGATAAGTTCCCTAGCAACAGAAGTTTGTGCAACACATACAGAAACAAGTATTTTAATGCATAAATATAACTATCCTTCCTCGATGCTTTTGAAATAATTTTATCATATAGAGAATAAGTGTCTTAATTTGTGTTTTGTTACGGGTATGCAACACACAGCAAGTGCATTTATCGTACATGTAATGCGCGTTAGCGCATATCATGCGATAAATGCATTTCTTGTTTGTTGCATACCCGTAACAAAACGCAAATTATGACATTAATTCTGTATATATGCACCATAGTTGTCTGTTTCATTTTTTTTTTCTGAAATTGCTTTTTTCTAGGTAAAAGGGTGACGTTAAAATTCATCTCACCGCGGGTTCAGTTTGCAGGTTAGAACAGCCGTCGCGGCATGTTACTTTTGAACTTATGCATTGTGACGTCATGAATGTTAATACACGAATTGCAGCACGTTCCTTTCAATAGTAACATCTCAGGGGATTACAATGGCTGTGCATATAAAACAAATAAAACAACATTGACACAACGAAATATCAAAAATTCACCAAATACACATTGGTTAGATTTCTGACAATTTGAGGCTAAACATGTACAATTTTTGATTTTTCGAAATATCTCGTTTCTTTTATGTTTTGTATTATGATATATAATCAGCTTGAATATGAGAAGAAAGAAAGTTTGCTCGGAAAGATATTTTAGGTATATGAGTCTGTTACAAAAGCAATAATGCCTTAGCAACGGTATTTATTCCTTGTCAACCGTTCAGAACTTGTCCTATTGTGTGCTTGAATGATTATCTAATTTACTTATGAGCCAGAATAATGCATAATTATGATGAAATCTTATAAATAAAACCTATGACAAAGGATTATGTACAGTAACCATATGAAACCTGCAGAAAACCCATAGCAACCATTCAATTTATTTCTGTGGGTCATGTACATGTATTTGTTTCAGAATAAAGTACACACGACAATGTTAGCAAAACTAAAGATGGAAATCATGAACTCTCATGAATGAGTTTTAGGTTCGACAATTGAACAGCTGTAAACGATTTTTGATATTCCTTAGCAAGCATTGCATTTTGTCTCATTTACTGAGTTACATATCAGTTTTATGTAACATGCTGATATGCCTTGTAGGAAGTGTCTTTATCATGTGCATTGATGGAGGAGGTTCTACTACGCATCTAACTAATTAATGTATCCATGACAAGAAATATATATATATACCCTTTATGTCACTAAAATCAAAGAAAATTGAGCATATGTAAGTAGTTTTGTATGCATGTGTCTGTTTGTTAACAAGGGCTCTAGATACTCTTATGATTCAAGCGATATAGCCAAAGTTAATGTTTTTAAAAATGGACAAAAGTAAAAGGTCATTATGTCTGAGGTCGATGTCTTAATGGAAGGCCTCGTCAAAATGAATTTACATGTGAAAACCAAAGCCCTAACCCTTAGGCTTCAATACACAGTTTCGCATAATCTCTAAGCTGATTTGGCCCCGGTGAGATGTATTGAAGTTTTCATATAGCAATTTATTTTTTCATATTACAAATATTTTTGCGCACATACACGTCTGCGCTAACCTTCCCGTGAACATTACCGTTTACACTAAAGCGATGATATACATGTAATACATCGCTTTTGTATCTAAAGCTAGACTCAAATATGAAATACATAGGGATTCTGTTCAGATTTACAGATGCCATCACATATTGTTGATAAATTTACTACATGAATTTGAAATAATATAATGAAATTCATTGGCACCAGTTAGTGTATGACCGTAATCAGTTACTTTTTCTATGAACCACAAGCTAGAACCTCCCCCTCCCAAATATCTACAAGTCAAGGCCAAAAGAAAAAATATATATAATTCAAAAACTCGGTTTCCATCCGCCCTACGGCTACCCTTTCTTTTTGGCACTTATCCAACACCAAAATGTGATTTTCCGTCCTCGTGTAAGATGAAAGAAAATAAATAATAAAGGTTTTTGTTTCTAATTACTGTAACATTTTTTCTCCGCTCGCAGAACAAAATTTTCTATTCAATTTCTTTCATTTGATTCATATTATTCCTCAGTATTGATTAAGCCGCTAATCTATTAAAAATAACGATACTGTTTATACTGTTCATGATCAGAAGTTATGCAGATCTTTGTAAAGCGCCTATTTTGTCTTTTCCATTCTGCATTTCTGGTATCACAGTATTAATAGGGAATCCCTGAATGCCCTTTCGTGTTTCCCACTTTAAAATAATTGGACTCTAAATCGGTATAGAGACGTGAAATAATTATCTCATAAAAGGTCAATTAATAAGAAATTGAAACACGAGTAATTTGAATATTAATTATTTGTTGAATTATCAACTTAAGCTATGATTGAAAGGTCGATTTATAAGGGGTTCTGTGAATTCAAAAATCACATTTTAGATAATTGGACCTAAATCTTCAAGTGGCTAGATTTTTTTTAACTTCGTTGTAAACTTTTCTCTAGTTACTTTTTTCGGTACTTGTACCATAAACCTTTGTGTATATAACTTTTAATAAAACTACTGGATGAATACTGTGAAAGACGTCGGACGCAATTAATCAGAGGAGGATGCTCGATAGACTTCGATGGAAAAAGCATTTACTTCTAGAATGCTCTTTTAAGATTGGACGTCACATATTTCAGAAAACGAAAATTGAATTTTGAATTTGTGTCGTGGCGAAATTAGCCTCTTACTAACATGAGACATGTCTTACTAAATATATGATACTTAAAAATTCGGGAATAAGAAAGGGATATAACTCAGAAGAAAATAAGAAGTTAATGGTTAGTGTCCGACGCCGGTTTTGAACTTAAGATTTTCTAAGGTATATTTTGGGAAAAAATCGAGACATAGTTAATGATTGCACGTTAATTAGAAATGATTCCTTCTAAATAATTATCAAATTCAGATTGTCATATCATATGCTATATCTTCATATCACTCCATTTATCTCTGTCCGCATCGTTTGGACGGAGAATCGTCTAATTCGTTCCTTGAGTAGTATAGATTCAGCTTTGATTTCAGACAGTGACTATACATGTATTTGTATTTATATTTATTTCTTTAACTTAAAGTTCTAAAATGATAGGGAAAAGGAACATGCCCACTGGTCTCGTCGGTTTATGTGTAGTCATTTGTGTTTGATGTTTATGTGTTGTGCGTTGACGTTCCTTGTCCCTTTTGTGTCTTTTTCTGTGTCTACTCTGTGTTTTTGCATTGGGTGTTTTAGGGTTTTGCTGTTGGTGCTACAACCTGGTGTTGATGGAGATCCCCTCATTTGTTTTCTTTCATATGAATATATATAATATTAATTTTTTTCATTTTATATATCCATAACTATTAAAATTTGAGTTTGTGTCATACATATGTTTACTCAGTTTATGACACAAAAATGTGTTTATCATGTTCCAAATGCTTCGCAGATAAACAAGGCGCATGTGTGAAGGTGCATGAGCTAACATCATTGTCCGGAATTTGTTTTCTTAAAATCTTATTTTTACTTTTTTGCAAATTCTTCTGCCCCCCCCCCCCCCCCCCTTAAAAATCAAATGGCTGTCCCTTAATGACGATGCCCTAATGATAGTTAATTCCCACGAATCTGTTTGTTTGGATGGTTGTTTCCCAAGGGGTTAGGGGGCATTGTGTCTTGTAAGGGTGATTCTGAGGCGCTATTTTGTTTTGTTTTGTTTTTAATTCCATTCACCCCATCCTGTTCTCTTCGGCTTAGCTCCCTTCAAACTTCGTCATATCGGGCCACGATTCCGCTGCGACCCCAAGTGACGTTAAGTACGCCTATCTTGTAAGAGTTATCTTTTATGACATTGAGAGTTTATCAAAACAAGGGGTACTACAAATGGGACTCGAATCTCGAAAACAAGGAATTTTGCATATGATGAATGTTTGATATGTTGTTAATGGTGATTTCATGTTTTTAATTACACATATGTCTTTGCATATCCATCGTGGAAGGATAGTTTTTGAAGGACTTGAAAATTATGACTTTATATAGAAATGATAGGCAAAAAGAAACATGCAATGTGAAGTTCTGATCCGCGTAGGTAGAACAAGGACGAATGGATTTAATTTTCCTTTTGCACTGATGAATAACTATGAAAAGGCAATAATTATATAAAAATAGGGTTTTGTATAATTCTTACGTAGACTGGCACTTAAAGAAACTATCATTTGTATATATAATTATGTTAAACTTGAGCGAAGTGCAAAGTAATGAATTAATAATTGTCGATTTTTTCAGTTTCTACGGCAGCTGGTCGTTATTTCAAAACTCAAGTAATGCGAATGAAAATCAAAGACTCCGCAGGAAGAGATACAAAGCTTCAAGAGTACGTTTCATTCATTTCTTTGTAAAACCCTTTTAAAGAAGCAAAAACAAGAAAATTATACATTCCATTTATTAACAAAGGTTTCGAGCTTTTAAACATCTTTAATATTTTTCGGGATCATCCCGTTCATGTGATATGGCCAAAACCTGAGAAAATTATGTCCTAAATATATCGAAAGACGTAGCAAGATGGCTTGGATATGATGCTACAGGACCCAGGTTTTAGAAATTTGAGATAATTTTGTAAACAGAAATTTCCAAATGCGTTTGAAGAAATGACCAACCAAAACTCATCGAACTTGGCTACATGTGTCCTCGGGGACTCCCGGTCCACCAGCAGTGACACTCGCCAAATGGCACTTATGTTTAACGTTTTCAAATTTATTTGCATCATTTTAGAGCAGATAAATTTACAGCATGGTCCAGATATGCACGTTTCGGGTATTTAACCCTCGTCTGTGATTATCAATATAACATATATATAACATATAACATGTAATATGGTCAAAATCTGTGAAAATTACGGCCAAAAGACGTAGAAAGATGGCTTGGTAATGATGCTACAGGACGCAGGTTTTAGAAATTTGAGACAATTTTAGCAAATTTTATCGCTTAAAGTACAAGTTATGATGATTCAATATTCGAAAAATTTATGCCTGGTGCACCGCTTTAGAAATATCTGTCCAGAAAGCGACTGCTGATGACAGCAGAATCCGACGCTTCGTTTTTCTCTGTATGATAACCATGATGCTTTGGATCTTAATAATAATGAAGAGTATCATTGATCAATCAACCACTTATTGTTTATTATTGTCTTAGTGATTCAGTAGGTCAGATCAAATTCTATTGAAAAAAAATGAAATACATTATTAGCCGACAGAGCACGGACTGTATTACGCACGTCCTCTTTTTTTATCCATTTACATATTCATCTTTGTTGTTTGGGCCCCTGTGTTTTACGGTCTTGTTTGTGTGTTGTCATCTAACAGTGATAAGGTTGTTTTACACCATAATTGTGTTTTCTTCGAGACCTCTGGGAAATCGGAGGAGTGGGAGTGTTGTGCGCACGTAATCCAGGATAACCACACTGTCTGCTTCTTACGTGGCAGATGGTCGTCCTAAGTCGGCACCGGTTGCCCATTGGTCTCGTTGGTTTATGTGTGGTCTTTCATGTTAAATGTTTCTATGGTGTGAGTTGGTGTTCCTTGTCCCCTTTGCGTCTCTTTCTGTGGGTGTCTGTTCTGCGTTTTTTTTTTTTTTGCATTGGGTGGTTCGGGGTTTTGCTGTGGGTGCTGCAACCTAGTGTTGTTGGAGATCCCCTCCTTTCTTTTAAGCTCTGAGATCTTTAATTTAGTCATCGTTTGAAAATCTTTAGAACAGAGGAGGGGATCTCCAACAACACCCGGTTGGAGCATCCACAGCAAAACCCCAAAACACCCAATGCAAAAACACAAAGCAGACAAGCACGGAAAGAGACGCATAAGGGACAAGGAACGTCAACGCACATCACAGAAACATCAAACACAATGGACTACAAATAAACCAACAAGGCCAATGGGCAGCCGGTGCCGACTCAGGACGGCCATCTGCCACGGAAATAACAGAAGGTGTGGTTATCCTGTATTACGTGCGCGCACAACCCTCCCACTTTTCCGATTACCCAGAGGTCTCAAAGAACGTACAATTGTGGTGTAAAACAACCTCCTCACTGTCAGATGACCACACACAAGTTTAGAAGTTTGTTCTCACAAAAATGTTGTAATAATTACACACAACGGCAATCATTTCATTAATCAAATATTAAATTTTCGTTGGACGCGGGGACGGAATTTACAGTAGAGGCCCATTTAAGGATCAGGCAGTTAAAAAAAACCTTAAACTTTTGGCAGATTTTTTTATGCCCCCGTAATCGAAGATTCGGGGGCAAATATTTTTTGTCCTGTCCGTTTGTCTGTCTGTTTGTCTGCAAAAACTTTAACCTTAGCCATAACATAATGGTTAGGGATAGGGCTTTGATATTTCACATGCGTATTCCCTGTGACAAGACATTTCCATGGATACAAAAATGTTTAACCTTGTGACTTTGACCTTGGAGTTTGACTGACAAACATGTTTTTCTCTTCAAATGTGTTCATATCAGCCTCCATATGAATGCTCTGAAGGAATTTTCCTCATACTTGGATGGTGAAGAAAGTTATAGGGGTAGCAAATTTGATTGAATTATATAGAAAAGTTTTTCCCTTCATAATCTTTTATAAAATATGAGGTTAATTTCTCACTTCACCATCGCTATCTTGAGAAATTAATATCATATATTTGATTTGTACCACATATGTCTAAAACAGAAATAAAAAGAATGAAGTAGTGTCATCCGGGGGGAAGTTTAATATAATAAAATAAATAACAATAAACATTCTATATCCACAAATTTTCGGCCACTCGGCCTTTATCAAGAGGAAAAGCACGAATATAAAAGAATTCTACGTAATATCCATAACTGCTGGTAAACAAAACCCAGCGTAAAATGAACGTAGACTGTTTATTGTTATTTATGAATTATATAGAGAACATTTTGTCCTGAAAACATTTTGAAAACATTTTAAGTGTTGTCTATATAATTTTAAAATGAGTATAGAGTGTTTATTGCTATTCATTTATTATCGAAATAAAAAGGTTTGCAAAAATTTTTAATGTATCACCCCTGTCTGATTCTTACTTGGACCTATACTTAAAACATTTATCTAACAAAAGTGTTGTTTTTCAGTATCAAAATTACACATGTCGACGAACCAAGATTTGGCATAACTGTAGACGAAAAACAGCTACTGATAACGTTCGAGTTGAAGGACTTAGGTCTGACAGCAATTGCGAATTACTATCTGAGAAAGGTATGTTTATTCATGAGAGATGAATCTACTATTAAAAGAAACTCATTTAAGACTTTTTACATGTAGTATGATGATTATTGATTATGATAAGTTATTTTGCTCTTTAGAAAGACATTTATATATTGATCATAATCATTTAAAATGTATCAACCTTAGATATACATTTGTACGATATCATTTTGGACGCATTTTATATGGAAGAACTAATCCGAAGTTTCAACATTTAACTCTCTTGCTTTATTCTGTGTGCATCTGCGTACGTAAGATACCGACTCTAATTCATTTCAGAAATTTTGGTTCATCACCCATGTTGAAACGGGAAGGATTACTGCATCCGTCAGCCGGGTCACTCTTTCAGTACCAATTTCTTTGAGTAAGATTTGTTCATAAGGAAGTAAGAGATGTTAAAAGTCTTCAACTTCAGTAGCATAATTTAAGAACAGATAAATTTGCAGCATGGACCAGACATGCACGTTTCGGGTACTTAGCCCTCGTCAGTGATCCTCAATCTAAATAATGTAATAGAGCCATTTCTCGTACAAAGGAATATATACCAACGTAAGGAACATGACTTTTTGATATAGGGGTCATTTCAAAATTTACCTCTTGCTCTATTCTGTGTACCTACATGTACCGATTAAGCAAATCTTTGTCCTCATTGATTGGTTTTTCGTCTTTTTCTTACACCTCAAATACGAAAATAACACGACTGATTTATCTCTTGTGTATTATATGAGATGTTTTTGATCTATTAAGGAGGGTTTGAATACCAAGATGGCGGCGGCACAATTTGCTTTCTCGCTTCCTAGGAAAAGTACAGTCTTAACTCTCTTAAAACATTTGATGCTTTGATTGATATACGCATTTGCGTATCCTGATGAAGTTTGAATAATTTCCGGTGTCATTTGAAAAAATTATGGCGATTTTCGAAATTTGGGACTTTGGGAGTTTTATCCATGAGCAAACCACGCCGTCATTTCGACGCAATCGGGAAAAAATGGCGTCACAAACCTTCGCATTCAAAATGCAATAAAAACATTATTAATAAACGTATTGCATTGAAACTTAGCATGTCTAAAATAAAAAATTAAAGCTTCATTACAGTGTATTCGTTGACAAATTTACGTTACAGGAAAGCGGATGTCACTTCATTGAAAATGGACGATTTTGGAAGAAAAAATTGGAAAATATAAAACCTTGTAATATTTTAATCCTAAATTCAATTTCCCCCATTTAATCATGAAATCATCTCTGGTAACGTATTAAGCCGGGCTTTCACTGTCGCGAATGTAGAGGAGAATCAGATGCGATCAGAGGCGAATGAACAATCGTGTCACATTCTTGTCTGTTCTCATGAAGTATTTCTTGGCGCGATAGGCACACGATAGCGTTGCGAATGCAACAAGAATATGCTACATGTCCGCTACGATAGCGAGGCGAGAGTGATATGAACAGAGAAGAATGCGACACGAATGTGCCACGATAAAACGACACTGAGGAGAATGACAGGCGAATGCAGGAGATCGAGACACGACTTTAACCCGATAGCGCTGCGATCATCACAAGAATGTGACATGAGCAAAATCAAAATCATTTGACATATCCAGGAGCATCAATACCCTGTGTTGACTTTGACCTCTTTCCAGGTTGTTTTCTTTTGAAAGGCATTGTCAAAGTCTCCAAAATACACTTTAACATCAACTCTGAGATAATTATTATTGTCACTGTTTTGTGTGTACTGTCGTGGCAATATCGTGTCACAATCGTGTCAAGATTGTGGCCGACTCGCGTTGATTTTTTTGTGGCTTTACGTGATTGACTAACTAAGCTAAATAGTAATTTCATAAATAAAGGATTTCGTGTACTTAAACGCCCCGTATATTCTCATTTTAACTGTGTTTGTAACAGGATCGAATAAAATATGTTTTCTTTGACCAGAAGATATTATTGTCGTTGTGTGCAGTGCTCGCATCTATTACTACAGTCACTTTCCCATCGTCAACATTTAACAGTAAGAAACTTTTTTCCTCACCAAAGGTACTTCTATCACTTCTTAAATTAAAGTGGTAGTCTCACCATAACCCCTACATTCAATTTTCTTCATAATTGCAATATTAATTAACTATGATGTCATGCCTCTTAAGCTAAAGTTTGAAAGAAATCGAACCAATCGTTTTGCGTAGGTCGCAATTCAAAATCTCCATATTTTGTCCCCCTATCGATGCAGAAAATGGCGACTTTGTCATGAAATTTGTTCTCAGATATTCAATGAGCCTGCAAATTTATTAAGTATAAGCTTTGCATTTCAAAGATAATACATACATCTTTCTTTTTTAGTAAAATTTTGATGTTTTAATATCACCTTACTCATTTTAGAGGCAATTTTAATAGAAAATAAGAATAAACATGAACCTTTCTGAAGTTCCGAAAATTGTCACATTTACGTAGCTCATGAAAAAACGCATCATTCAATTTCAATAAAAAACTAATTGAAAAGAGATTATTTATCTATCTTAAATCTGTGCAAATTTCAGGGAAATCGAACCTATATTTACCGAGTTTGCGCCATTCGGGTTACCTCTACCCCTTCTTTTTTAACGTCGCAATACGTTACGTCGAGGTTAAGCATATAGCATTATATGTTTTGTTGGCAATTTTTTTTATCAACATGCTTACGCGAAATTGTAAAATTAATTTGAATAAATAACAGTTATCAGTATTTCAGAATTTAGACGTAATTCGTGCATTTGACTCAGTTGATATTACGATTAAACCTGGGAAGCAACCAAACGAAAAGTAAAATGAAAAAAAAATAAGAAGGAAAATTAAAAAAAAAAAACAAACAAAATGAGAAATTGGATGGATTGTCCAATGCGCGGGTATAGATGGAGTAGAGTTGTTTAGAACCGAAACCACCACCCCCTCCCCCGCCCCATCCTGGACCTCTCCTTTTAAAATTCATACAAAATTTTTATTTTCCCGATCTTTTTTAATAAAAACTAATCGTCCCAGATTGCCGAGCCGGACACCTTTCCCCTTTCTACGATACATTTTTTTCTTTTAGATGGTCTTCTTATCAAACGAAGGTATCGTATAAAGGTATATGTACTCTATTTACACTTATTACGCTCAAATAAAATCGAAGTAATCATGGTCTTAATTATCAGATGACATCAGATTTCTTTCGATATTTACGTTAGGTCAAACAATTAGTGTAGATACTGAAAATATCAAAAGAATAAAGAAACGTATAAATCTCGGAAACATATTCAATCTATAAGTAATGCTCAATTTCAGGAAATAAAATAGAGAAAATGAAATGCTTATTTATGAAAATATAGAGTAACCATAAAAAAAATCCCGTTTACCTCCGAGCACCGCGCGGGAAATTCCCCTATTATGACGTCATGATTAAGTCATGCAGATGCTTGTCGTGAAAATAAACGAAAGTAACGTTACGCCAGACAACAAACGTTCGTGAGATCAATTTTGAGTTATGTCCCTCATCCTGAGACTACCATCTTAAAACCTCGTTGACGTATTGCTACCACTTCTCCATCTGCAGTTGACGTTCCTTATCACTTATGCGTCTCTTTCTGTGCTTGTCTGCTTTGTATTTTTGCATTGAGTGTTTTGGGGTTTTGCTGTGGATGCTGCAGCCTGGTGTTGTTGGAGATCCCCTCTTTTGTTTTAAACGCATTCTAAAATTTCTGTTATCAAAATTTCTAGAAATTTAAAAAAAGTGGGTCCTGTAGCATCATATCCCACCCATCCTGCTACGTCTTTCGGTATCCTTTGTCGACATAGTAACTTTCATACCTTTTTGGCATATTACATTGTTTAGATTTGAGGATCACTGACGAGGGTTAAGTACCCGAAACGTGCATGTCTGTCCATGCTGCCAATTTATCTGTTCTTAAATGATGATATTCAATTTGAAGACGTTTATCATCCATCCGAAATGCTACTTCACTACTTGAGAGAGAAAGCTCTTCTCTTTCAAAATATTAGGAAACCACGATACTTTCATCATAGAGGTTTTCTTTGATTTCCATTAATATTTATATAATAGTTATAACAATTTGTATATATGGTTTGTGATAATAAAATGAAATAGGCAGAATATCTTTGTATATTCTTGTGAAATAGTATTTAATCAAAAACAAAAGACCACACATAAACAAATGAGACCAATTGGCAACCGGTGCCGACTAAAGAAGGTCATCTGCTAGATGGTGTGGTTATTCGGATAACATGCACAATACTCTTCCACTTTTCCTCAATTTCAGGTGACCATACAAACAGAGCACAGCATATTGACGGAGACTAGTGAGAAGCAATGTATTCAGCTGAATAGTAATCAAAATTGGTATTGAAATCAATTGCAACCAATTGGATGGAGGTTCCATCCTTTCTTTCATAGTAAATTATTTCATTTTTTTAAAGTACTCATTAGCATAGGATGTTCTCTACGATCAATTTTCCGTCTGCGCGATCAAGCCTTCAGTATATTATTCAACGGTATGAAGATTTTGAACAGTTCTTTTGTATATGTGTATTAGTTGTACTAGATCGATTTCATAATGATATTTGTTCCTATCATCTAATTTGATTTGTATTTCTTACTTATAGAGCCTCACTCGTTCTTAAAAGCGGACAGGTCCCGATGCTCAGACCATATTGGTAACATAAATTACAGGATAAGGGGAGGACTGGTCGGATGGATTCTTAATCTCTTGAGGCATTTCATAAAAAACAACTTAAAAAGTACACTGAAAGGGAAAGTAAGTCAACAATCTGTAACTTCTTGAAATGGCACATACCATATACTAGGAATTATTCATAATTATATTCAACGGTGTAGCTCTGCCTGAAAAAGTGGAGGAGCACAATATCCCAAAACTTCCTACAAGCAAAAAAAAAAAAAGTCTACAGAAAAATAGACTGCGTGCACGTGGCGCAATTTACGCTCTCTGATTGGTTCGATCTAGTCCTTGGCAAAATAAGAATAAATATGTGGCGAGTGGTAGCGAGCCTGGACATTTTTTTGGCAAAATATAGAATCATCATTTAATTTCCATTGTCATTTTCAAGAAACGGCGATTCTGATTGGCTGAGAAATTTTGTTGATACATCGATCATCACAATTTTTCACGGAAGTCTATTTATAGCACTATTGTTAGAACCGGGGGTTCCGTCAAAAACGAATGAACTCGGTGATAAAAATATAATGTGTTGATGTTTGCTTATCACTTCAAGGGTACCATTTCTTTTCTACTTAAAACAAAATTAACTGTGTATGTAGAATTTGATCAAACGGGTCAAAAGATATAGAGAGACGATCGTTCGTTGTTTGAATAATGGCGGCTACCATAACTTGTTTTGGCAGACGTATCACTGCGAAACCCCCCGACTTACGAAATATAGTGCGGTGATTAATTGTTTTTATATCCAAGAAAACAGTCTTTTTTCAATAAGTAGATGATAATAAAATGATAAGAAATGAATCTTATATTTTTGCTGTTGATGCAGGTATCACTTAAAAAATTGGACAGAAAACTTTTGCATCAACGCGCTATGCGCATTGATGCAGTTTTCTGTCCAATTTTGGGTGATATCTGCATTAACAGAAAAATATAAGATTCATTTCTTAAATCAGAAAATACTTTCTATACCCTCTATCAATAAGTACATGTAATGATATTCCATATAGTTTGAGTCAAATGTCTTCATGTACATTGATAAAAGAAGGGAGGAGATCTCCAACAAGACCCCGTTGCAGCATCAACAGCAAAACACCAAAACACCCGATGCAAAAACACAAAAGACTAGTACAGCACGAGACGGAAGAGACACACGACATGTAAACATCAAACACAAAAGACTACACATAAAACGACGAGACCAATGGTCAACCGGTGCCGACTTTGGACGGCCATCCGCCACGCAAGTAGCAAATGGTGTGGAGTAAAACAACCTCCTCACTGTAAGATGATCTCACACAAACAAGACCGCGAAACGTAGAGGCCCAAGAAACACAGATTAATATGTAAATGGACATAAAAAGAGGACATGCGTAATACAGTCCGTGTTCTGCCGGCTGTAGCGAGCTCATGTATGAATTTACCCGAGGAGTCCGACTGACATTTAGAGAGGACAGGTGGTCGGGACCCTGTCTTCTCTAAAGAGGTTTGGACAGGACCCGTCATGGAGTCTCGTCGTCACAGTCAGTCAGAGTGCTAGTCTCAAGGATGCGCTCGTACAAGACTGTAGATTGGTCAAGTACCAAGCCCAGTGTCCGTCTCGTGACATTAGGATCATATCCACGGTATAAAAGGCGTTTGATAATTCTTACGCATTTTCGATGGCTATGCTACCTACCTTTGATCCTTCTCATTTTGTTTATCATATCACCATAAAAGACAGGTTGTGTAATACCCAAAGTAATGTACTCTGTTGTGTGTATAGATCCGAATTTTAAAAGAAGTTGACTGTAATTTTTGTAAAAGGATCCCGGACCTTAAGGAAAGGCTATAAAAATCAGTTTTCAAAATTTTCGTAATTTATTGCACTGGCCTTATAAATTGTTTGAACTATGTATAAACAACAGGTTTCTTACCCCATTCTGTTAAGATATTGCCTGAAACACTGGCAAAGTCAGCTAAAACCTACCCATCCTTCGCAAGCTTTGGTTGAACTATGCACAAAAAACCCAGGTAGTCTGATAGATTTTTTTCAAAATTAGGCATGGACGCATGTAAGAATGGCTAATTCAGAAAAATGACAGACAGATACTTATTTGACAAATTCTTCCTAAGAAGGAATTAGCCATTCTAATTTGCCTTCATATTCAAATCAGAGAAAACCCACGAAAAAAGTAGCATCAAAAGTATACAGATTAACATAAAGCCACACCTCTGATATCACGCAACCGACAGTATCGATTCATTAGCATATATTGATTTTAACCTGATTGGTCGTGTTCACAAAATATGTGATCATGTAACAAATTGTTCGATCCCTTTCATGCATATGTATTGAGAAAACAACATTCAAGGCCGGAATCTATGGCGATTGATCCTGATTCGCCAAATACCCCTGTCACAAAACAGACATCACACATAGTAACATCTTTGAATACAAGCGAAACTTAAGTAGTTATTTAATACACGAATGGTCAATTTTTCATTATATGTAAAACGTCATACAAATGACATTAAATTCTTCGATTTATGAGTGCTCAAAAAAGGGGCCTTAAGGTCCGGGATCCTTTTCAAAAAGTCTTAACTAGTTTATGAAAGCGGAAACCTTGACCTAAACGTTTTTTGGTAATTTGTAAATTTCTACTGTGAAAATCCAAAATATCAGTACATGCTCTAGCGTACTGGTTGAGCTGTGATATGTAAATGCCGTATGACGGTAATCTCGGAACATCACCGTCAAGCCAGGGGAAATTTACTATGTTGAATCCGAAATCATCCCTTTTGTCATATACACTTGTATGAATCTTTCCGATTACAATTTTGATATTTAGCTCCAAAAAACGGTGTTTCTGTATTTGTATCGTTTGCCTTGTTAAGTGTTAATTCTTGTGGATAAATTTCATTCTTATACAATTCAAAAGTAGGATTGTCAATGGTTAGAATATCATCCAGATACCTAGAAGTATTATTGAAACATTTCAGATCATCAAATTTGCTTTGCTTTTGGAGATTTTGGATAAATTTTTCATAAGTGTATAAAAATAAAGTAACATCGATATAGGATTGATCAGAATAGCTAAATTATTCAGAAAGTTTTTAAAGAGCTGTATTGAAAATTTACAGAAAAATAGTATATTTATGGTACAAAATGTTGCTATTTTAAACAATGTTAATGCATCATGAAATATTGTGATTGAAAAGTGGGGGGGGGGGGGGGGTGGCGCAAACATGGTTGTGCCCCCACACTTTTCAAAGCGGGGGGGGGGGGATTTCTTCCTTCTCCTACGCCCTTGATCTTATATAAGATGGAAGAACATCAGATATTTTATGTTTCATTCTTTAAAGAAAATAACGAATTATTCTGATGATTTGTGAATGTGTACCGTATATGAAGCAATGTGAAAAATATTTAATCATGTTGTGTACCCAATGAGTTGATTAAGAATAATACTGTAACACGGTTATGGAATTATTTAGAAACTTAGAAGCAATTTTGACATAAAAGAAACACGAATTCCTAACACTCTGTTACAAGTTAATTCATTTTTGTTCGCAAAAATAGTTACCCAGACATGCACGTTTCAGAATTATATCCTTCTTATTTTCCCTGTGCAACGGACACAACTTTAACGTGCCTACGCCAATCTGAGACACAGGAACCCGATTTGTAGTCCCTTCAGAATGAGTAGCATATAACCAAAATTATAAATTAGCCAAAAATAATATCTACGAAAGAGGTCAAAAAGCACTATATAGTTTGAAATCAGCAGTAAACAGGGATAGGTATTTTTACAAGTCTGAAGCTATTTCACCACACGGTTTAGCAAGTATAATTGTATGGATCTGAGGAATGGAAAGAATTGGATAGGATCATATCAACGAGCCCCTTAATTTATTCAATCAATTCATCAATACATCACCCATTGAAAAAGCTAAGTTCTGTAAATGGATCTTAGGAGTACGTAAAAAACAGTACAAATATAGCTGTACTTAGAGAATTGGGTAGGTACCAACTATTAATTGACATTAATCATTCACACTTTATGATATAAAAAAAATTAAAGGGTGTAAATATTTTACAGATATGTGATGCCGCTACCGCAGCGATTAACAACCACAGTGAAGCGCTGAAAAGGACCCTTATGAAAGGATAGGGTATGTATGTTAAATGTCTTCAAATTCAATAGCATCATTTAAGAACAGGTAAAATTTCAGCATGGACTAGACATGCACGTTTTCGGAAACTTTTTAAATACTCGTCAGTGATCCTCAATCTAAATCATGAAATATGGCCAAAGAGTGTGAAAAATATTATGTCAAAAAGGTACCGAAAACGTAGCAGGATGATGGGATATGATGCTGCAGGACCCACGTTTAAGAAATTTCAAGATTTTTTGATAACAGAAATTTACGAAAGCGTTGAAGAGACGCATATCCTTGATTACAATTTATTTGGACACTCAACAGTTTTGCTATATGATTTTGCTTTCAGAAATTCGATTGATAAAAGTTTTATTCTGCAATCTTTTATTATTTTACAGAATACGTCGAAAAGTTTACTGGATGAGTGATATCACGGAAGCGTTTTGTGGTTTTCATTGAAAATAAAACAGAAATTAAATAAATGAATGCACATTGAATAAAAATTTAGAAGCAAAATGGTTTGTAAGTTTTTATACATATTTCGAAGTATGACGTCATCACCGGAGTGAAAAAGGGTGCCAGAAATAGCTGCTTTCAGGTTTAGGAGAAGCCTAATGTCTGATATAAGAAGATTGGTTGAATAAGGCGGATGCTTAAAATAAAGCCACAATCATGAATGTTAATGTCTTCCATGATCTTGCATATTGGATGAGCTGTGAAATATAGATTTCAAAAACAGGATTGTCGATAGTAAGAATATCACCCAGGTACATATAAGTACCAATGAAACATTTCACATCATCATGTTTTCTTTGCTTTTGATGATTTTGGATAAATTCTTTTTCATACGTGTATAGAAATAGATCTGCAACAAGAGGCGCTTAATTAGTACCCATAGGGATCCCTACAACCTGCTTCTAGAGATTCTCACCAAATCTTACATAAATGATGTGCAAGAGGATGGACAAGCCAATACACATGTCCTACATCTCCATGCTTTGAAACAAACCCTTTGATTCAGAAGTACAAATATAAGATTTCCCCGCTCGAATAAAGTATTATTTAATGAGTTTGGACAATTGATAATCTATCTTGTCGTGAAGAAGCATGGTGAACATAATTTAAAAGTCGTATGAAGAAATCGTATTGGCTTGTCAATTTCTAGATTTTGTTTTGTCAATCACATCCCCAGAAATTTAATAGACAAATATAAATTTACATCATTCCTGTTTAGAACATTTTCACAATATTTTGCTACGTGTTCCTTTACTGCCATGAGTGCTGACGTCAGATTTCTAGACAAATTGTAGTTGAGCAGTTGCTAGATTAGCAATGCATCTAAATTTGTAAGGATAATTATGCAGTTTTGGTATGCAGTATATGGTAGGAAGATCCAATATAGAAATAGGGATGTTGAATGAAGAAATTTCACTGTTATGTTTGCTCAAAATGTTGGGGACACTTTCAAGTTAGTCACACGTTAGTTAGTTTATTTTAAGAAAGTTTAGGTCACACGGAAAAAGGCGAAACAGAAACCTTAGAAACAGAGCTAGAATACATCGTACCCTCAGAGATCTACTTATAATTGCACGAAACGGCGGCAGACATGAACTGCTTCATGCTCTCTCATCAATACCAGCAGTTCAATTGAAATCTATCTTGGATGAAGCAGAGGTTGCATTCTTAAGAAATACTGATTGATTCAAACTTAATATCATTGTTGCATTCGCACAGAATAAACTTTTTCCTGTCATTAAAAACATTCCCCTTAGAAGACGATTCATAAAAATTCCATTTATTAACAAAGGTTTCGATCTTCTTAACATCTCTAATATTTTTCGGGATCATCGCGTCCAAAGTGCTATTCCTCAATATTTTGAGAATTTTGAACCTCCTCTTATTTGTTACAAGTATAAAAAACCTATTCGAAATTTCGTATTTAACTACAATAAAGTAACATCAGATCCTAAAATTCTTGAATCAAGTCCTACTTCTTGAGAATGTGCATCTTCTGAATACCTTTATAAACCAGCTGGCCATATTGTAACAGGTGACTTTTCAATTATCCAGGACAGGCAGCTCCGCAATCTTCTCAAGAAAGGACCTAAGTACAGAATTCCATCCAAGATAGATTTTATCAAATGTCGCGAAGAACTAAAGGAAGCCTTAGATAACTATACAAAAAGATGGTGTAAATCGGAAGGGGTCGAATCACATCCTCTGAATGACTGGAAGAACCTCATATTGGATATTACCGATATTCGAATAGATAACTTCCACAAAAATCCTCATCTTTTCGAAAATCCAAGTTCTAAATCTGAAAGATATTTTAAATCCAAATTACGCAATTTACACGAAAAATATGTCTTCGCTCCTGCAGACAAAGCAGCCAACAACACCATAATCATTTGAAAACGTTACTACATATCAACTTTGGTTTCGGAACTTTCGTCTACAAACACTTATATCAAAAGCAATGAAAGTGTTCCTAACATTTGGAACAAACACAACAGTGAAATTTCTTCATTCAAGATCCCTATTTCTAAACTGGATCTTCCTACACTATACTGCATACCAAAATTGCACAAGTCTCCTTACAAATTTCGATACATTGCTAATTCTAGCAACTGCTCAACTACAATTTTGTCTAGAAATCTGACATCAGCACTCACGGTGATAAAGGAACACGTTTCAAAATATTGTGAAACTGTTCTAAACAGGAATGATGTAAACTTATTTTGGTCTATTAAAAATTCAGGGAATGTGATTGACAAAATGAAATCGAGAAATTTTCAAGCCGATTCGATTTCTTCGTACGACTTTTCAAATATGTACACCACGCTTCCTCACGATAAGATTAATGATCAATTGTCCAAACTCATTAAATGGTGCTTTAACCGAGAGGGTAAAACTTATATTTGTACATCTGAATCAAAGGGTTTCTTTTCCAATACAGAATACAAATCATATAAATCATGGACATGTAGTGATTTTTGTATTGCCTTGTCCTTTCTTTTGGACAACATTTATGTAAGATTTGGTGAGAATCTCTACAAGCAGGTTGTAGGGATCCCTATGGGTACTAATTGTGCGCCTCTTGTTGCAGATTTATTTTTATTCACGTATGAAAAAGAATTTATCCAAAATCTTCAAAAACAAAGAAAACATGATGATGTGAAATGTTTCAATGGTACTTCTAGGTACCTGGATGATATCCTTACTATCGACAATCCTGTTTTTGAAAAGTATAAAAATGTCATTTATCCACAGGAACTGACTCTAAACAAGGCGAACGTCACAAACACAGAAACACCATTTTTTGACCTGAATATCAAAATTATTAATGGAGAGATTCATACAAGGGTGTATGACAAAAGAGATGACTTTGGATTCAATATAGTAAATTTTCCCTGGCTTGACGGTGATGTTCCTAGATTACCGTCTTATGGTATCTACATTTCGCAGCTCATCCGGTATGCTAGAGCATGTACTGATGTTTTGGATTTTCATGATAGAAATTTACAAATAACAAAGAAACTTTTAGGTCAAGGTTTTCGCTTTCACAAACTTGTCAAGACATTCTGGAAATTTTACAAAAATTATTGTCAACTACTTTTGAAATTCGGACCCATACAAGCAACAGAGTATATTACTTTGGGTATTTCGCAACCTGCATTTTATGGTGACATGATCAACAAAATTAGAAGGATCAAAGGTAGACAGAATTACTATCGAAAATGCGTCAGAATCATCAAACGCCTCTTATACCGTGGATATGATCCTAATGTCACCAGACGGACACTAGGCTTGGTACTTGACCAATCTACAGTCCTGTACCAGCGCATCCTTAATACTTGCACGCTGACTGACTGTGACGACGGGACTCCATGACGGGCCCTGTCCAAACCTCTTTAGAGAAGACAGGGCCCCGACCACCTGTCCTCTCTGAATGTCAGTCGGACTCCTCGGGTGATAACATACATAAGCTCGCTACAGCCGGCAGAGCACAGGTCGTATTACGCATGCCCTCTTTTTATATCAATTTACATATTCATCTGTGTTGCTTGGGCCCCTGCGTTTTGCGGTCTTGTTTGTGTGTGGTCATCTGACAGTGAGGAGGTTGTTTTACACCACAATTGTACGTTCTTCGAGACCTCTGGGTAATCGGAATAGTGGGAGGGTTGTGCGCACGTAATCCAGGATAACCACACCGTCTGCTACTCACGAGGCAGATGGCCGTCCTAAGTCGGCACCGTTTACCCATTGGTCTCGTTGGTTTATGTGTAGTCATTTGTGTTTTTATGTTTTTCTGTGATTTGACGTTCATTGTACTACTGCGTCTCTTTCTGTGCGTGTCATTTTTGTGTTTTACAGTGGGTGTTTTGGGAGGTTGCTGTTGATGCTGCATTAGGTGTTGTTGGAGATCCCCTCCTTTCTTTCATTGCTTTGTACAATGTATTTGTAGACGAAAGTTCCGAAACTAAAGTTGATATATAGTATTATGGTGATGTTGGCTGCTTTTCTACAGGACCGAAGTCAAATTTTGCATGAAGATTACGTAATTTGGATTTTGAAATGTCTTTCAGATTTATTACTTGTATTTTCAAAAAGATGAGAATTTCTGTGGAAGCTGTCTATTCGGATGACAGTAATGTCAAACATGAGGTTTTTCCAGTCATTCAGAGAATGATATTCGACTCCTTGCGATTTACACCATCGTTTGGCATAGTTATCTAAGGTTTCGAAGCTTTAGTTACTTCGCGACATTTAATAAAATCTATCTTCGATGGGATTCTATACTTAAGTCATTTATCAAGAAGACCACGGATCTGTCTGTCCTGGATAATTGAAAACTCACCAGTAACAATATGACTAGCTGGTTTATATAGGCATTTTATACAGGTTTATATATGTATGTTAACGTTAATGAGTCATGTGTTACGTCATGCGAATGCGCTAGCGCGGCATATATTTACGAAACAGCTGGTCATATAATCACTGAAGACCTGTCAATCATTCTTAGTATTCACAAGATTGGGCCACAGTATAGAATTTCTTCCAAAATGTCGGGAAGTGCTAAATGAGGCGTTGCAAGTTTATATACGAAAATGGTGTAAGTTAAGTCGAACTGTACTCTCTCCATGACTGGAAAAGCCTTATTTTAGACATCCAAATTGACAATAAAAAAAACTCCTCATTTTTATTCAGAAGCATCATCAAGATCAGCTAAATTTTATAAAATTTAATCTAAACTTCAGGAATTGCACAGAAATAATGTCTTTGCTCCGGCAGACAAGGCAGCAAACAACACTATTATAGTTATTTGAAAGCGCTATTACATTAACAACCGGCTACAGTCGATAGATGATGTTTCAAGAATTGTTTTTTTTAGCGTTAGGTCTAAAGTGCAGACTGTTTGTTAATGCTTAATGCATTCCATGCCGATTTGATACAACTGGAGACTTATTTTAATAATAATTATAATATTTTACATTTATAGAGCCCCCTATATAAAACTACTCTAAGGCACTTCACAATGAATATATAAAATATAAAATGAAGATTGTTCAATATATAGTGTCAAATTTCAATGGAATGATAAGCCAGTTCACCAGATAAATAAAACGCATGAAATGTCTACGAAGATTACAAGTAAAATGCTTTCTTGAAAAGATGGGTTTTAAGGTAGAGGATCCCATGGGTTTCACGTTTGAAAAAGTTAAGTGGAGATAACTACTACATTTTAATGAATTTCATCAGCTTGTATACTTTTTTCTTTTCCCAGTATCGATGAGAAAGTTACATGTATCCACTTCTGGTCTGTGGAAATTGTAAGAAAAAATGTTTTATTTCATTGGAAAAGATAATGATAATATTTTGAATGGTTTTCTTGCTTTGTAAATGAAAAACTAAACTTGATTCCAAAGAGAACTTTGGGGGTATCCACGCTTGTTTTTGAGAAAGATGGTAATTTCAAGAAGAATTTAAGAAAAGAAATTAACCATCACAAGTAAGAGTTACCTTTCCTGAATCTTAGTAATATTCTTACATTTGATGCGAGTCACTCAATGCCCCTAGTTCTTCTTCAATAATTACATATAAACGTATATAATAATCTATCTAAGCCATACGTATATAATAATCTATACTAGCAGTGTGCACCAACATATGGTCACAGGAATATATCTGTATTTTCCAGAGCATCACTATAAAGGGGGGGGGGGTATTTTAATAAATGTAAAAAAAAATACGCTTAATGGAAATCTTTCTAAGATTATGCATTTTTTTCTCTTTCTTTTTTTGGATGGGTAACATCCCTCCCTTTTCTTTCATCTTGCCTGCCCTTCGAAGAAGGGCGTAGAGTTTAATACAAAGACCACAAAAAAACCACAAAACTCGCCGAGACCCAAACTGTTAATCTACTAATACTGAGTATACTTATATAGACATGTATATGCACTCGTGCTGTATTTGATATCATCGAGAGTGTAAAGGCGTATGAGACAGGGGGTATCCCTTGTCCCTCCACGGTAACAAGCATAGTAAATTTTCCACCTCCCTCTTTTTCGATCGATGTTTGTGAATATGCATTGCAATGGAAATCCTTAATTTCAATGATACTATGAAAAAAAAAATCACAGATTTGCCAACAACTTTTATTGCCTACATTAAAAAAAAAAGCAACAACAACAAGCACACAAACAAACAAACAAACAAACAAACAAACAAAACCCCACACACACAATATGTTTAAGAGGTACAAGAAAAATATACCTCTTCACCTTGTGGTAATGAAATTTTGCATTTGAGCTGTTCTATGTAAAACAATGACTATTCAGTATCAGATTGCTCCATTTTCATAGTACATGTTTTTTCCTCAAATACTAGTGCTTCAAGTAAAATCAGCCTTGGAATGTTCCATTTTATACCCCCCCCCCCCTCTCGCATCTAACTCGGCCTTGGTGTTTCGCACCTCAAATCAAATAATATAAGTAAATGCTTGTGGATAACATCTAAATCAAGAACTTGCAAACTTTATAATGCTTCGGTCTCAGGGGGCGGATCCAGAGTGGGGAGTCGGGGGCCGGGGGGGGGGGGGTATCGACCCAAAGGGTCGATTCGAGGCACGAAGTGCCGAGCGGGGGAGTGTACGGAAGGGGGTTGCCCCCTCCTGTAGGTTGGAGTCCTCCCCCGGAATTTTTTTTGAAAGTGGAGGCTGACGAGAAATAGGTCAAAACCTCTGGGCCGAAACCTCTGGGGTCTGAACAAGAAACAGTCCGAAACCTCCAGCAACCACTTTTCTTACCTTCTTCGGACTGAAGAACGATACGGAATAAAAAAAAAAATAGCGAGAAATCGAACACGGACACTCTGATGTTTTAGAAATTTGGGTCATAGGGGTTATCGATCTTACCTGAGGGATCATCTAACTTAAAGTTTTTCTTATAAACTGAGACATCGCGTGGGATCGAAACGTATGGTGTTGTGCTTCCTTACATAGTTATTTGGTATTTTCTCATTTTCTAAATTAAACTTTACAAAACTGAGCAGCGGTTGCAGTAGGACAATGCCTAATAAATCAATCCATATCGTCCAGGTATATGGAAAGTTCATACTTTTCCCAAACACTTCAAAAGTTTGTCGACGACAGAAAATAATTCTTTCTGACGAACTCTGGAAGTGTTAGCAAAAACTACAGACTTTTCAGATATATAAACGATATGGGCTTACTTATTAGACATTGCTCTACTGCAACGTCTCATTAGTTTTGTGCAATATCACTTAAATTTTGAGAAAACATCAAAATTCTCCGTAAAGAATCACAACATCCTACGTTTCGATCCCACGCGGTGTGAGAGGGAGTCAGATGTCTTAAGCTCTAGGGGTATAGAGTTCCATAGAGTGGATGCAGCTGTGTCGAATCGCCTCTCGCCGTATGTTTTCGTATGATTTGATGGAACAACAAGTTGGTACTCAGACTGAGAGCGCAAACTTCTTGTGGGACAATAAGGTCTAACAAGCTCTTGAAGATAAATTGGCGCAGATTCGTTAAGGGCTTTGTACATATAAGTCAGAATCTTGAATTGTGGTCAGGAATTGTGTACAGGTAGCCAATGGAGCTGTTTTAGTATAAATTTCAATGTTAGAAAATTCTACTGTATAGAATAATTCACGGAAAATACAAGTAACCTGTTTATGTTTTATAGTAATGAAAAGAAATGCAGAAGGGAATAGTAACATTTACAGATGTTGCGTAGTGAACACAATAATATGTAATACCCAAAACTAGCTAGGAAGAGCAATGAAATAATATTATCACGCAAATATTTGAAACTAATATTCCTGTTTACATCAACAATAGCGGGAAATTGCATTGATAATACGTCAACATATGATTGTAACAACTGGTCAATTTATCGGATGTATGCATGTATGTTTAATGTAATAGGTACATTGCACACATGGGAGGGTGTGTCACCTTTGTAGAATTCGGGTAATATTGGCAGTAAGGTTCGTTCGGATTTTAACTGCACTTTGTTTCTTAGTTCACCATACGAACAGTTGAACAGGGATACAACTGCATTCATGTAAGTATTTAAATTCAAAACATAAAGGGAAATTTGAACATCTTCGTTCTAATTTGGTTTTGAAAATAAAAGATAAATAATCTTTTTTTTTAATAAATCGGTAAACCACATATAAACTCTTAAAAATTCATTTTTGCCTGCATTTACGTTTTGAAATTTACTGATCCATCATTCAAATTATTATAATTGTGTTTCAACGAGGAAATACGGAACGAAAATTACTGAAAGTATCTAGGTCACTTCGTTCTCGAGTTATAAGAACGTTTTATTGACTATTTAACATGGATATCTGCCCATTTCTGAATACCAGGATTTTTTTTTCGTAAGACGTCACTCGAGTGACAGACATTTCGTATGCGTCGAGCGTAAGACAGTTTGAGGCATCGTTTAGTCGAATCGTTAATATGATAGTGTAAGATCTTGTTCATTATACATTATTTCCATAAAAAGGGGTCGTAGTCTTTCTTAAGAGAAACCAAACATATTATCTGAGTGAGAAATAACAAAGATCTTGTAAGATTTGTACTGAAAGAGCATCATATTAGCCTCTCTCGCGAGGCCTCGCAAAATCTTTTCACTGCCTGAATTCAATGGATTTTTTTTTTCTCTTTTCCATTATCTATTTTATTATCTGTTACTTTGTACTTGAGTAATTAATATATATCCGTATTGTATTAAATTATGCAATGCACATTATCCAGTATACTTTCAGCACACTGAATTTTCGCTGCGCCACACTCTTTCATTTTCTTATGTATACATTTTTCGTGTATGTATTTCTTTTCTTTGTTCGTTTATTTCCGCTAAAACAAAACAACGGTGTTCATAAAACGTTTAAATGTCAAACAACTTGGAAAGATAGGAGGGGTTTTAATTCTTCCTACCACCCTCCTTAAAATGAGTATCAAAATTAGTTTGATTATATTTTATGCCGGTTTTCTTTCTCGAATTCATGTTTTGATCCCCTTTCTATTTTGATTACGAGTTGGAATCATCCTATATTTCCTTTCTGGAACGTCTCGGACCGACCTTTTCACATGCAATGTACGGTGGCGATTACCATCGATAGGCAAAATCTATGATTTTTTAAAAAGGTATCGAGACATTCTAAAAAAAATCCTGAAAGAAATTGTCATCTAGCCTTCCTTGCGAAAATATTGCACATTTGAAAAAAATATGTATCATTGGCTGATTTAGAAAGGGCGTGAGGAATCGCTGAGCAATGTAAGGTATTGATTACTTGGGATCAAACTTATGTGTATACTTAATTCCTAGTAGGTTGGAGTGGCATTTCAGAAAATTTTCGCTGAATCGCTTCTTGAATATAATAGATTAATTTGCATATACTTTTAATTTATAGATTCAAAGCTATAAGCATGTTATTAGATGTCCATTTTATGCCCAGTAATGTAGCGAAGTACACAACTTTTACATTTTCTGCGTTCGCTGTCATGTAATGCTTTGTACAGTTAATGGTACAGATTGCTTATCAGTAAGAAAGTCGCAAGGCTATACAGCATAGTCTTCTAGTCTTCATTTGCATTGATAAGATTAATATCTTATCTGTTTCTTTAGGACACGAAAACAAATGAAGCAAGCTTCAAAATTTCGGGCCGCACAAATCTGCTATATTCAATACTTGGAAATATGTTTGCAGGTGTATTTTTTCTTTTTACTGTCTAAGACCTGGTGTTATAATAATTTAAAACATGCAGCGGATTATTTCTCAAATTGTTGAAAATCCATAAGAAGAAACAATTTTACATCATTGTTGTAGGTCATAATAGAAGTTAATGGTCAAATCTAGTAAATCGAAATTATTCCTCGTATGGTTATATTAACCATAATATTATGTACTAGTATGATCGGTCTATATGGAGAAACATACTTTTTTTTCTAATATTAGAAATTGTTTCTTTATATTGGAAATTATTTTCTAATATAAGAAATTCATTTTCTAATATTAAGAATTCATTTTTTAATATAAGATCATTTCCTAATATTAGAAAAATGAAATTCATATAATGGAAAATTAATTTATCAAAATCAAAAAAGAAAATTTAATATTTAAAAATTGATTTCAAATATTGAACAATAAATTTCTTATATTAGGAAATAAACTGAATCAATTTCTAATATCATAGATTCATTTTCCTTTTCTGCGTCGGCCATGTTGAATGGAAGCAGTCATTATCATGATTATGAGAGCTATTTTGAATTTCTGTATGAAGAAAATCGTTGTTTGTTTCTTTTAACAGAAAATAAAATTTCAAACAACAACATTCTCATATAAGAAATTATACCAATGAGTTTTCTAATAGTTGAAATTAATTTTCTAATATACGTAAAAAAGTAATTTAATCAATTCCTTAGATGCAAATAAGTCTTCGAATATGACAAAATATTAGATATTCCTATTAGTAGAAATCGGAATCTCTTATATTATAAAATGAATTTCTAATATAAGAAAATGAAAATCTTACATTAGAAAATACCGTGTTTTGTTCACTCTTGTTTGTCATATACTTGTCCTTCAAATGAAAGTTGCATTAGCTTAAGGTGATATCACACGCTTCATTAAAAATCTGATTGAATGTGTATCTCATCATTTAAAAATGTTAAAAATGCAATAACTATACTTATTTCTTTACCATATGACCAAAGACAAAAGTATGACATTTATAAAACCAACTTGTTAAAATATCATGATTTCAGTATGTTAATAGTTTAATCATATTTCATTTCAAAAATCAGAAAAAAGGATTGGGCAAGTATGTTCATAAATAGAGCTCAATACAGATTTTGTGTAATAATACGACAGTATGTGCACAGGTGTAATGACATTATAATATGGGTAAGATACATTACAAGTTTCTCTACATTGAAACACTTTACTGGCATAAAGATTTTCCAACTGTTGAAAATTATCACAGCAGCATTCAGCAATTACAATGATTACTATATGTAATATATATACCAAAAGGTAAGCCGTGATGTAATTAAATGTTAAACATCTTCAAATTCAAGGGTATCATTTTTAAAAGAACAAATAAATTTGCAGCATGGGCCAGACATGCACGTTTCGGATTCTTAATTCTCGTCAGGGATCCTCAATTTAGACAATGTGATATGACCAAATAGTGTGAAATTGACAAATATGGATAATGACCATACCCCTGTACAAGACAAAAAATCGAGAATTCAGAAAATCAGAAACCGAAGGCATACAAAATCAGGATAAAACAGGAACCAAAGCAAACAAACAAAAACCTCCACCATGTGAAAAGAAGCGAACTCCCGATATGGGAGTGAATTATGTCCGAAAATGTACTGAAAGGCGTAGCAGGATTGGTGGGATATGATGCTACAGGACCCACGTTTTAGAAATTTCAAGATTTTTTATTTAACCTTTAGATAAGTTCATTCCATATTTTCTATGGCAATTTGTTAAGGTTTTTGAGCGTGTAGGTACATTTTGGGGTTATGAATTAGTTGGAATAGTCTTGTACAATATTGCCATTAATTTGATGATCATAGTCATAGGTATCATTTGTATTACAATCTTCGATTTCGATCATCACTGATGGGATTAGTTGAAACACGTATATGAAGCATTGGAATTATTTTCATAGAATGCAAAGGCTGATTGATATGCCTCGTTGATTGATATGTCTGATTGACAGCCGGCAGAGCACGGACTGTAATATGTGCGCGCTATATTTATATCCATTTACTTATTCATCTGTGTTGCTTGGGCCACTGCATTTCGCGGTCTTATTGTGTGTGGTCATCTAATAGTGAGGACGTTGTTTTACAGCACAGTTGTATGTTATTCGAGACCTCTGGGTAATCGGAACAGGGGAGGGGGTGGGTTGTGTGCATAAAAACTCGGATAACAACACCGTATGCTATTTGCGTGGCAGATGACCGTCCTACATCGCAACGGTTGCCCATTGGTCTTGTTTGTTTATGTGTGGTTTTTTGTGTTTCATGTTTCTATGGTGTGAGTTGTTGTTCCTTGTCCCTTTTGTATGACAAATATGGATCCTGACCATATCCCTGTATACAGCATAAAATCGATAATTCAGAAAATCAGAAACCGAAGGCATACAAAATCAGGATAAAACAGGAACCAAAGCAAACAGACAAAAATCTCCACCATATGAAAAGAAGCGAACTCCCGATATGGGAGTGAGACCAGGTGCCCAGGAAGAGTAAGCCTCTCCTGCTTGCATGCAGCACCCGTCGAACTGTCACATCCGGTTACTTTCATTTCGGAAGACATAAAGTACAATCTTAGGTTGGATGGTTCAAATGGTCTATGACAGAATATTTCTTTCTGTGGATGTTTGTTCTGTTTTTTTTTTTTTTTTTGCATTAGGTGTTTTGGAGTTTTGCTGTGGGTGCTGCAACCGAGTGTCGTTAGAGATCCCCTCCTTTCTCGTATTGAATGTTTTGAATTTCTGGTTTTATACAAATTGAGCTAGTTAAGTTGTTCAAATGCTAGATCCGCCCTTGATACAGTATTTAATCGTTTTCATTCAATGCATATCACCACCATCTTCTCAATTAGTAAACGAGTACTATAATATGTAATACCTTCTCAAATATTAAAGATCGTTCAAACAGACAAAACATAACCTTTCTCTGGTATATTAGAATTTCTGTGAAAACCTTAACAAATCAGATGTAAGTTGCAACAGATGCAGTATGATTAACACGTCGGATATATCGGGTTTACTAATAATGATACATGTGCGTGACCATATAGAATGCCGTAACTGGAAACTTTCATCATGCAATGATATGTTTCACGAATCACAGATGCTGCAAAAACCACTGCGAACATCCGGTTTTAACATCATATAGTATGTATTGACCATGCAAAATCCGTCTGATTACTTTTAGTTAGGTAATCATGACTTTGTTGTGTATTTTCACTGTTCTACTAGTTGCTTCATCTCTTTACGTTCAACAAACAAATAGTTTCAGTAAGACACAACTGCATAAATGTAAGTACTCCTCAAAAAAGTTCTTTGATTTCATATACTGACATACAAGGCGTGATAGACAGAAACATGGAATACTTCAAAAATGTTAAGTCCGTAGGACTTACGTAACTTGTTCATGTTGTATATTCAAGGAAATAGTCGATGGTAGTTAATTTTCTTAAATATGATATATCTCCGAGTCTCTTGTAATAATCAGCAGACCGTTTCACAAAAAAAATACTTGCGAAATCAAGTAACGATGTTTTGTCTCTGAATTTACATTTAATATGTAAAAATGATATTAGAAAGCACACCTTTTCAGCTTTTATTTGATGATGAAAATTACGAAAAGTCCTAGATTTACATCGAGAAGTTTTGTGAACCTGGCACAATCTTTGATTGGTTCATCCCTTATATTCCATTTTGTAGATTAAATGTTTTCGGAAAGAGGATGGATATTTTAATCCATTCTCTTGAAATGAAATTTCCTACAAAGTGTAATTATTTTGATCAGAAAGCAACTACTGGCTGTCATCATAACCAAACAAGACTTACCTGATGTGTACACCAGTATGTACATCGACACAATCACCGAATTTTTAAGTTTCTATGGAGCTGTTACGACGGGTGTTGCATGCAATCAGGAGACGCTGACTCTCCCCGGTCATCTGGTCTCACTTCGTTAGTGTCTTCATTCCGAGGTTCGCAACCGTTCTAATGAAAAATGTAATGATTTTTCCTTGCCTTCTTTGTACGGTCCTGATGCGATGACTTTTGAAGTAATCGTGCATAACGCATAGAGTACATACCGGGTAATGACGTACGTTTCTGTTAGACCGTGCAGATGAAACAGTGTTAAGAGAGTTATCCTCATCCTCCTTCAATGAAACGATCCTTTTCAAATCGAATCGTCATAAACCTCATTAGGTCTTCCGACTTCCGTCGGAAGACCTATTGTTTTCGTAACCGTGGAAAATTGGATCAGCGATTTCTCAAGAACCCTGTAAGCTAGGACAATGAAAGTTCTCCAACGTTACGTTTGGAGTAAAAGCTAGATTGGTCTTTTTTATTTTTGGTCTCTGTTATTTTTTTTATCATGTTTTTAGTAGATTCAAATATTTGACGGGAGCGTCGAATTACTCAAAAGGACCGAAAATTTCATGTTTTGCTATTTGTAAGCTTAAATATCTCGTATTTTGCTATCTACAATTTCCATTCTTTTTGAAAGTCGACAGCCATGCAAGATATGAAATGCTAGATGCACACTGTAACGATTTATTACGATGACGTCCTTCACCGTCCTTCATATTTCCAAATTCAGAAGTTCATAGGAGGTAGACAATTTTTTGCTTATAATAGTAAACAAAAATTAAGCTTATGAAGTTTCCTAAAAATTTCAATATTATTATTTTTTATCCATTTATCTGTCTTATTTAGTCTTTCTGATTTTTCCTATCTCTTACTGTTGAAAAGATATGAGCATCGAAATTTTGAGTTGGGTATTTCGATACACCTTCACGCCAACAGATCGGGCGCACACTAAAATTGGTAGTCCGAGTCCGACTCGAGAAAAGCAGTGTTGAGATTTTCAAATTCCGATTTCACGGCAATGATGAATATGCATTTCATAAATACATTTCGATATACACAATTTGATTTTAAAACAGTTGATTAATTTAGAAGAGATCAGCTACAAACCAGAATTTACACACAAAAAGTGGTAGTTTGAATCCGATTTCTAACCTACAAACCTGTTTCTAAACTTCAATAACTATATTTTGAACATCAAGTTTAATTTCTAATTCTAGCAAACGTTCGAACATAATTTTCGGTTGGTTTATTTACAAATTGATGAACAATTTCTCCAACATTCTTCCCTCCCCTCGTTTTTCGAAAACAGTTCTGTTTATATTGAACGATGTCGCCATGATGGAAATTCAAAATAAACTTTGAAAAAAGGGAAGGGGGGGGGGTCCAAATTTGAACCTGCACAGCGAGAACCTCATGGTATTTATATATATATATTGAACGTAACTTGTTATTACCATTTTTCTTCTCAAGAAAATTGGTTCTACAGCTACGAGCTCGCCTTTTTTATGGGGGAAGGGGGCAGGAAGAATTTGCAAAAAAAAAAAAAAAAATCCCGGCTCTGAAAAATGCTGAAAAAAATATTCCGGCCCAAAGGGCCGGCAATTTTTTTTTCCCGGACCATGCAAAAGTAAGGATACATTGCATGATATGGAAATTTTTGCTGGCCCTTTGTACCAGACAATTTAAAGTCAAAAAATTAATTAATATAAATACAAACTGTTCACATAGCTGTATCTACCAGAGACCTAATACGCATAGGCACAAAAATCTAGAAAAGGTTCTATTTAAACATCATACAATCTGTCTGAAATTCGCTAATTGCAAAGAGACATCTGAAGGAACGGTTATTAACTCATACTCTGTAACAGCGGGGAGTTTAACTTACACAGACATTCACAACATTTGACAATTTGTTCAAATCCGGCCCGAAGAACCGGCGAAAATTTTTCTCCGACTCTGGTAATGGCTGAAAAAAATGGCCTGCTCAGAAAATTGCTGAAAAAATTTTACCGGCTGGCAATAGAATTCCTGCCCCCCCCCCCCCCCCCCCAAATCAAATGGTTGCTCACCAACAATTATCGGTTTGAAAATTTAATGTTACTGCTATTTGAAAACTTAAATATATAATATAGATACATGTAATGTGACATCCTTCATATTTCCAAACCAAAAATTGTATAGGAGGAAGACACTCTTGTTGCAACCGCAACAAGAAACCTTTCTAGTTAATTTGTATTCTTGTATTAATTTGTAATATTATTTCGTTTTGATCATTGCTTTGATATCAATTGATTATTTATGAAAATAAATTACAATAGTATCTCCGCTGCATGTATTTGTGGTAGAATGCTATAGCCTTTTCACGTTTCCCCTTTCTAGTACCAGCCAGATAGTTGGAAAAATAAAAATTTCAAGATAGCATTATTAAAAACAATATATTTGAAATTCAAAACTCAACGTATATTCGTTTCTACTTTTGTAAGTAAGCAACAAAGAAAAGTATGAAATGATAAATATTCGGTGTTTCTCTGTTTTGATTTGGTTTTACTTGTCTCTTTTGCGTCTCTTTCTGTGCGTGTTTGCTCTGTGTTTTTGCATTTGGTTTTTTAGACTTTTGCTGCAACCGAGTCTTGCAGGAAATACCTTTCTTTCTTTTATGATTTACAGACGGATGGATTCTGGACCAAATGATAACTATAGTGTATAATGTCGTTCTTGCGTTGCCGGTGATATAAAATCCTTTCCCTTTCTCTCTTTGATACAATGATAATGCGTTATCTTTCGAACAATTTATCCTTTTCCGTTTCATGCAATTCTTTGACATAGCGATCTCATCGACATTGAACTATTTTTAAGCTGTAAAACTTTAGTTTACATGTTAAACGTCTTTAAATTCAATAGCATCATTTAAAACCGGATAAATTTAAAGCATGAACCAGACATGCACGTTTCGGGTACTAAATCCTCGTCAGTGATGCTCAGTCTAAACAATGTAATATGGCCAAAAAGCATGAAACTTATTATGTCCAAAATGTACCAAAAAATGTAGCAGAATAGGTGGGATATGATGCTACAGGACCCACGTTTTAGAAATTTCAAGAAATTTTGTAACAGGAATTTCAAATGCGTTGAAGAGACAGACGATCAACCAAAGTTGATCGATCTTGGCTACATGTGCCCTCGGGTACTCTTGGTCCACCAGCAGTGGCATTCACCAAATAGTTCAAATGTTAAACGTCTTTATATTCAATAGCATCATTTAAAACCTGATAAATTTAAAGCATGGATTTTATTTTATAAATGATGAACTTCCAAAAGTATCATTGTCATAAATGTATATAATATAATTATATTATTTACGATATTAACACCTGATACTCTATTTTATTCCGTTCAATGGAAAATTAAATAAAAGGACATCCGAAACATTAGGTATTTACATAACTCTCCATGTACCGACCGAATGAAATGTATCATTTCTTTAGCTTTAGCTTCATTTCATTTGGTTTATTATCCAAATTTTAAACTTCTTCAAATTCAATAGCATCATTTAAGAATAGATGGATTTTGAACATGGACCAGAAATGCACGTTTCGCATGCTTACCCCAGAAAAAGGAGGAAATCACTGTTTAAAGGGGCATGCATTCGGTTAATGCATGCACATGTACGAAAAGCAGTTATTTCTGATCACATTAAATCAATTCTCAGTGTTGTCACATTATACGTGCGTTGAAATTTCCTTTTACTATATCATATGATCTTTTAATTAATAACTCAAAACAAACACAGAAAACAAAGTATAGTATTACTATTACTATTTCTTAATATAATGGCATTGCTACAGTAGTAAATTCATTAATATTTCGATAATAATCGATTTTGAAAAATGGAATGACAAGTAAATCTACATGTATTTTCTTATTCCAGTTTCAACGCTCGCAAAAAGATATATTGTAACACAGGTCAAGAGGTTGAAATTCAAAGATATAAGTAGACGAAGTACTACATACTCTAAGTAAGTCTTTATTTTGTATTTTGATTGGATTTCAGGACTGGAACCGGCACGATTTACTTACAGTTCATTTAAATGCCTTGTAAGAGATACCATAAAAAAGAGGGTAGTTAATATTGTAACCATATGGCCTCTCCCCCACAATGTTTATGGTGAACGATTATTTTATGTTTGGGAATTTGCACAATGTGGAAAGAGGAATAACTCTAAACTAAATCTATGCATTGATCAGAACACGAAAGTAAGTTAAATCCCTTACATGAAAGAGGGATGGTGTAAATAGTAATTCACATAAAGATAATTTTGAAAGAAGATAAGAAACAGATTTAAGAAATCTCAGTTAATTAGTTTATCTTCAGGTTTGAAGGGAAATATTTTCTCAACTTTAACATGTTTAATTGTAATATTGATTATTCTATACTTGGAAAGTACAGAGTTTGATAAGAACTTAATTACAAATTGACTTTATCTATGAGTTGGAGAAATGATTGTCAATTCTACACGTGAAATACCAGCATATTGAGTTTATCTACGTACAGTCCCTCGTCATTTCAGACGCTTTTGAGAGTTTTAGACAACATTTTCTTTGAGGGATGAACGCGAAATTATATAGAAATATATCCATCGTTTTGTGCAATTTCTCTCACTTTTTTTAAATACAAATGTCATTTTTCAATTGTCAGGATTACTTTCTCACATGCTATGCATTCTGTCAAATTATGTTACGTGAAATAAACTTGGTTATTTTCCTTCCACGACAAAACATTTATTAATCACACAATGCGAAGTACAAAGAAAGGCTTGTATGCCTGCATCGGCTTACAATATACAATTAAATGTTACGTCGATCTATTCTATCCCACTCTTTAATATAAAACATATTCAAAATTATCTTTAAATGATGTTGTGACATTGCTCATATTATATGGATTATGTAAATTCTTGGAATATTGTGCCGCGTCCAAAAGTGCCGTATGGAAATTAATCTTTGTCCTCAAAGTCGTTTTCCTTATTTTTCATTAAAACATATAGAAAACTGAATTAGTATAGGCAATATAACATTATTCTTATCATTTTAACCATTTTACCTTTTTTTTTACCATAAATTGTTTGAAGTTTGTCAGTATGGAATTTTTTAGTATCTACAACATATAATGTATATTTCAAACCATCTCTTTTTTCCCGTCTATCAGTTATATTTTGTTATCTAGAGTTAGTACGTCAAACACCACATATATTAGAAACCGTAATATATCGTATCATATCTCTATATAAACATGATAAAGAGACTGGTTTTCAATCAACAGGAAGTTGTAATCTGTCAAAAAATAATTCTGACTTCTATTTTTCTATCTTACTTTTATTCAACATTTTGTAATAGCTAGTCTTTGAAATTTGTACTTTTAATATCAAGGTACCTTCGATTCATTCATCTGGCATTTTGATGGAACAGATAATAATGTTGAACGTCTTCAAATTCAATAGCATAATTTAAGAACAGATAAATGTGCAACATGGAGCAGACATAGACGTATCGGGTGCGTTTATAAGTAGAATAATGTTATATTGTCTATACTAATTCAGTTTTCTCTTTTCTCTATGTTTTAATGAAAAATAAGGGAAACGATTTTGAGGACATAGATTAACTTCCATACGGCACTTTTGGGCGCGGCACAATATTCCAAGAATTTACATAATCTAACAGCATTCACAATAGAGCACAAGACTGAGCATCGACGGACCCCTAGCAAGCTAGAGGTTGGACCAGGTGCAACGTGTCCAAAAAGGTCAAGCTCATTTAATTTTTTTTCATGAAACTGCACATACCGTTTTTTTTTCATTTGAGATAATCTTTCACATCACATTGTCCGATGGTCACATGACCAAGGTCACTTCTTACGTTAGTAATGAAATTGTATATGCTAATCAGGTCCAAGCTATATCTTTTGAACTGTTTATCTGGTCACTAATATTTATGTCTCCTTCCAACGGGGAGGAGACATATTGGTTTTGCCTTTGTCGTCCGTCTGTCCGTCTGTCACACATCGTGTCCGGGCTATATCTCCTCAACCGTTTGCCAGATCACATTCATAATTAGTATGTTGTTGCTTATGACCCGCCGGTTTCACATCACTTTGACCAAAGGTCATGTGACTAATGTCAAGGTCACTTAGTATCTTTTTAAATAAATTGTACATAGATTCCTGTCCGGGCTATATCTCTTGAACAGTTTGCCCGATTGCTTTTATATTGTAATATGTTGTTGCTTATGACCGGAAGGTTCCACATCACCTTGACCCATGGTCATGTGACGAATGTCAAGGTAACTTAGTACATTTTTAATGAAATGCGTCATGCAATCTTGTGTAGGCTGTATCTTTTGAACGTTTACACGATCGCTTTCATACATGTATTTAAGTATGATGATGATGCTGATGGCCCTTAGTTTTAAAATCACCTTGATCCAAGGTCATATGATATACAAGTTTATTACAATTTTTAATGAAATTGTACATGTTATTATGTCTCGGCTATATCTCTTGAATCGTATAATGGATCATTTTGATACTTTAGTATGCTTTTGTTCATAATTGAGGGTTTCTTATCACTTTGACCAAAGTGAGTGAAAGAAGATGCTGACGATAACAGCACTCACAAAAGAGCATTAAATTGAGCATCGACGGACTCCTAGCAAGCTAGAGGTGGGATCAGGTACCACGTGTCCAAGGTCAATATCATTTAGTTCTATTTAATAAAACTGTACATACTAATTCTGTTTAGGCTTAATCTCATGAACCGTTTTACAATTCTTTTTATATTTCAGTATGTTGTTTCTCGGGACTATCAGAATGTTTCTTATTACACTGTCCCAAGGTCACATGACCAAGGTCATTTGTCAAACAAAGGAGGGGATCTCCAACAACATCCGGTTGTAGCACCCACAGCAAAACCCCAAAACACCCAATGCAAAAACACAAAGCAGACAAGCACGGAAAGAGACGCATAAGGGACAAGGAGCGTCAACGCACAACACAGAAACATCAATCACAAAGGACTAAACATAAACCAACGAGGCCAATGGGCAACCGGTGCCTCCTTAGGACGGCCATCTGCCACGGGAAGGCTGAAATTGTATTTTCTCATCATTTCCAGGCTATATTTTTGATATGTGTATCCAATCACTAATTCAATTTGTTGTTGCACATAATCCATACGCGGGTATGTTAAGGCGTCCCATGAAAATATCATCACCTTTATCGCACCTTTGTAATGGACACCTCTTTCTCTCAATAAAATATACTTTAATCAAAAGTATGAATATGTACTTTATAGAAGGAAAGTAAAGGGTCATTGGCGAGTTCTGCAGGTGTGCTGAAAGTCACGTGATCGCTATTTATAGCACATATACACAGTACGAAAAAGAAGCTTCGAGCGCAAGTTGTTCCACTAATTTCTCAGTGAACTTTTGGTTTATGTTGTGTAGAGAAATGTTCAAATTTCATATATCTTGCTACGACAAGTCGTGAATTCCATATATTTATGGACTAAATTAAGGAATTCTACGGCGCACCCTGGTTTTTGCGTTACACCTTCAATGACTACTTCCCTGTATAGGTTTAATATGAAAAAAAATCAAGTTGTCGTAGCAAGAACTATATAGATAAATCATGGACGATTCGATTTACACCAAACTTCTTTCAATTTATTTTGAGGAACAACTTGCGCTAATCTATTTTCTATGAGTACCCCTAAAAGTTCTCCTCCCGAGAACCATTTCAAACGTTCAAGTGATGCGCGATTGACAGGGGGAGATAATTTCTCAAAAATGTTTCAGTACAGGTACATTTCGACGAAAATTCATATTCTTCTGTCTCAAAATCGGCATGATCAAGTGAATTCGGCAAGAATATAATTTTTCTTGAAGAATTTGAAGTGTAGAGTGTCAATATTTATTATAATATAATGTTGAAGACTTAGAGTAATGTACAAATCCAATGGAAGTCATGATCTAATGCAGTAGATTAGAATACTCTTCATTAAAGAACCCTTTGTGCGCCCCTCAGCTTTTCTATATTGCAATATTTATCTGTGACAATGTTTTCAAGTTTCTATTAATTTTCAAACAAATTCATAATTTGATTTAAGCATCATTTTGATTAAAGGTACGGTGTCCCTAAAAATTAATTTATTTTACAAAATTTTATTATGCAAAATCTTTCTTTTCAAATTAAAGTTTGTAGCATTAATATTCTCGTTTGTATACATAAATTCGAATTTTCATGCGACCCTTGCGCATACATTCGCAGTTATAACCGTTTGAAAAGTTTGCGTTATTTTCAATTTTGGCTGCGCAGCTCCAATTCTTTTCACTAGCGCCACCTTCAATATATTGCGTTTTTACAACAGAGGTATATGGAGATTTAATTTTACAAATTCGACGATGTTATCGTCGTTACTGCATATTTTCTAAATAAAACATTTTATGGCTTCTTTTTCCTGAATCTAGACCTTTCGAAATAAATTTTACGTTTTCAATAAAAAAAAAATTCAGGGACGCTGTATCTTTAACGGTTCTATTATTTTATCACTTACTCATTGTAATCTAGCGAGGTGGATAGGGGGGTTGCAACCCCCCCCCCCCCTTTGGTCGGACAAAAAAAAAATCCTCAAGAGAGAGAGAGAGCTTATATTAAAAAAAAACTTAATCTCTGTCCTTCTTACTTAACAAGCTTTCAACACCAAGGTGTACAACATTTGTGACATGAAGTCTGAATATTATAATGTTGAAGATTTGAGGCTTATAAAATAATATTTGCTCCGATGCGTGTTTAGTTATTAATAGGAAATTGTGTTGACTTTACAAGGGCGTAGGAGAAGGGGAGCAGCGGGGGCACATTCCCCCCCCCCCCCCCCCCCGTTTTTCAATCACAAAATTTTATGATGCTTTAACATTGTTTAAAATAGCAACATTTTGTACCATAAATCTACAATTTTTCGGTCAATTTTCAAAAATTTTCTATGGCTCGCTACCGCTCGCCAGTTCTTTATAGACTTTCTGAATAATTTAGCTATTCTGATCCAACATCAACGTACATGAAGACATTTAACTCAAACTATGTACTTGTTAATGATAGAGGGTAAAGTAAGTATTTTCTGATAAGTCAATATTTTGCTAAAAAAATTTCCTGGCTCGCTACCGCTCTCCAGACATTTATTCATGTACTTAGAATTAAGGATTGCGCCAGAAATGTTAAAATTTGTGCATGAAACCCCTTTAAAAAATCTGGTCCTCCTCCCCCCACCTTTTTTTTTTTTTTTTTTTTTTTTTTTGCTTGTTAGAAATGTTGGGATGTTGTGCCCCTCCACTTTTTTCAGGTAACTTTCGTTGCTTTAAAAGATAATAAAACAGAAATAGATTATCTTTGTGTAGTCAACAATGCACCCTTAAAGGTATTATTGCAAAACAGAAGCTTTTGATAGTATGCATTCAACCCCCCCCCCCCCCTTTCAAATTCTTCAACCCCCCCCCCCCCCCCTTTGAAAAATTCCTAGATCCGCCTATGCTAACTTAATAGCTTTAATCACTATATAGCCATGTCTTTCTGATACATTTGTACTTTCCATTCATTTCAATTTTTTTTCTTTCTGCTAGTCAGAATGCTTGGAGGAGGGGTCAGATGAAGCGTCGAGTCTTCTGACATTATTTTTCGTCACCCAGGAAACCTTTTTATTTATTTATTTTTTTTATTTCCACTTTTAAATTATGCTGGTGATAATACGGGTCCATAATTGTTCACGGGAGAGAGAGAGAGAGAGAGTGAGGGGTATTACTAGCTTATATATTTGTAGGTGGCGGGGGCGGTTCTGATAGCAAATATACGATTTTTAACAAGCTTTAAGTGAAGCATATTCATTTCGTAATTCCTTCATTAAATTACATGTTACATACGATAGAAATACAACAAGGGTTGGAAGGATCCTTATCGGGGAGGGGGGAGGGTCAAGCCTGCCCATGCAGGGTGATGAATCCTGTTATACATTTATGTAATACTGCTCCTTTTAAAGTTCAAGCCTACAAGTTCAAGTTTATCTAATTTTCCCTCCGGAAGAAATATTTCAATCGACTGCTTATCGGGATGATTAACACACAGAAAAAAAAACCGCACCCAGATTCGAGGAAAAGGATATGATCAGTACTACTTTAAAACTATAATAATGTACCAATCTCGCATAATCATGACCGGCCATGCCCTTGACAATGGATGTAAGTGACGTGAAACTGCGATTACCTCTCCACTCAGGAAAAAGCCGGAAAATACAATTTTATGCAAATATGCAATGTTCAACGTCAGGGGCACCGAAAGGAGAAACCTCCACTCTGTCGAGATAAATCTATATTGACATGTATACTTAATTGAAACCTGTATCTCGCCATCATCGACAAAATGTTTACTTTGTCTGCCAATAATATTCTTTATTTTATCACCACATTTTTCGAATTCGTGAGAGGAAGGGGGGGGGTATCCAAAATCATTCTGTCATTGTTTTCCTCATTTTAAGATGAAATCCATGGTCATATTTAGACCAACAACCCAGTATTATATACATGTATTATAGGCTGTTTCACCCTGCATGATGGGCAGGCTTGACCCCTCCCCCTCCCCCTTCATAACTCCTTATTATTTAAGTTTAGATCTGAACATTATTTAGATACAAAGGACGGAAGATTTGCTATGATCAATTTCAACAGATTTTAATATAAATGAATAAACAAAATAACTCAGCAGCTCTGTATTTATCAGGTGATAGACGTGAACTCCTTTGTACATGTACATTTAGAATGGCATCCTTTGTCACAAGAATTGAATATCTCTGTGAAAACCATAATGCGTTAGGACTGTAACTTTGTGAGAGTAACATGTCAGTCTTGTATAACAAAGTATCTTTGAGTTGACAGTGGTGTAGCTACAATGTATGCTAAAGTATCCTCTTTTCCTCTAAAATTCCTCAATTCAGTCAAAATTTTCCTCCCTCTGGGGGTTTTTTTTGTAAGCTGCTGGAGGTAAATCTTTATTTGCATTCGACCTCCTTCATTGCCATTCGAATGTCCTCAGCTTCTGAACTCATTTTCTTTGTATCATGAAAGGATTCACTTAGTTTTGCCCAAGCTACGCAACTGATAGAGCAGCTAGAGCCCATGATTAAAATAAAACACCATGATATCCATATGTTAATATGGATTCTCTGTAAAAACCTAAAATAGCTGGCCACGGCATGTCATGGATTTTGATGAAACTTTCTGTAATCATCATACTTAATGTAAAAACAATGAAAACAAACCATATTGTTATATTTGAACAACGGTTACTATGGTAACGGGGTCAATCTATTTGACACCCCCATAAATATGAGAGATAAGACATATTGTGGCATTCTGTTGCCATGGAAACCATGGTCAAAATTTACTTTTTGAACACAAAAACTTTTCTTTGTAAGTTCAACTCTAACAAGAATAATTTTTTTCGGGGGAGGGGGTTTTCAGGTAGTTGTTAATATTCAGTCAAATTATGTGAAAATATAGCAAAAATAAGGTCTAATTTTACGGTCATTTTTGGCCTGTTTTTGATTATTTTGAAGGTTGAAAACCATTATTTGGTGAATGTTATGGGTAAGCAACATCACCTTGCCAAAATAAATGTCCATAGCTGGAAAAAAATCAAGAAATAAAATTTATGTAGAAACTCACCATTTTGTCACGAATGCCAATCAAAATCCGTTGCTATAGCAACTTGGAATCCATATTACCATATACCGCATATTTAATAACATTGTTTTCCTCATGTTTGAATCCTATGATTATAAAATAGCATACCTGTATACAAATTATATTTATCATTAGCAATTGACCTTCAAATCATTTCAAGGTCATCTGTCCAAATCTCAAGGTCATTTCTAACTTTAGACTTAAATTAAGACAAAAAACAGGATTTCCAATTATTTTAAATTAATTTCTCTAACTTATTTCATTAGATATTTTGATTTTAAATATTTACAGTTGAACAACCGATCAAAAGAAGTAGAATTCATTACAATTTTGTTGAATTGTATTTCACTGCTATGTATGACATACTTTCAAAAGAACATAAAATTGAGATTTTCTAAAATTTTCTTGTAAAATATGTGACATTTTTTGGGGTCTTCATTGGACATTGATAAATGTGATACTCATCCCAACAAATAATACATTTATCATACTTTTACCGATAATTGATTGTTTTGCCAAGGTTCCATACTGTTTACTGTTAATCATGTCTCTTTTTAGTGAAAAACCACAAAATTTGGCCTGAAAATAACAAATATTTTTCAATGACCTTGAAAATTGAGCAAATGACCTTGACATTTTCTCAAGGTCATGATAGCATCAAATGGTCTTTAATACATCTACATACCAAGTTTTGTAACAATAGCAGGCATACATCTGTAGAAATTAGCTTTTTACTTTAGCAGGTATTTACACCTTCGTACCAAATGTTACCATGGTGACCTCTTTCAAAGGCATGTAAACAGAAAAATCTCACTTCTAGATAAATTTCCTTCGATCCCCATGAAGTCCTAGGATAATACTCTTCAGGAAATAGTCAACTGTATTTCAAATCTTGTGCAATTGCATTATTACTCTTGTCAAAAGTAAATAAAATATAGGTAAAATAAGGCCTAAATTGGCCGAAAATGGCTCATTTTGAATAAGCAATTTTTCTTGAAATTGAAGCAAATTTACATGACACACAGAAAGAAGGAGCATCGAAAAATCAAATTTTATCAATTTAAGAGGATTTAAATAATCTTTTCGGAAAATTACATATTCATTCAACATTTGTTTCCATGGTAACGGGATGCATAAAAATGCCTTGTTTAAAGGTGTTTTTATACAAAACCTTGGTTACCATGGCAACGGAACGTCGGAGAAAAAAATGGAAGGTCAATTCGTTCTGAGGACATCATATTTACCTTATACACAAAAAATATCCAAAATCTGAGACATGTCGTGGCCAAACATGTCTGATTTTTTTTAGGTTTTTACATAGAATCCATATTAATAGACATCAGAAAGACTCCAAATGTAGGCTTTTATAGTTTAGGATTAAATATATCACAAATTCATGTACTTCTTTACAATAAAAGATCTTTATTGACACATTTTTCAACATTTGACAGACACTTGACGTGACATCTTCTTGCTGGCATTCGGGTAAAGCTATATTTTCTTCCAAAGGCAAATCTCTGAAATTAGAAGAAAATTCAAATTTAGGTAAATAAATATGTTTTTTTTTGTATTAAAATGTAATTTCTTACAGAACCTTTTAGGGTTTTTGGTGTACTGTTAATTTAACTTCTTCACAAGTCAATTATTAGAACTTAAAAGAAAAGAAAATGATGTTAACAGTTATAGATTTGTTCTGACAATATTCATAGATAGATCTAGATTTATATCAAACTTCAACTATGTATATATATATGGGAAGATATTTTTACACTCAAGTCTCTAAGAAAATTATATATCATATATATACCTGGTCATTGAAAAGTTCTTTCAATTATGATTCTGGGCTAAGGCAGCATTCAACACTGATCCAGTGCCAAAATATTTCTGTTTTGTTTTTTTTTATAAGATGATTGAATATGTAATTTTCATCAGTCTGAAATACAAATGAATAAAAAATAAGTGTTATAAATTGTATAATACAAAGTAGTTTCATTGTTACAATGTACATACTTAAACAGTACACATGCATGTCCCACATCCACCCCACCCCAACCCCTTACCCATTTTTTTTTCTCCTCGTTAAGTTTACCTTTGTCATGCATATGCTTGTATCTAAATAATATATCGTAGCAGACACCGATGATATGGAAAATAAAGTAATAACAATAGCGCCACAACCATACTTTTTTCACAGCATTGATGCAATAATATTCCTATACGACACATGCATCATATGACACACGTGTACTCCGTCAGTACTGTAAACAAGGTACATAAAAAGAATGATTTAGTACATTTTTAAATAGTTTTGTCGTTGATTACATATATGATTGAGTATATTAGGTTATTTTCTCTGTGCAGCATCTCTGTTTTCATGTAATTTTAACAAATGCATACCATTTTCTCAATTTTTCTTATCACCCTTCTTGTCAACTGTCGGATCGCACCTTCCATCGCTTTTCAAGCTTCTCAGTAACGCAGAGGTCCTTAACAACGCAAGGGGGTCACAAAGTGCACTCAATAGATTGGGGGTCTTCTCAAAGGTATATTGAATAGACGGACTGTCAGCGATTGAGTTAAAGTACATGACATTTAAAACTGATAACTTTCATCCTTTGAATTTACAAAATATCATAAAAATTAATTGAATTACTGTGTTGCTACCGTACTTGACGACACGGAGTCTATGACGTCAAATGACGTTACGTTATTTCGCGGCAAATTTTTGACGTAATATTCCATGGGACGCCTTAACATACCCGCGTAGGTTTGTGAGGAAGTTCTACGGTCGATATGGGGAACTCGTCATACACTATGATGTCCCACTCTCCAGAATGGTGGATGATATTCTGTCATAGACCATTTGAACCATCCAACCAAAGATTGTACTCTCTGCCTTCCGAAATGGAAGTAACCGGATGTGACAGTTTTACCGAATTGAATCGGCGTATGTTGCATGCAAGCAGGAGATGCTTACTCTTCCTGGGCATCTGATCTCACTCCCATATCGGGAGTTCGCTTCTTTTCATTTGGTGGAGGTTTTTCTTTGTCTGCTTTGTTTTCTGTTTTATTCTGATTTTGTAAGCCTTCGGTTTCTGATTTTCTGAATTATCGATTTTGTGCTGTATACAGGGATATGGTCATTATCCATATTTGTCATTTTAGATAACCTATTTCCAAGGTCATGTGACCAAGGTCACCCAGTATGCTTATAATGAAATTGTATATGCTAATCATGTTCAGGCAATACCTGTTAAACCAATATAATGAATCACTTTCATGTTTTATTATCATTTTGCCCATGAAAGGTTTCACATCATCGTGGCCAAAGGTAAAATTAACTTAGAGGGATGGGGAGACATCTGAATTTTTCTGAAAACATTTTTTGATATTTCAGTTTGTTGTTGCTCATGATCCCTAGGTTTCAGATAACGTATATCCATGGTCACTCAATATGCTTATAATTAAATTGTATATGCTATTCATTTCATTTCGGGCTATACCTCTTAAATAATATACATGCAACTGATAACTTTCATATTTCCGCATGATGTTGTTCGTGACACACTTATGCCCTTTGCCGTGTGGAGCTCGTAAAAAAGTTCCCCGCGAGGGGGTTGACAGTAAGTGTTTTGAATATACTTCCCTGACATTGTCGCCATAGCACTTTCTATATAGACATAGCGTCAGACAGTGCATGAATTTTATAAATTTTCATTTCCATGCTTCATTAACATCGACGGCGGGTGAGGCTAGCCAACAAGGGATGCTTACTCCTCCCGGGCACCTGGTCCCACCTCTAGCTTGCTAGGGGTCCGTCCATGTTAAATTTTGTGCTCTATTGTGAGTGCTGTTGAGATTATCGTCAGGATCTTCTTTAACTCAAAGATTTCACATCAACTTGGCCCATGGTCATATGACCAAGGTCAAAGTATTTTAGAGGAAAGGGGGAGACACTTGTTTTTTTTAAATAACATTTTAATAAATTCTAAACGAAGCACCTTTGAATGTTTATTAAAAGAATTAATTGCAGTTACAATATGCAAGGAATGTCAGTTGCAAATTTGTCATACTTACTATTCATAACAACTCAGTGTTCTATTACCTAGAGTCGCATGTCACCCACTGCAGTTAACTCGCTCATTAACCACACAAATGCTATGCATTGTTTTAATCATACCATACAGCATTGGAATATTCTTAATGCCAAACTACTTTGTTGTCTTAGATTATTTAAGATTATTTCAGATTATTTAAGTAGACTTATTTGTTTGTACACAGCATCCGAGTGAATCGCATTTCTTTTCCGAGATTGTCAGCAACAGAAGACAGAAGAAGGAAGGAAATCTTTGTCTCAGTTAGGAATGCAGGAGTGAGTGTAAGAGCAAATTATCGAATCAGCAAGGTATGTTGAATAAGAAACTTTTCCAACTGACTAACCCTTGAGTTATTCGATTGAAAGAAGGGATTGTTTCAGGCCTTCGGAACTTTCCAGGTCAAAGCAAGCGAGCAACTGAGACGTTAAAACATCTTGCAAGAACCAGAAACGAAGTCGTAACCACTAGCATATTAAAAGAATCTGAAAAACAAAGCATGTTCGACTGAATTACATGAATCATTAGATTGTTAAGTGTTATACGACTATGACTACTTTTAATGTACGTTTCAGAGAATATTTTGGTTCAGATACAGAGAGTCAGGAAGACTTAGAGCATCAGTCAGGCATGTCAGCATCAGCCTTCCAATCTCTTACAGTAAGTTTTTTTACCTATGGACGGACTTTCTCCTGAATTCAATACTTTAAGCATTCGTTTCTGGCGACAGAAAATGGTGGACTATTAATTTTTAGAACACTCTCTATACATTGTACAAGAGGATATTTAATACTTTTCCACTCAAAGGAAGGTAATTTTATTAAACAGTAAAACAACGAGGCCTTATCCCGTCTTTCTGATATACCGAGTTAAGGTATGTGACGTAAACTTATTATGACGTAAAGACATTTCTGTAAGAGATATATCCTTTATGAACGAATACTTACACTTTTTAATTAAATGAAGGTAATTTTGATGTCGTATGTATTTACAAGAAATGAAATTATTCTTTCTGTTAGCTTCAATTCAAAAGGGCTCGACTTTTCATTTATATTATTAATCTTAATTGTCGAAGTGTTTATTTATTGTCCATGCTGAAAATGTACCTGTTCTTAAATGATGCTGTTGAATTTGAAGACGTTTAACATTTTTAAAGCAATATTAGCTGTCAGCAATTGCAATTTTTTTTATTTGCTCATTTTCACGTATGTAATTACTCATAGAAAATGATGACGGTTTGATAAAAATTGGATTAACGCCTTTCTGGACAAGAATAGCAGTTTTCTGAATTCTTACAACCCCAACAAAAATTCAACGTAATACCCGCCCTTTCATGTCCCCTTACGTTAACCTTTCTCAGCTTGGCTTTCTGCCCATGCGCAAGCTAGATTTGGTCAGTGAACATTACCGATTCCAACATGCACATGCACATGTACAAGTGTAAAGGAAAGAACCTATTTTTATTGATTCAGAGATAAAGATGACAAATAAGGACAATCTCTATTCACATTACACAAGACTTTACATTGCAGATCACATAGAGCTCAGTTTTCATAGATAAAAGTCGTTAATAAGCTGTTCACGTCTGCACAGCATTTGACATGCTTTATCTTAACATAGCACGTACATGTGGTCACTCGGCAGAGATCGGACTTAGTTGCCGAAGTATAATCAACTAGGCACCGTAGTGCAGACAGCTCTGTAAACGTGTGTTTTCATGCTGAGTTTCTTTATGTAATTTGTTTATTTTACCTCGGATGACTTGTGTATCATCTTTTAATAACAATTAGAAGGTATTAAGCGACTTTTTGCGAAAAAATAATTTTTAGCCGCTGACAGCTAATATTGCTTTAAAACTTGGTGAGTGTCACTGCTGGTGGACTAGGAGTCCCCGAGGGCAGATGCAGCCAAGTTCGATCAACTTCGGTTGATCGTTTCTTCAACGCATTCGAAAATTTTCTGTCATTTAAATTTCTTGAAATTTGCAAAACGTGGGTCCTGTAGCATCATATCCAGACCTATCCTGCTACGTCTTTCGGGACATTTTTGGACATTATAACTTTGACATTTTCATACTTTTTGGCCATATTACATTGTTTAGATTGAGGATCACTGACGAGGGTTAAGTATCCGAAACGTACATGTCTGGTCCATGCTGAAAATTTACCTGTTCTTAAATGATGCTGTTGAATTTGAAGATGTTTAACATTCCATATAGAAATAAGTTGCATATTTACTCACTTTTCCAAGATTCACTAGATAAGAAAAAACACAAGTAAAGTATGATGAAGAATGGAAGTTAATTGTGACCGCTAGAATGTCCGCACGATTTTCCTATCATTGCCCATTGTGAATTGAAGAAGAATATAGTTGGAACACTTCCGTATTGTTTGATCTTTGACCGCTGAACTTGAAAATCAATCATTGGCTCTTTTTCTCAACATTGTCAAGTTTTGAGCCGCAACGAGTCAGGACCTTTTCGTTTCTATTCGATTCGAGATTTTTTATTTTTTTTATTCCAGTTATTTACAGGAGTATTCTCAAGGTTTTTGTTATTAAATTTTCCTTGAATATGAAACCAAATATGATAAGCTTACATTAATCGTAAGTATAACCAATCGTGAGAAGCTTGCAACTAACTAAAATGTGAACACCATTTTATGAGTTTAAGCATGATGTGACAGTGCTCTATTTTGTACATGGCTTAAAGTACTTGTAATGTCCAATTTTCTCATAAATGGACGCATTTCATGTATTATAAGACTATTTGATTCGATTCGATTCTATGACTTTGTGACTCAAGATTCGGATCAGAGATAGGAATCGCGATTTTCGATGCATCGCTGTGCAACTATAGTTAAGTTACATGCAAAGTTTCATGGTGAAAGGAACTAAACTGTGACCTCTAGAGCCTATACAAGGTTTTTCTATTATTACCCATCATAACCTTGACTTTTGACGCCTGACCTTGAAAATCAATAGGTGTCGTCTTCTTGCCATGGACGACTTACATACAATTAATGTTTGACGAATTTAAGAAGTGAACTGTGACCACTAGAGAGTCTACAATCTTTTGCGGACCCACACAACATACACACCCTCTGTTACTCACGGTAACATTACAACTAAGTTGTGCGAATGGATGAAAAAATAATGACTGCTCCCCACCTTATTTCCTATTAGCTATCGATATGTTCCATTAGGTTTGCTTTCTTACGCACGTTCTTATACGAAAGATCTCTACTGAAATGTTAAACGTCTTCAAATTCAATAGCATAATTAAAAACAGAAAATAACTTTCAGCATGGACAAGACATGCACGTTTCGGGTACCAAACCCTCGTTAGTGATCTTCAATCTAGACAATGTAATATAGCCAAAGAGGGTGAAAATTATTATGTCGTATAACGTCTTATTTCCCTGTATTTCATATTTTCGTATTATGCCGTATAACGTCGTATTTTTGTATGTTATGTCGTATAACGTGAAACATATTATGTCATATAACGTCGCATTTCCCTGTATTTCATTTTTGCCATAAAATGTGATGACGTCTCAATCAATTTACGCCAGATACCATCCCAAATATGACAGGAAAGGATGAGATCTCTAACAACACTCGACTACAGCACCCACAACAAAACCCCAACACACCCGATACAAAAAGTAAGAGCAGACACCCACAGAATGAGACGCAAAAGGGACAGGAAATATCAACTCACACCACAGAAACATGGAACACAAACACCACACATAAACCAAAGAGACCAACTCAGGCCATAGAAACATGAAACACAGAAGACTATATGTAAACCAATGGGCAATCGGTGCCGACTTAACACGGTCATCTCCACGCCTGAAGCAGACGATGAAGTTATCCAAATTACATGCGCACGACACTCCCGTTTTTCCGAATACCAAAAGAACGGATAATTTTGGTGTTAAATAACCTACTTACCGTCAGATGAACAAACAGACAGCATAACGCAGGGTTCCAAGCAACACATAGATAGATATGTATGTAGACATACAAAACTATACAAGATATTAATTTATCCCTCATTAACCTATGACTTACAAAGGTATCGAGAATACAAATGTACAATACATACAATAAAACATATAGGTATTCAAAGTAGCACATGGACCAGATAACATGGATAATATGATGAACTATGGAGGACATAGAATTTTGTTTTGCCTCGGACTAGTTTGACCCAATGGGAATGCTTGAATTTGGTCATGTGACTGCCCGACAAATTCTTGTGGAAAGTCAGTTTCAAAAATTTGTAAGGCAATGGCCGACAATTAGCAAAACTGGGTAAAACTTTACAGCACTATTGCTTGGTAAAGCAGGAGGACAGTAGGAATCACCATGTCTGTCTGTCTGTCATACCTAAAATGGTCCTCGACAAAACAAATCAGTTATTAGGTTTGTTACTGACCTTACACGGAAATCTGTCGGGTTGATAAAGCCCATAGAAGGCTCGGCGCAAGCGCCTCGCCTTCTATGGGCTTTATCAACCCGACAGATTTCCGTGTAAGGTCAGTAACAAACCTAATAACTAATAGTGTTTACTACATTTATGAATTCACAAAGTTTACGTAGAGTAAGATGATCTTTTGTTTTAAACAATTGCTTAAATTTCAGTGTATTTGCATTTTCTCTATAATAAGTACTAAGACACTGATTTCTTGCTAATCAAAAAAGAACAAACAAAAAGATAATGATACTCATCCCCTAAGTCATTTTTGTTACAGTATAAACATTTCCTGTTACTTCTTTCAATAGAATGCCATCTTCCTGTTTCTATAGGTAAATGATGGTTAGTAGTTCTAAATTTACAAAAATTATTCCTATCATTTTTAGCTCACCTGAGCCATAGGCTCAAAGTGAGCTATTGTCATAACGTGGCGTCCGTCGTCCGTCGTCGTCCGTCGTCGTCCGTCGTAAACTTTTCACATTTTCAACTTCTTCTTCAGAACGGCTGAAGGGATTTTGATGAAACTTGGTAGGTATGAAGTACTCATGGTCCCCTACAAGTGTTGTTGTTTTTCGTCCGGATCTGTCAACACGTGGCGCCACCACAGCCAAAAGTAGGTCACGGGGGTACCCTCCTTTGACAAACTTCTTCTTCAGAACCGAAGCATGTATCGACAAACCGAAAGCATCAGGATGATCTAGAGAGATGTCTTAAGAAGTGTTGTTATTTTTGGTTCCACTTCGAAGTCAAATTTTTGACGCGTTTTTGACGTCTTTTCGGACTTAGTCAGAAATGCACATTTTTGCACTATTTCTTTAAATAACTCAATAAGTGTATGATTTTACACACTCATTTACTACATATTTATCATATTTAACTTACTTAATGCTTTGATATGTATTTTATGCTTAAAATTTATTTTTTTGATTTTTTATGAATTTTTTTCTTAAGTAAAAAGGAAGGGGGGGGGGTTGATTTTCATACATTTTCTGCTTCTTTTCTATAACCACTCTTCAGATTGTCATGACAATTTGTAGGTATGAGGTACTCATGCATGGTACCCTACAAGTGAAAGAATTTTGTCAAGATATCCACTTTTGGATTTTTAAGGAATATTTTTTAAGATTGTACATAGGTATAATGTATGTTTTCCATGCCCAATGTTTCAGGTGCAACTACAGGAAAAAAACCTTCTTTGTATGATTAATCATTTTTAGATCGACCTTTCATCCATAGTTACAGCTGATAATAATTCAACAAGTGACACATGCTTCAATGTCTTATTGATTGACCTTTTATGTGACATGATTCAATTATTTAAATTCTTTATACTTATTTAGAATTTTATTTTTAAAGTCGGGAACAGGATTTCTAAAGCGGCCATGTTTTGCCGTGTACCAGAAGGGGATTCCCCATGTAGAAATGTGATACCTTTAGTACTGCGATACATTTCAGGAGATACAGTGCAAACGGAATAGAGTTTTATTTAATGAAATGTGCATTATACTTGGAACACTTTCATAATGGTTAGCATTCATGTACTTGGAACACTTGCATATACTTGTTATCATGTATAAAGTTTGCTCGAATTTCCTCTGTCTTAGACTCTCTTAGATGAAGTAATTTACGGACTGATTTCTTGAAGAAACGTCTAATGAGTAATCTCTTCCTCCGGTTTTTGAGAATGCATAGGACATTTAATATCTGAAATTCTTGAAATAAATAATACAGTTCAGAGTTCCTGAAATCTTTATGAAATGTTGGACCACAGAAAGCTGTTGTTTAAATAGAGTAAATAAATTATTATTTACAACAATAAGCCACTGTGTTCGACATCTTGTATGTATAATATTTCTAAGACGAACACAGAGGCCTGAGGTTGTGAATAATAAAACATTTTCTCTCATAAAATGACAGGTTCCTGTGATAAGACATTTGGGAATTTTTATCTGTTCAAATAATAGATACATGATGAGTTTTTATCGGACCAAATAACTTTTTGTCGGCAAATCCTATGCAACCGATACATTTCATGAACTCTCTCCCCTAACAACTTGTCCGTGTAACAGACCTTTGAAGAGGTAAAACAATTTGTTAACAGTAAATAACGATGTCATAGGTCTGCTAGTTGGACAAGCTTAACAATTTCATGGGCCTTTTAATTTGTTTCAAACTACGAAACCTAGAGAAACCACTTGAGTTGTTGTACAGCGTATGCTGAAATGCGTCACGCTCCTTCTCGCCTGTTGAAATATGCATAGGCAAGAAGCGCCGCATTTCAGCATGTTCACTGAAAATTATTTGTTCAAGTGGCTTCACTGGGTCATGAGGTTTGATACACCATACACTGCTTTTTGGAAAACAAACTGGCCCAATTTCTGCACAACTCACTTGAATTGATAAATATTGGATTAAAACGATTTTAACTGTACGTTTCATGTATTTGGGATGAAATCAATACTATTCAAAAGCATTCATAGATTTCAGTGAATAAAGGCAAAACCGAAAAATCCTTGTTTTTTATGCCCCTGGAATAAAAGATTCGGGAGCATATAGTTTTTGGCCTGTCCGCCTGTCTGTTTGTCTGTCTGTTTTCCGAAAAACTTTTACATTGGGCATAACTTTTAAATGGAAGCTGGTGATAGAGGTTTCATATTTCACATGTGTATTCCTTGTGACAATACCTTCCATTGATACCAAAATTTTTGACCTCGTGACCATAACCTTGACCTTTGACGTACTTCTCAAAAACTTTAACATTGGACATAACTTTTGAATGGTTGGTGATAGAGGTTTCAATTTTTACATGTGTATTCCTTGTGACAAGATCTTTCCATTGATACCAATATTGCGCTGACCCTGACCTCTCACATACTTAACAGAAAATGGCCTTTATACTAACAAAGATGCCGCCGGGGGCATTCTCGTTTCACAAACACAGGCTTTATCATTTCTGGCATGCTAGCTATCAATAATGAAAGGTTTTGTGTTCAATTTTAAATAAACTTAATTTATAAAATCATTTCATTGTTTTATTCTTTTTCTGCTGCACATTAATGTACAATATGGTTTTATTTTTGATGTTGCATAATTGAACTATACTAGCTGGGCATATGACGTTGGACCACTTTATCTGTCTTTTCAAATCAGTAAAAAAGTTATTGTTTTGAAATGTGGCTATTTTTCCTTTTTTGTACTTTTAAAGGTTGTCTGAAAAAAAAACTTCTCTGCATCCGGCAAAAATCTTTTTAGAAAGGTTGTGAGCTAAAATCCTGGTACTGGCACTATCAGTATTCAATGTCAGTATGTCAATTAGAGCGTGCATGGGTATCAGGTGAGCGTTGTGCCCCCTGGGGCTCTTGTTATCTAATAAATCTAAGATTCTTCAAATTTCCATTCTTCTTTAAAAATTCTATAAGACAATCCTTTTGGTGAATTAAAAATTTCAGATTTCCAACTCTGTATAAACTGGTCTAATGATCTTCTGTGTATGCACAGTACATTTAAATTTTCATGCATATCAAAAACATTACCAAAAACCACAATTATCAAGAATTTGTTTCACTCTTAGTTATCAATTTGATTTCAAATTGTTTGTAGAAACTATTGAATATTAATCTATACAGTAGTGAAGTAAGTTTTGACTCATTTCCAATACAAATTTTGGCCCAGTAATTAATCATTCTTGCCTTAATATCAACAATAAGTGGGCAAATACCCAATTCCCCATAAACCACAAAATTTGGAGTTGATTTCTTTAGATTAAGTAATAATTTACAAAATTTCAATTGCACACATTCTAACAAAGTAAAGTTTGAAAATCCCCAAATTTCACTTCCATACCTTAAAATAGGTTCGGCAATCTTTATAAATAAATCAACTGTACAACTAACACCAAGGTTGTGTAATCTACTTTTCCTTAAAACTTCATACATTTCTTTAGTACTCTTTTCAGCATTTTTCTTTATAGTTTTATGATAGGATCCCCTAGAAGTAAAAATAATTCCAAGATAATTAAACTCTGTTACTTTTTCCAACATTTTACCATTTAAAATTAAATCTTTATTCGTTACTCTGCCATTAGAAAATATAAATACCTTTGATTTGTCGACATTAATTCTAAGTTTCCATTGTGTACAATAACCTTGAAACACATTAAGTATACTTTGTAGGTTTTCGGCTGACTCTGCTAACAATACTGTATCGTCAGCATACAACAATATAAACAATTTTATGTAAATACCAAGCTGGTCACCAATATCATCAGTAATTGTAGCGAGTTCTTGAACATTATTCTGGATAATTTTTTATCTAAACTGTACTCAATACGTTTTTAAAGTGCCAATGTCGTGAACACCTGAATGCCCCACGGTCATCAAAATATATAAATCACTGTTTTAAGTTAAATTTTGCAGTTTTCTCTCCAACATCCACACAGATTTGGTAATATCATCTAAAATCTTATATACTCCGTTTTACTCCAAATTGCATTATATATTTGCGTGAAATACAGCCAAAATAGGACATTTTTTTTTCTCTCGATCTAAAACCCGTGTTACTACCTTGAATACCAACTCCGGTATGATAAAAACAGAAGGCAAAAAAATACGGTCCGTGCTCTGCCTGCTGTAGCGAGCTCATGCATGTGAACACCCGAGGACTCTGACTGAGTGTCCGAGAGGATAAGTGGTCGGGGGCATATTTTGTCTAAAGAGGTTTTACAGCTCATGAAATTAGACTATGTTTTTACAGAAAGGTCCTCCATGTTACGAGCAGACAGGGGACGTTGAAGAGATTATATTGGTCACATCAGCTATAAGACAAAAGGGGGATTAGTTGGTTGGCTTGCGAGAATTTTCAGAAGATTTGTAAGGGATCGCTTGAAAAGAAAACTCAAGGGGAAGGTGAGTTCAGAACAGATTTAAATTTTATTTGATTTCCTGTTGTCAAACCAATTTAAAACAGTAGCATACATGGAAGTGAACGAAATAAGTCTTAGGGATCGACCCAGTCAAAAAGTAGGAGCAAAAAGACCTTTTTGACTTATAAGATACTATTCGAAATTTTGCATTCACACATTTTAAATTAACATCAAGTTAAAGGATTATTATGTCAGAATAACGAGTTACTGGAGAGGAACTTTCCAATCCATTTGCTTTAAATGCAATAACAGTTATTAAACTAAATATGGGTTAGAAGAAATATATTTTTTGTTTCAGTAAGAAGATGATTTTTCTTGTTTTCAAGTTTGGTGTTTCGGTTTTTTCGGAGTTGTTGTGTTTTTTGAAAGGGGTTCTGTTGGGTTCCCCTCCTTTTAAAATGATCAGGATGACAAATATGAATGATGACCATATCCCTGTATACAGCACAAAATCAATAAATCAGAAAATCAGAAATCGAAGGCATACAAAATCAGGATAAAACAGGAACCAAAGCAAACAAATAAAAACCTCCACTATATGAAAAGAAGCGAACTCCCGATATGGGAGTGAGACCAGGTGCCCAGGAAGAGTTAGTATCTCCTGATTGCATGCAATGAAATATCAATGTTTATTTCGTTATATTATTTTTCGACAGCTATGTGATGCTGCGACAAAGGCAATAAACATTCATGGAGCCAGGCTTCTTAGTAACCTTAAAAAGGGATAAGGTGATTCCTACTTGTATCACAATTTCATATTTGAATCTTGATGTTGTTGTATTAAACATAAAAGACAAAAATATAATCTAGGCTTCATAAATGATCTTCATTCTGCATTCACTGTTGTACTATCTCTTTTTTTTTTGAAAACGACAACAAAAAAATCACAAAAAATATAAATCGTTAATTTTTTTTCTTTTGAAAATAATAATTTTTATTACGTACACATGCAACAAAATATAAATCATTTGAAATTTCTTCTTCTTTCATATCAAATAAATAAAATAAATGTTTCATTTACTTCCAGAACCACACTGTTCGATTACTAATACGGAAAAAATTACATATGTGTACCAATCTTTGAAAAATAAACAAGCATGAACATGATTAGCCTTGTATTCTTTACTTTAAAACAAAGGAGGGGACCATAAACAACACCAGGTTGCAGCTCCCACAGCAAAACCCCAAAACACCCAATGCAAAAACATAAAGGACAAGGAACGTCAACGCACAACACAGAAACATCAAACACAAAGGACTACACATAATCCAACGAGACTAATGGGTAACCGGTGCCGACTTAGAACGGCCATCTGCCACGGAAATAAAGTTATTGCACAAATCTTAAAAAAAATAAAACCAGAGGGCGCTACTGAAATGAACTTTGAAACATCACTAATGAGACTTTAATATTCGAAACAAGTGTCTGGTGCATTAATTTGAAATTTTCTTTAAGAAGGTATAGAGTTGTAACATTTCCGTATTATTTTCACTTGGGGTTATTGAAATATATACTACTCTTATTAAGATAAAAGAAGGTAGCAGTATGTTAGAAAATTAATTCAGTATTGCAAATGAGATCACAAACAATAATGTCGAAGGGTTCCAACTCTCTACCTTCTTGAAGAAAATTCGAAACCAATTTACATGCACCAGACACGTGTTTCGAATATCAAATTCTCATCAGTGAATCAGCGGAGCCACCAAAATTAATTTCAGTAGCGCCCTCTTTAATTTTTTGAAGTTAGATTTTTACATTTACATTACAGAGAGTGCGCGGCTCCAAATTTCCAAACGCATAATAATTCTCTGAATTTTATGTCTTAAGGTATTCGTAAGGTAATGAAGGAAATTATGCCAAATACATTGAAATTAGATGTATTTATCATTCAATGTATTTCTGTGTTATATAATATCTCAAAAACTTTTTCACTAGCTAGTAGATATCGAGAGAAGAAATATCTTGAAAAGGGACATGTTTAGGAGTTATCTCCCCTTGAAGAAAAATAAAGAAAACATAATAATAATTGCAGAAAAACTAATTTGTGAACTTTTGAATTTTCAGCGAATTTTGATGAAATTTTTTTTAAAGAAAATTTTGACGAAACGATATTTGATGCCCCGTCATTCTGTTGAAAAAAATAAGGAATATATTTTTTTTTTCTTATAGAACATTTTTTTAGATATCCAAACTGGTCAAAAATTTATAAATAATTTTTACTTTATAAGTATGTCGTGCTTTACGGTCTCAGGAATGCATATTCAATGGATGGCCCAATTACTTCTCATTACCCATCGAAAACCTTAAGGTCAAAGGTTTGTGTAGATTTCTCGGATCCATTGAACATTTGTCGAGACTTCTGAGCAACCAGACTATGGCAGGGCTATACGCCATTAAAACACATCATTTACAAATGTTACAACTAAAGTAGCAGATGACCGTCCTTTGTTGGCACAAACAGTACATTTGTCTCGTTGTTGTATGCGGAGCTCTTTTGTATTTTGATGTCGTATTTGGTGTTTATTGTCCTTTTTGTGTCTTTACCGATGCTTTTCTATTCTATAATAATAAACATCAAAGAAGTACCTACATGTAATCGTTATTCAGTCTCAAAGTCGAGAAGGCAAGGCAAAATAATGAGAATTCCCTTCGAAACGGTTGCGAGTCCCGGAATGAACAACAATCCAATGAACAACATGTGATAGATTTGTTTCGTGCTTTGCTATAGGTTCTGGAACCGAGTCTTGTTAGAGAGTTTTTGTTTATTTTCATATACTTAAGTGTACTAAGTCAAAAAGAAAATGCGCTTCTGAAGTGTTTTACCCAAGTACGTTGTCAGCTGTCATCTGCGTTTTATGCTGTGTCAGTTGTAATCTGCGTTTATGCCGTGTCAGTTGTCATCTGCGTTTTATGCCGTGTCAGTTGTCATCTGCTTTTTCTGCGTGTCAGTTGTCATATGCGTTTTATGCCGTGTCAGTTGTCATCTGCTTTTTATGCCGTGTCAGTTGTCATCTGCGTTTTATGCCGTGTCAGTTGTCATCTGCGTTTTATGCCGTGTCAGTTGTCATCTGCGTTTTATGCTGTGTCAGTTGTCATCTGCGTTTTATGCCGTGTCAGTTGTCATCTGCGTTTTATGCCGTGTCAGTTGTAATCTGCGTTTTATGCTGTGTCAGTTGTCATCTGCGTTTTATGCCGTGTCAGTTGTCATCTGCGTTTTATGCCGTGTCAGTTGTCATCTGCGTTTTATGCCGTGTCAGTTGTCATCTGCGTTTTATGCCGTGTCAGTTGCCATCTGCGTTTTATGCCGAGTCAGTTGTCATCTGCGTTTTATGCTGTGTCAGTTGTCATCTGCGTTTTATGCGTGTCAGTTGTCATCTGCGTTTTATGCCGTGTCAGTTGTAATCTGCGTTTTATGCCGTGTCAGTTGTTATCTGCGTTTTATGCCGTGTCAGTTGTCATCTGCGTTTTATGCCGTGTCAGTTGTCATCTGCGTTTTATGCCGTGTTAGTTGTAATCTGCGTTTTATGCTGTGTCAGTTGTCATCTGCGTTTTATGCCGTGTCAGTTGTCATCTGCGTTTTATGCCGAGTCAGTTGTCATCTGCGTTTTATGCTGTGTCAGTTGTCATCTGCGTTTTATGCGTGTCAGTTGTCATCTGCGTTTTATGCCGTGTCAGTTGTAATCTGCGTTTTATGCCGTGTCAGTTGTTATCTGCGTTTTATGCCGTGTCAGTTGTCATCTGCGTTTTATGCCGTGTCAGTTGTCATCTGCGTTTTATGCCGTGTTAGTTGTCATCTGCGTTTTATGCCGTGTCAGTTGTCATCTGCGTTTTGTGTCGTGATGTATCTAAATCCAAAGACAGGACTCTTGTTTTCGTTGGTGTCATGATTTTAAGGTTACCTTTCTATATTTCATAATATGATTTATATTATTCATATCATGTACAAACATATTGCCATATAATTTAATGTTATACGTATAAAATGAAATTATATGGAGAGAGAATCAAAGATAGTGAATGATAAAGACAAATCACCTTAATATTTCGAAATGAAACTCCCATCCAAATAGTGCAAAACAAATACAATGTTATTGAACATTATTCAGTACAGTATGGACAAATATTGTTCGAGGCCATGTCCTACTGAAATCCAATATAGGACGAGACGCCGAAGGAACCAACGAAGGAAATGCCAAAGGAGGGAACGACGGCGTCGAGTCTTTTTTTTTTTCATTCCTATTTCACCGATGCTCAATTCCATTAATTTCTATTATCGTACATATCAACGTAAACTCACTCCTCTTTTTAATTTCAAGAACATTTTCGTCACTTCGCATAATGTCTTCATCAAATAAATAATGCGATGACGTTTCTGGAGTAGAGATTTAACGTAACTTTTTTCGGCGGTACAATACGAAAAGATTAAGAGGGTTGCTCATAACGATTCAACACCTCTGGAGGACATTACCATATTCTCTCTGGCGATTACGCGATCGTTTTGTTCGACAATTCTAGTTTTGAAATCAATAAATATATAATATCAGTAACCACTTTCCGATTACCCAGAGGTCTCGAAGAACGCACAATTATGGTGTAATATAACCTCCTCACTGTAAGATGAACAAACAAACAGACCGCATGACACAGGAGCCCAAGAAACAAACAGATGGATATGTAAATAGTAACACAGCGAACACTTAAATGATATCAGCGTATCACATGTGCATATAATCTCTTACAAGGGAATCCCCTTCGATTAAACAAGGTATACTGTCTAAATCTACTTTATATGAAACTAGATTACGCCTATCATATGAGCAGCATTATTATACATGTGATAGTAATCTTTTCTGGTCAAGAATAGAGAAATTATAATATTTAGAGAACACTTAAACAGAAAATTCTCTATTTTGTTTACATGTTGTGATATGGTGTACGTAAATAAACAAAACTTCCTGTTCAAGTGTTCTCTGGGCATACCTCTATTCTTGACCAGAATAGATAACCATCATATAATTTATAACGATGATCGTATGGTAGGCCTAGAATAAATTCATATAATGTAGATCTAGACAGCATTTACCTTGGTAATCGAAGGGGATTCCCATGCAAGAGATTATTTTCATATCACGTGATACGCTACGGTACAGAATAACTTAAACATTCCATTTATTAAGATGTTTTAACTCATACAAACCTCAGACAACAAAAAGAGAGTTAAATCTATAACAAATTACAAATGCCTTGATTTCGATTTTAAATTAAGCTTTAAAAAAAAAAAACAAACAATTTTCATTTTCCCCTCTACACAAGGTTGAATATTTATGTTTTTAGTTTAGCGAATTGTCTCCTTAATCCTTTGAAAAAAAAACTTGGTCATCTGTAAATGTAAACGCTGTGCAAATTTGAAATTGTTACGACAACATAGAAATTCATATTGCAACACACTCAAAAGACCGCCGGATATATTTTCGTTTAGACAGATTTTTGAATGTAAACCGATTTATGTCATATAAATTCTCCAGGTATCTTGTAAATTCCGTTGATACTCTTATCGCACGTTTTCGTGATTTCTAGTCTTAACAATGGATAAGAAACATTGCATATTACGGTAAAATCGATTAAAGGAGGGGATCTCAAACAATCGAGTCACGAAATCTAACTCAACTATTCAATCTTATTCTATTGACCCTAAAATTGAAAATTCAATAAATCTGAGAAAAAAATCGTCAAGAATAACAGTAAGGGTAATATTGACAAAAAATCTGTATTTGAAGAAACGAGGGATAGTAATTGTTTTTCCTTTTCTCCACTCTTAAATAAAATCGGTATTACATGTTAGTGTAATTATTATTATGCTATATCATCAAACAAGAGTTTGTATTAGTTATTAGGTTCGTTACAAACCGTCAAGAATGCTTCGGCTTCGACTCGACTTCAATGGGCTTAATCAACCCGACAAATCTATGCGGGCGGATAGAAACAAACCTAGAATATTTTTTTTTTATTTTGTTGAAAACCAAAATCCCCGCTTTCGTGTTTGCAAACCTGTACGCCATTTGATTACATACGACTTTCAAAAGGGGCGCTACTGCGACTTTCTCTGACTGTTCTGGTTCGTATCCGAAATGTTTTATTTCTAAACATATTGTGACAAGAAACAGGTTTATCGCTTCATTGAACAATATTATTAAGACAACGAGGAACATTTTTTCCCGAAAATTATACCGTTTCAAAGCCTTAAAGGCGAATTCAGTTATACAGGAATAGCGGATGTATTGACTGTCTACAGAAATGTCCACTTGACGCGATTTACGCAATCTCATTGGTTCTCACCAGTCCGTGTCAAAATAAAATGATATATATTGACACAATATTTATTTTTGTTTGCAATGTTCATTATTTTGATTTGTTAGAAATGGACTAGGTATTTCTTTCTTACACGTATGCCCTTTTCTTGATTTCATTGAGATACTCATAGTATCTATTATATAATACGAATATGAAAAATACATCAAATATAATTTTTATGAATTACACAGGGCCATATATACAATAATGAGTAGCTGTGTAGCCTTTGGGTATAATTAGTCTGTTAAGAATGTTTGAATCTGAACCATAGTAGAAATTGTTATCGAGCAAAAATCAACAGCCGTGTAAAATTGTATATTACAAATGGCGATTTGACACACTCGATTCTGCCCTGGCTATCCTTTGTAAGACTATAAGCACATCCAGGCCATTCAAATGTCTATTTCTATCTGGGTCCTGATTCTCTGTCCTATCTTTGGTCAGACTTCTCGCGTGATTGATTTTGGGCTCGCTTCAGCCAGCAGAGCATAGACTGTTATACGCCTGCCATAGAATTTTCTAGATCCATTTACTTAGTATCTGCATTACAAGAGGCGGCTGCATTTAATTATCTCGTTTGTGATGTCATCTTACAGTGATATGTTTTATATTTATACAATATTTGTTCGACTTCGGATACCTCTGTGTATCCAGATAAGTGGGAGGGTTGTGTGCATGTTATCCGGATAACCACACCAATTACTAATAGCAGATGACCGTCCAAGGTCGGCGACGGGTGCATATGGGTCTCCTTCTTTTTTGTGTTGTTATACATATTTATATAATATTTTATATTATATATAAAGTAAAACACTATTTCATATCGCAAATAACAAATTTATCGGAAAAAGTGCATTCTACTTAGCAAATAGGCTTAGGTATACAATATTTAAGATATACAAAAACCCAGTGGACCAACAGGCATCTGTCCGAAGACATTCCGATAAAAGAGAACACCCATATGTGGATATGTGTGTTAGAAATGTTTCAAATATGTGATTGAACTTTTTTATATTATTTACTAATACCTTAAGGGCACAGTAACAATGTCAGAATCATTCATAGTGAACATTTCAGCTGTTTACTTTGAAACGACCCACAGAGGTTGATGCTATTCTACTGTACTATCATAGAACAGGTGACCTTTCTAAACACGGATAAGAAGTACACTAGTACATAAATCATTCGTACTTTTCAATCAGCTTCGAATTAGAGCTTTACTATTTATAAAGATGGGATTTTCAGCAATAGCACTTTCTTTTATAATTGTTGTGTACTTTGGATGCGCAAATAGCCTGTTGTTCGACAATTTACAACCTTTAAACGAAGCAGGTAAGGGAAAAATCATATTTTGCTTCAAAAAAAAAAACCAATGCGTCAAACATAAACGAAGAAGAAAAGACGTATAAGCAGTAAATAATTTGCATTTTGAACAATGCTCAATATGTGATTTGCATTTATTTTCAACAGACATACTAAAATCTACTTAATTTTCGCTAGATTGTTTTCTGAAAATGATGTTACTAAGACCTGGTCGTCAAAGTTTGTCAAATCCAAAAAGAAATGTCTTTATTTTATGCAATAGGGAATTGATAATAAGCAAAATAAGCAATGTATTGTTTGTCAAGTATTGCCAATGTATACGTGGTCGTGGGTTCGAATCTCACCGTCGACGATCATTGCAATACCATTGTAACTCTGGGCAAGTTGAGAATGCACTGGATTGTACAGGTCTCGCCTGGAAGGTGATTGTAGAAGTCGCGTGAGGCTCAGGCGAACGAGACTATAAACCCTACCTATACCAATGTATTGTGGTAAGAAAAAATATTTCGCTTGTCTTCTGATGATCTCTACAGCACATAATCCAGGATAACCACGCCTTCTGCTATTTCCGTGGCAGATGGCCGTCCTAAGTCGGCACCGGTTGCCTATTGGTCTCGTTGGTTTATGTGTAGTCCTTTGTGTTTGATGCTTTTGTGTTGTGCGTTGACGTTCCTTGTCCCTTTTGCGTCTCTTTTTGTGCTTGTCTGCTTTGTGTTTTTGCATTGAGTGTTTTGGGGTTTTGCTGTCGGTGCTACAACCTGGTGTTGTTGGAGATCCCCTCCTTTGTTTTAATCATGGGTCGACAAATGAATGATGCTTATGCTTCCTCGATTAGATGAACACATAAACTTATCGATGAGCGAATGCATATCTTGATTACATGAAACTATTTTCTGATCATTAAAATGTACTGATAGTCGAACATAGGTGACTGAAAATGTGTAATGTTACAATTATAAAAATTCACTTTAACGTAAAACAAAGATGATCCTGACAACAATTTAAACGGTACTGAAACTGTTCGAAACAGGAAAGATGTAAATTTATTTTGGTCTATTAAAAATTTAGGGATGTGATTGACAAAATGAAATCTAGAAATCTTCAAGCTTATACGATTTCTTCATAGTTACGTCTTTTCAAATACGTACGCCACGCTTCATCACGACAAAATTAACGATCAATTGTCCAAACTCATTTAATGGTGCCTCAATGGTACTTCTTTGATGTTAAATTTAATCGAGAGGGAAAAACCTATATTTATACATCAAAGGGTTCTTTGTACATCTGAAACAAAGGGTTTCTTTTCCGCTATAGAATACAAATCACACAAGTCATGTGTTGTGCCTTGTCATTACTGTTTGACAACATTTATTTTAGATTTGGTGAGAATCACTTCAAGTAGGTTGAAGGGATCCCTATAAGTACACATGTACTAATTGTGCGCCTCTTGTCGCAGATTTAATTTTATACACGTATGAAAAATGATTTATCCAAAATCGTCAAAAGCAAAGCAAACATGATAATGTGGAATGTTTCATTGGTACTTCTTCGTACCTGGATGATATTCTTACTATCAAAATTGTAAATGGAGAGATTCATACGGTGTGCATGACAAACGAGATGATTTTTGACTCAACAAAGTAGATTGTTCCTGGCTTGAGGGTGATGTTCAAAGATTACCGTCATACGGTATCTACATTTCACAGCTCATCCGGTATGCTAGAGCATGCACTGATGTTTAGGATTTTCATGGTAGAAATGTCACCAGATGGACACCAGCCTTGGTAATAATCCAATCTACAGTCTTGTACGAGCGCATTCTTAAGACTTGCACTCTGACTGACTGTGACGACAGGACAGAAGACAGAAGACAGGGTCCGACCACATGTCCTCTCTGAATGTCAGTCGGACTCCTCGGGTGATAACAAACAAAGGAGGGGATCTCCAACAACACCAGGTTGTAGCACCTACAGCAAAACCCCAAAACACCCAAACCAAAAACACAAAGCAGACAAGCACAGAAAGAGACGCGTAAGGGACAAGGAACGTCAACGCACAACACAGAAACATCAAACACAAAGGACTACACATAAACCA